>JABFEB020000026.1:17799225-17825859 GCA_019775895.2 Stomatorhinus ivindoensis
CCCCCCCCCCCCCCCCCCCCCCCCCCCCCCCCCCCCCCCCCCCCCCCCCCCCCCCCCCCCCCCCCCCCAAACGAATACTTGTGAAATGTGAGGGGGACACGTCCCCCTGAGATTTAATGGTGCTGACGCCCATGGTGAGTACGTCATGTGATATCGCACAACTTGGCGTGGTTGTTTTTTTTTTAAATCTGACATCACAGTTGTAGAAACATAGTAACAGCTACTTAATGTCTTTAAATAGCTTTTTATTGTTCCAGCAGACCTTAAACATAGCAGTGTCTAATCATGTTTTCTAACTGCAGTGTGAAACTTGCTTTTTCATCTGGCACATTCCTGAAGTCAGCAGTAAATTTACTGACAAGACGCAGCAGATCAATCCATTAACTCCCCTTGCTGTTAACAGCTCATTGGCTAAGGTCTCTGACTGCATTCCAATGCATTTCCTAATGTGGAACCAACTATTTAACCTCCTGGTGTCAAGGGAGTACTGAGAATAATATTGGTGATTATTTTGAGTAGAGTTATTATGTTTATGATTAGGCCCACAGCTAAGCACCACTCAATGCCTGTATATTAAACTCATGAATTATGCGCACTGTGGGAATATAGCGCATTAATTCAAAGATTGTATTTTAAGTGAAATAAAGCATTTTGCTACTTGTAGTACTGCCATTTTTGCTTACAATTATATGTGATAGTAAATGACTGAATAATGTTTTTTATATAGAGAGCAAACATTAGTTTTCAGTTTTACCCCCGTTTTCACCTAAGATACACTGTGTCCTCAATAATATTCCCGAGCATGTGTGCTGAATTGTAAATACTATTCACATTGCAAATAAAAAAAGATAAAAGAGAAGGTAGGTATCAAAATGTGCCCCAAAGGTAAGGAATTTGCTGCTCTGAAATATTCCCTGCCAAGGCAACTGCTTGCTTCACACACTGCAGGTCGCAAGCTGGGCGCCCTGCAGGTAAATAAATACATAGCTGTCAGTATTGGAAATTGGCAACGTGCAAGTGACTGAAAAGCCTTTAAACGAAGCTGCTAAACGCTAACCCTATCATCCCGGCCTGCTTAGCAATATGGTTTGTTACGTTTATGTATTCATAATTTATACTGCAACAAATGCATATTACAGCCTTGCAGTCACACCCATACAGCTTGTCATTTTTGTCTCACTGATCTGTGTTTATTGCAAATGGATCCGCAGCTCTTATTCTGCTTTTTTTTTGCAACTTAGGCTGGGTGGCATGAGTAATATGCATAAGAGAGCCTTAATGGGGAAGGCAGAACCAGAGCGGGGGCCAACAGGTGTACGATTTATAAGGAGTCGGTGGCGCGATTGTGTACAGCCGCCGGGGAGAGGATGGTTTCACATGGAAAATGAGAGCGAGAACTTCTAAACTTCTCCAAATGATGCCAAACCCACATTTGTCAACACAACAGAATATATACTTGCCTCGGGGAAGAAGGGAGGTGGAATTGGCTATTACTTGTTGACACTGACAAAAAAAGATTATCAAGGACAAATAGGAAAGTGTCAGGTAAAATTCTATTTCATTGAGAATACTCATTAGCATACATTTGGACATCTGTCTACCCTCACTTTATGTGTCACACTGAACAGAATGCGTGAAAAAAACACAAAACAAGCATTTAAAAACTCAGATTTTGCATTAGTTCCCTGTTCGACAAGATCACTTGTTATGTTTGTGTTATTTTTTCATTGTTGTGGAAATTTTTAGTACATGTGAAATGAGAAATATGTCAGCTTGCAAAATAATTGTATTCTTTAGGCTAATATGTAACTTAAGTGTACTTAAAAGTTTAGGTTTCAAACGCAGATGTGACATAAGCTATTATGTGAACTGTTTTTACAGATACAATGAACATCTGTCTGGAAAACATTATCCTGTTTCAGTAACAGCCGGGCCACAATCTTTTCCAAGGTTCTTATATTTCACTTTATTATAATTTCTTCTTGAAAAAAGGAAACGAAAGTTCACTTAGAGTCAGTTAAATATGATCCCATACACCACTAAATAATACAGTGTGTGTGCTCCCTCCTGTGTATGCCAATATATCACTTGGTTTAATTTAAATTGGTAATATAGTTTTAGAAAGGGTTTTGTTGCCAAAATGTGGAATTAGATGTTCTAAGCAATAGCATAATGGCGTAATATTTGAGACAAAGACATTTTTTAATATACTTCTGTACTCCACAGTCTTAGATTTCTGTCACATGTAGGTAAAGGGCACATTACATCTCTCTCTCTCTCTCACACACACACACACACACACATACACACACACACAGCCATGTTTATATTCATATCTTTGTGGGGACTCTGCATTCATTTCTATGGGAAAGATCCTAAGCTGAACAACAACCCTAACATTAACCATAAGTAACTTCTGATATTTTTAGTTTTTTTATTGAAGTTGCAAAATTTTTTTTAAATTAGTTTCCCTTTGGGAGGATCAAAGAAATGGTCCCACAATGCTGAGATTACAGGTTTACATATGTGTATATACACACATAACCCTCCCCCAAACACACACACATACATACATATATACATACACACATGAGCCTCCCACACACACACACACATATATATACATTACCTCGTGTCTGATCCGGATTGTGGCCACCTGTTGTCGAGTGATTAGTCAGCCTCTGTGTTCGTCTCCCCAGATGAGCCATTGATGTTGCCTAACGTTACGTGAAGTTATCTGATGTTACCTGTTGTTACCCAATGTAAGTTGATGTTTGCATCCTGTCCTGCCTGCTACCCCGATTAAACCTGTTCCTATCCCGTATTCCTGCCTGCTTGGTCCGTCCTCCTGCCCGATGCCGTGAACTCACCCGCTGGATGTGGCACCCCCCCACACACATATATACATATATATATACACACATGACCCTCCCACACACACACACACATATATACATGCACACGTATATTTGTCACTGTTTAGACATTTACTTTAAATCACTGCATTTATTCCCCTTTTTCTGTCATAATTTTTTTGTTTATAGTACAGAAAAGCTGAGGGTGACATTGTGGCTTTGTGGTTAACATAAAAGCCTGACAGTGATAGGCTTGTGGGTTCAGTTCCTACCCCTGTAAGTGGGTTTATCTACATGAGTTTTGAGTGTTTTGGATTCTAAGTGACCTTGTGCCACTAAATTGGCCATAAAGCATGTGCCTTGTGATGGACTGTCATTACATCCCAGGTGTCCCCTACTTTATGCCCTTTCCGATCTTGCGATAACCTACAGGCACATTTTAAACCCTTATTGAATAGGTAGTTATGGATATAATAGGCCTTGGTAGCCAATATGATTTGCCCAAATCACATTTTAATTAAAGTTGCCCGTTTTGATTAGATATTTCATCTCACCTTACAATTACAAACTTCTTCACCATGCAATATCATCAGCCCAGAGTTGTAACCTGTAAAGTTACCTTCATATCATTTAGCTATGACTGTTACATTTTTACTGTTAGCAGGGCTTGACTTAACTCTGGCACTCCAAGGTTGATTTGCATAATGGAATGCATATCGCATAAAATTTCGAAACGCTGTGAGTTGCCATGTTTATGGAATTGAGACATGCAAAGATGATAGGAAACAAGGTGAGTGTGTTAGGACTAATGACTTATTGTTTATTTAGTGCCGAATGCTGAATAATGGGCATTAACCTTTCTCCTTTTTATTCAGTTATTTCTTGAAAGTATTTTTTTTCACTGTAATAGCGGCACTGTGGACAAACAAATGAAATTCAGTCTCTTGGGATCCAGGTTTTTGATGGTTGTAGTGCGAAGAAGAGTGCAGGAATCAACCTCATCTCTTCCCACTCAGTGTGGGTTTCAAAATCTCATCTAACGTAACCAAGTTTTATATTGTTTACGCTATATCTGTGGCCTTGACAGATGACATTTACAGCAGGCACACCATTGTACTCTGTCAAGAGCCTGACACCCAACTTTTATTTTATTTTATTTGAGGTCCAGTAACCTTGATATGCCAAAGGGAAGATTTAGATTCTGTTTGATTTGTTATGAATGTTAATTCCTGTAGTATTTGTACGACATGCCTGTATTTGTAATTAAAGTTACATTCAATAAATCAAGAAGTAAATAACTAATTACCATGTTTCACTTTTTTTCCTTGAACACTTCAGGGTTAGACACACCTTGTTGAATCACAGAGTTAAATGTCTAACAAACACAGGGAAATGACTAAGCCCCTTAATGAGTGCTACATGGACACAACGGTGTCCCTTGTAATCTCATAGAGCCGTGGCAGTGGTACAAATTATGTAACGAAGCAAACTTGAATATTATTAGAATTAGATGATCTGTCAGGCTCAGATTCTTGCATAAATAATCTACCTTGTCAAAAATACTGAAATATTTAATCAAACTCCATAGTGTACTATAGATTTCTTATACTGCTATGTCAGTTTAAGGTAGACCTTATTATTTTCTAAAATATCAATCAATGTTTGTGAAAAATGCCAAGATATTTCAAGATTGAAAGATACAGTTACTCCAGCACTAAAACATTAAGCAGTGGTGGCTAATTATATCTGCAAGGGGCCGGTGTGTGTGCAGGTTGGTCAATGGCTGTAAAAAATGCATGACCTTCAGATACTATAGAGGTCTATTTTCTAATAATGCAGCTGGCATTGCAACTGTCAATGGTTATTCACACAAAAGTTTGAAAGATGCAAAAGCACACATACATGCACCATTGCAGCTTTTCTGAATTGTTAAGACATTACACCCCATTCTGGGAACCAAACTTGTAAATCCGAGTCACCAGTTCTTCCAAAACTCTAAACTCATTTTTCACATCTATCCATTTTCTATACCCACTTGTCCTTATTCATCAAAATACATGCATTTTGAACTTTGGTGCAAGATGGAAAATAGTCAGCACACAGTAGTCCTCATTAACATTAATTTTTCAGATTTCCTGAAACCTTCCATCATTTTCTCAATACAGTAAACTACATTCACAAAACCTTTTACTCATCTTGGAAAATCAAACAATCTATTCAAAATGATTTCATCTTTGCACAAAACCAAACACTACTTTCAGATCACACACAAAGCCAGCCAATACACAAACCCTACTGAGCAGTCATTACACACTCCAGCGACAAATTGAAAACTCTAACAGTCAAAACCGCTCCAAGCGTATGCACAGAATCATGTACACTGTGGATATGGCCTGTCACATGTTGAATAGAAATGAAAACCAATTGTACATAGTGTCACACCCTGAGGGGCGGGATCCGACAGGTGTCACGATCCTCCCAGCAATCAGATCACGAATATACGTGCTGCAGTCAGCACAGGCCGGTGCGAAGTATTGCGCTCCCGATGAAAGCCTTTACCGAGCATTCTTTTGTCTTCCGTGTTCCCTCATTCCCGTACCCGTTCAGTCTGCCTTGTGTATCTGCCCTGATCTCTTCCTTTGCCTCCCCAGCCCAGATCCCGGCCCTGACCCGCTCTCCTTGCCTGATCCCGTTGTGCCCATCATCCCCCTCCTCTCGTGCCCCTGTCCTGTGCCCCGCCCTCGGACGGATCACCCTGAACTCGAATGCCCGGAATACCGACCTCTCTGCTCGCCCGATCCCCGAAAGACCTCTGCCTCGCCTCTCCCTCCAGAGGAGCGGCCCCCCTCCGAAGACTCACAGCCCCCCAGCTCCTCGTCCCATTCTAACCCGCTCCCGCATCTCCGACCCCAGTCCAATAAAGTCTGCTGCTCCACCCGCATATCTGGGTCCATACCTGTTTGTGCATCTGACACATCGTTTAAAAAAATGTGTTCTACATGTAGGGCAATATGTCATATTTGGAGTATTTGGCACTACAAAGAAAGTTACTGTAAAGGACTCCAAATAAATTACACATTCAAGTCGAGTCAAAGTCAATGAAAAATATCCATTCTGCCTCATCATCATGTCTCAGGGCTGGGACAGGAAGTGAACATCTCAGACAATGTTGTACCTTGCTGGAGACGTATCCTTTGCTGTGACTCACTCATGCCTTGATATTGAAATTCAACTCACCTATTGCACTTGCAATCTCATCTGGCACATGTTCATTGTTTTAGTCACATATAGTCTTCTTCACATGTGTAGAAACATATACTTTGGCCTGACTGTGTGTGTGAACTGAAAGGAGTGCTGGTTTTGTGTTGAATGGATGGATGGATGGATGGATTGATGTTTTCTCTCAGGGAACTAAGCTTTCCTAAAAGAAAATGACCATCACATATTTACGTATATTTAAAGACTAGGACTAAAAATAAAAAAATAAAAAAAATGATAAATTATCCATAAATTTATAATTTATTACATACATTATCCATTCTACTATAACCTTTGTGAGGAAGACAGCAGTGGAACAGTGGGAAGATAATGATGTAGTTAAGAAATCATCCTTACCAAATCTTACTCTGATTATTGGACCATCTTTTTCCAAACTCCAGTTTAAATTCAGTTTGATCTCCAAACATTTATTTTTGCTGCCACTTTCTTGCACATGCTCCTGTGTGCATGTCACTGCATTTTTATTTATTTCTATACATTTATTATGCAGACCTTTTTTTAGACAGCATGACGTTCAAGTGAGAATTTTATAACTCACCTGTTGATGCATAAGAGGTTGTGCCCAACCTTATCTGCTGTCCTGATGAAGGGCTCACTGTGTCACTTTGTACTCACGGCTCTTTTAATGTTTATTTTCTGTTCAGCGCAAAATATTTAATGCTTCATCTTCAGCTATAGTCACTGGCATCTGCAAGCTGCTTTTGAACAGATCTTGCAATAATTGAGTTATTCCTACCTTTTTTTTACTTTTGGTCGGCATTTGGTCTGTTAAATGAGTATCATGTCCAAAAACAAAATCATTACATTGTATGAAATAAAGGAAGTAAAAAAGTCTATAGTATTTAACAAATTTTACAGATTATCTCCAAACTTAGTCTTTATCCAACTGTAGTTACATAGGCATTTTTCTTTATTTTAAACTTCTTTAGTTGACCAATAACATAATTATCATAAAAAACTCATATAAAATGACCATATTTTTATCAATAAGAAAGCACATAGGCTAGAAAACCCAGTTGCTGATTAAAGGTACCCTCCACCATCATCCGCAGTAACATTTTTTGCAAAAACCCATTTATCTCCAGAAGCATTTAATGGCACTAAGCTCTCCAAATCTGACCTTTATCTTCATCATTTGAAGGTCTGAAATCATACAGATCTCAGATTGTTGCTACAGGAAACAGGATGTGTATCCACACCTGAGCCATAGGAAAGGTATGAATGGCACAAAGCAGATTTTAACTTGCGATGGGGATGGTGATATGCTCCTCTGATCTTGTTTGGTCTACCGCGTTTGATGTAGGCCAACATGTTCTAAGTGTCTTCTTCCAAAACATATTTGTAAATGCCTCAACATTCGTAGTCTAACTTATAACTAACATGAAACCTTTGAATTATCCCTTTAATCAAAATTTATTTGGAAATATATTATAGATTCTGATTATACAGTACTTGAAAGAGAACTAGGTAATAAGGATACTGTTTACCCACAAACACAAATCGCCGGGCACCTATTGGGCAGATAAAAGTGGTTGTATGGCATGAAGGCAGCATTCTTAAAAAAAAACAGTAATATTTGATAAAGCATGTGGTTTTCCCCCCTCTCAGGTCCCAACCATCACAAATCCACTCGTCTCGGACTTCAATGGGATCTCATACAGGACTCCGAGTCATTCTTGCTGAGTGCCAGGGCGTCTGCTCCATTCCAGATAACTTTTTTTTCCCCTTGTCCTGCAAACCCTGAATTCTAGGGTTACAGTCCAGATAGAGAGACACAGGTTGACAGAGAGGAAAATTTACCTGGCAAATCCAATGAGGGATGCAGTTATTACAACCCGATGACTGACAAAAAAAAAAAGGAACCGTGTCTGGTTGACTGGCTCTTAACAAAAACAGCAATAAACTGGGAACGAAACAACAGATTCAATTGATTTATAAACTATTCACCCCGTTTTTGTGCCCCTCCTAGATTTATAGAATGGTAGCAGCATAAGAGAGAAAACAATGCAGTGTTGATTGCTAACCCATTCCACACAAACACATGAAAGAACAATATAGGTACTTGCTAGATCTATAGTCTAGATTTATAGGAAACCTAATTAAATCATTTCTTTCTGTGCTTTAATCTATTAGGGTATGGCAATACTGAGTTTCCATGATAATCCTGAAAGCTATGTGTCACTAAATGGCACTTCGTTCTGGTGGTCTAACTATGTGGCAGTAAATTGAGCTCCTGCATTTAAAGTAGTTCGCCTGCTGAATTGTGCAGACTGTCAAAATAATTAAAGCGCAAATAAAAGCATGAATTTCTTTCTTAAAAAAGTATAGACACTTGTTTGTATAAATGTATGGACTGTGCTTTGCAACTATACATAAAATATGAAGAGGATTAAATCATAACAACAAATAAAACCTATGGTGATGAATTGGGTACAGGATGGTTCAAATGAGATACCATTTTACTTGTGTTATATGAAACGAATAGTATTATAATTTAAGATCAGTGAAAGTAGATGAAACAAACATTGTGCGATCTTGACGTCAGACTTTTGAAGTAACTTTATGCTGTGTTGAAATCATTTAAATCCAGATAGCACACACATACTTTCATTCTAATCTTGTAATCATGTGTTTAACATGTTTATAAACACAACAAGTAGCTGCACCGATATGTTTACCAACTGTGTGTGATGAAACTCCCAGCCCCTGAAATGTTTTGTTCACCGTGTTACTTTGTGATAGTTGTCAGATGATTCCATGTGTAATCTGTGTACCATCTTCATCATAACATGCATATGGGATGGAGATAATGTCATGCAATCAGGAACAGAGATTCTTGGAAGCCTGTAGGCTGTACGGTGTTTTCATGGATGGAATTGGCTGGGATTCTGTAACTTGATATATATAAAAACTAAAAATTCCTATCAAAGTTAGCTACCAGAAACTAGCGTGCTTTATCCTGGATAGATATCTTACAGGATAGCAGTGTGTTTTTCTTAACACTCATAACAACTGGAAAGTTCTCGCTTATCATCACCCATTCTAGCAAAATTTTCAAAGCAGGCAAAAATCTTTTTAAGCCTTAAAGTGTTTTTTATGTTGCGGCATAATCCAGTACAGCTTTGAATTTGAGGTCAATTTGTGAGAATTGGTTACATCACAGAATCATGTTTGGTGACATATTGCTTAAAAACAAACAAGAGCCAGCAGGTTTAAATAGCTCTACTGAGTACATTGTGTGACCAGTTATTGTGTGACCAGTTATTGTAGGAAAGTAATGAATCGCATTTCTAGTTTTATTGTCATGTATTCCAAGCGACATTGCAAGACAGTGCAGTGCAAGACAAAAAACAGAAGTGACAAAAGTGCAAGGTAAAGTGTGATAATAAATATGCAACAAACAGGTGGTGCAATAAAAAGATGCACAAATAGCCACAGAGATAGTGCAGAAGTGGATTATTACCAAGAGTATGTAATACAAGTAGAATATAAACCATAATGTGCATTGCAAATGCCAATACAGGTAACATCTATGCCTATTACAAATCTATTATCAGAACTTTACAGTCTCGCATAAATGCACTGTTATCTAATACCGAGCATGGAAGAGCGCAGGATAGGTACAGACTGGTAATCATGATAATGTTGAGAGTTCCCTATGTCCCTGCCTTTGATATAAGAACGACTTCTCTGTCACGCACGTTTTGACAGCATTCTTCACGAGCAGAATTTGTTCCATCCGCGACTAACTGACTCGACGCACTATCTGTGCCCGGCATTGTTTCCGCAGAGCCGGGGCCATCGGATGGGTACAGGAGGCCATTGTTAGCTGGCCGACATGCCGGGCGGAGGCCAGGGACATGCCTGCAGCTGAGTGAAGGGGCTGTACGGGCAATCTACATTTCAGCATGTTGGCCCGCTAGGGGGAATGTCAGTGGTACACGGCAGCTTGTCGTCCAGCTTAGCTTATCCCAGGGATTTCTGTGTGTACTTCCCTTGTTTCTGTCAAGGGAAAGATAATATTCATTCACTGGTTTACTGTAGGAATACACTCAATTCAGTAATTTAGTAAGTGACTACGTAATATAATAATAATAATAATAATAATATCACTGACTTATGTAAAATGAAGATGCTGTGTCAGAAATGGGTAGCGATTACGTATTGCCCTACATATGAGTTTATAAGGTATAGTAATGATGCTGTGACAAATTATGCTGCAAATACACTTATAGAAGTATGTTATGTCTTTGGCAGAATATTTCAAAGCTTTAATTGTTTTTCGTCATCAGTCACATAAAACCACAAAAAATAAGACAGCTTGTGAAATGTCTTGGTACAGATATGAGCAATTAAGATAATTTTCTTAAATGCTGACTTTTTTTTTGGTTTTTAACTTCCAACTTCGAAGCTTCTCTCCGGCATGTTTGATGTCCTCATAATCTGCGTTAATTGTTTTGCTTGTGCCGCAGCTTTGTAGCTGGCAGGTGGGAAAAAGTCTTGTATATAAATGTGGAGAGTCGTTTTGGCAAGACCTGCTTCTACAGAAGGGGATTTGAAAGTTCTGTGATGTTGCGGAGAGTAAGGCAAATGCAGACAGCATCGCATGCATTCCTTCCTAATTGTACATTTGTTGTCTTCTAGGGGACGAAGCTGTTGGCCAGATTCATGGAATATGGGATAAAACAATATGCCCCACATCCGTCCTGCCCTTACCCACAGCCTATTTAAAGGAACAGTAGGCTGTAGTTTTTCTACCACCAAACAGGGCACCCACCCTTCCGCTCGGCTACATATTGGAAACAGATGCTGTCACTGTGATGCTCAGCTAATTTCTTAGTTTGCAGAGCATGCCAGACATCCGCGATGGATAGATGCAGGAGCTGACAGAACAGTCCTTCATAACATTTGTCTGGGGAAGCAAACATCAGCTATCCCAGGTATTTGCCTAGTGAAAGTATTTGCCTAGTGCCAGGTACTTTCCTAGTGACAGGTATTTGCCTAGTGACAGGTACTTTCCTAGTGACAGGTATTTGCCTAGTATTATGCAATGTTTATTATGCCCCTCATTTCTTGTCTTCTTAGAGAAAAATTTTAAGCTCAACTTTAAGATAAATTGCAACTTTTCATGAAATACCTAGATAGTGTAACACTAGTTGTTCCTAAAAAATACATTGTACAATTTAGTTACTGAAATACATGTTTTTAAATGTAAATCTGTTATCAAGAGAAGACAAGGAAAAAATGTAAAAGATGTAATTGCTTATCTGTGTATCCATTGTTGGCCTGAAGTCTATCCAAGGACACGTGAAAGACACACACACACACTCTTTTTAAAGCTGCTAATTAGCTTAGCTGTATATACTGACAGAGGAAAACCACACATGCACAGGAGACAGGATTCAAGCCCACAAACTTGGAAATATGATACAACACAGACCACCATGCCACCACCCTTAGCTTATCGTTTTCAAAACTCCATTTAGGGCTACAACATTGTATTTCCATTCGACACAGCTAAACTTGTTTAGATGTAGAGTATTATTAATTTTGTTCTGAGTGACAGAATAAATAATTACTATTAGCCAATTTTCTATTTTTAGTTAGCTTTTCCTTATCCAATGGAATGACGCAATGTTGGCCGTGCTGTGTTTTCATTGGTTGGCTTTGGCTGAGCCTCTGCCATTTGATGTTGGTGTCTTTGTTGTGTATAGTGCAAATAGTGTTGGAATGTCAGTCCTAGGTGTTGAGTCTTATAAGAAAGTCAATTTGCAAAAAGTGTTATCAAACTTACTTTCTCTATATGTTGAGATTAGTTCTGGAACAAGAAACAAGAGTTCTCAACTAATGTAAATGCGCAGCAGATTAAATATCTAAATTAACTATGTGACATCAGTTTAAAAATTAATCATAAATTTAGGATTAGCCCATTCAAAAATCTCATTTTTGATGAGTCGAGACTTTTAAGGTCAATGTACAATGCTACGCCCCTTTTGCAAAACATAGTCCACATGACTGGAGCACCGCAATCCCGTGGTCTCATGGATTTTACTGGAGCTGTCTTTCTCTCTTCCACAGAGAGGAACTGACTTACAGTAAGAAGACACGGAAACCGCTGGCCAAGCGCAGCTGCTGCACGAGGTTTCCACCAGCTCAAAATAAGCTTAGTAATGCTTAATGATGTTTATGGCAAAACGGTCTGAGCGGGAGGCCCTCATATGGTCGTAATGATGGAGTGTGGATGCCACGTGTGGTTGGCTGGGAGCTGCATGCTGGATGCTCATTGGTGCAATGAATAGTACATGAGCGTAAATCGGAGCTGCAGACTCCAAGGCTACTATTTATGCTGCATTTTGAAAAGGGGGGGCTTGTGCATTCACAAGCATTGTACTGTCCTGTCAAAGTGCTCTGGAAAAAATTTAGAGACCGCGCCATATTTTTGTTTTTCAAAATCTGCATTTTTAAATCCTGGTTTAATCAGGGTCCTGCTGGCAGAAGGGTACTGAACAGCAGGTTGCTTCCAGGCTCACAACTTTTAAGACCACAATACGCTAGAACAAGGCGAAACAGGAGACACTGGAAATGACTAGAAACCAGCCAGGTACAGGGCGGGAGGGACTTGACTTTTTAATGGCAGAGGTGAGCTTATCAGGCAGTTTCTCATGAATCGGAGGATGACATCAATTGACCTTCAGAAGCAACGGGAAACATTAACTGCAGGTGTGAGGTGCACTGCTAGCACAGTTTGTATCAGGCTGATAGAAGCAGGACTGAAGTCCCATAAAGCAAGGAAGAAGCTCTTCTTTAATGAGAAGCAGGGAAGAACCAGGTTGCAGTTTGCAAAAAAATGTGTATGATTTACAGATACACACCCATAAATTGAGAAATAAATGAAACAAAAAGTTGTGCTGTGCTCTCTTAATTTTTTCCAGAGCTGTGTTTTTGTCATGACAATGGGAAAGAACAAAACTAGAAGAGTATGTGCTAGTGCTTGTTCTTAGAAAGTTTTAACTTTTCTTCATGGAGTACAAATAGTTGTAAACTGTAGATTGTTTTGACAGAGCGGTTTTAATCACTGCTAGCATACTTCTACTAGCATATTCCTGCTAGCTTAATCCTGCAAGCATACTCCTGCTAGCATGCTGCCTCTGGAATGCTCCACTTAGAATACCTCAGCAAGCATACTCCACTAGCATGCTACACCTAGAATACTCCTCTTATTCCCCAGTAAACATACTCCTGTGAGCATGCTGCAGCTAAAATACTCCTCTTATACCCTAGCGAGCATACTCTGCTATTATGCTGCAGCTAGAATTCTCTTCGTAGTATACCCTAGCAAGTATACTAGCATGTTTATAACCATACAGTACATTTTCCGGTCACTCCATTTTTTTTCCTTTTAGCATGTTTATCAATACTTCTTAAGACCCTATTACTTATTCTTGTTGTTATTTAACATAAATTCTGCCACATTTCTGTCTTGTGGCTTATTAATAACAAATGCAGGATTTTTTTGTTAAAACATAGTCATACACATTAAAAATAAGTTGAACTGCTTGAGGTAATATTAAACTGATTTTAATGTCTTCAGCCGAACCTTTTGTGGTTTATTGTTTTTAATTCTTGAAAGGCATACTTATAAACACAGGAACCATTTCTGTATGTAAAAAGTCATTGCTTAAGTGTACTGTGTCTGTCTCTGTAAAGGGTTAGCTTGATGTGTTTGGTTTCTTTGATAAGAGTGTACTTTCCTCAATGTTTAGTTTCATGGAGCATGTTAAATGTAAACTTTGGCATTGGGGTTAAATACGTCATGACTGTACTATCACTGCACACGGAGCTTAAATGGAATTGATCTAGTGAAAACATCCAGCTTCCTCATTGAGTGAAGTTGTAGAGTTAGTACCATCCTGAAGTGTTTGTGCTTAAGTGCAAAGAACAAGTGAATTTGTATCAAACCATGCAAGTCTAAATTAGTATCTTTAATTAATCTGTGGAGTTGATTTTGTGTAGCTGAACAAAAACTCAGTTTAAAGAAGTAACCACTTACACCACAGAAATGAAAGGTTGGTCAGTATATACCCTGGTGTAAGTATATAATAGAATCAGATTGTCATAACGTTTTTTCTCATAAGGTATATTGTTACGACTGTGCTGCCGGTCGGGCACGCAGAGAAGCAGGCGGACGGCAGCATAGTCTCAAACAAGGGATTTATTTGCAGGGAGAAAGCGAACCCAAACGATCAGGGCACAGCGAAGCAAACAAACAAAGCGAACAAACAAAATGACGGATCTGGGGGGAGACTGACTTAGACACAGACTGAATGCACAATACAATCAGGTACGAATCGACAACAGCCGGTTTCCATTGGGAGCAGACACGAGGTAACGAGGGGGGGCGTGGCACACAGGAGGCTCTGACGGACGGATCATGACATACATGTGGTGCTATAATTGAGCCTGAATCCATTGTTGTTGTTTGCTGTGCTCCCTCCAAAGAAACACTATATATCTCCTCACAGGCCAGAGCCATGGCCTTCATTCTGCTGGGTCCAGGAACCATCCTTCTGCAGTTGAAGTCCCTACATAGTCCACCAACACCAACCCACTGCTGCACGTGCAGCCTGTTCAGTTGTCATTATGTTACTAATGTAACAAAAGTCATTTTTCATTTCATAATGAACAATAACACATGTAAGTCACAAAACTATTATTCTAGTTAAAGTTACGGCAAGCTGAATATTTTGTAAATATTACACATTACTATGGCTGTAACAGTACACGTTTCCGTGGTGTACTGTCACCATTTTACATGTATTTTCAAATTACAGATTTTTGAATGTATTAATTTTGAGGTTTTATGGGATCTGAGAACCTGTCTTTCACTTAAAAATATTATTTATTCTCAAAGTGATTTTTTATTACGAATTAATCAACAACTTTGTTATTTAAACTTTCTTTATTCTGAACTACCAGATATGTCATAGAGCGTAATCAAAAAACACTCTGTAATGACCATCACCCATTCCACCGGGACCTTGAAGACCCTGTAATGACCCATCAATATGAGTGTAGAATTTTGAGCACTTTTTTTCTCTAAAAATGCAAATGTATGAACATGTTTTATGTGTATATACTGTACACATATAAGTACACATGTATGTACACATGTATGTGTCAACCTGAGTTGTGTTGCCTAGTTTTAATTTTATTATTATTTTTGCCAATTATGATGTTTGGAAGAATCATAAAATCATTAAATTCTAGAATTTATATTATATATATTTTCTAGTTTTAAACACTCTTAAACTACTGCTAAGAGAAGTTTCAATCAAACATGGGTGAAAACATCATCTCATCTTCATGAAGAGCATGAAGAAGATGCTGGCGTGCAAAACCTGGAGATACGGCTGTGTTTCTGCTCTTCTTCTCTCCCATGTCTCTCCATTGTCGTCTTTCTTATTTGGGGTATTACAGGCAGATGTTTGTCGCCTGCGGGGGGGGGGTTACGGGTTGGACACCTGCCAGATTTCTCTTCTTTATCTCAAAACAGACAAACGGAAACAACAAGGTTCTAGAGACCGATGAGATGTTAGGATAGAAGTAGCCGTCTCAGGCATGTCGTCCTCTTCTGCGGTATGCAAAGAGTAACATTTTTTCAGAGTGATGGGGGGAGGGGGGTGAAATGACCCGTGTTTTTTCATTGTGTCTTTTGATTCAAAGTGACACTGTGGGATACTTGTCAACGGTCATTGCTGTCCTGGTGTTGAAAGTGAGCACCAATGAAAGAATGTCCTTTAGTTTAGTCTAATTTTGGTTGGGTCTAATTTCTAAAAACATACACTTGGCTTGGACTGAGGATGTTGACAGACCTTTAATTGTGACAATATGGACTGCAGTTTCAAAGCATTAGCTTCTGTTTCTGGCCTAATTAAAGATCCTTAAAATAATTATTTTTGGTCATTAGCAATTGAATTGAAATAGTTGTGTCTGAAAAAAAAACAATTACTGAATAGAAGATTTAATGTAATCCGGAATAAAATTGTGTATATTCATTATAAGCTAGCTAATAAAAATGTTGAAATGTAACAACAAAAGGTTGCAAACCCAAATGTAAAATGTTTCCCTCTGTTGTTACAAACAGCACAGTTTTATCTTTCCTAGTACAGCCACTGATGAGAATAGGGTAGGAACTAACTGTGAAGTAGTTATGGGCTGCGAAGGAAAACTTTGGAATGTTTCAACATAATCAGAAGAACATCTTAAGAATTTGAAACTCAGAATGGTGAGGCCAGGTAGCTATAATGGTTCCTAATTGGAAATCGATAACAGAGCCAGTGTAACTATTTCCTACTTTTTGGTATAGTAATAAAAGGTCATTTGAAAATGTAGCCTATTAAATTTAAAGGTACAAAAAGTATTCCAAAAAATTGAACAAAACAAATCTACCGAATGAATTGTGGGCAATTACTGAATAACAGTTTTCACTACATATCCCAAATATACCACATAAGTATCATGTGGCTTTGCAAGGTAAATATTTAATAATTTCAGGTGCTAGTCAGATTTGAGACTAATCAGACAAAAATGCAACATTGTTTCCGATTTCCAGGCATTCGTTCGTTCTGAAATGTAACGTGAATATCACCAAGCTAAATGTTTCAGACGTAGCCTTATCTTAATAGCTGCCAAGGTGAGATTTTCGGGGGTAGCCTGTCTTGGATCATTACGGCGGGAAGCGCGTACTCCCCTCGGCGCTGGGATCAGTCAAAGGTTGCGCGCATGTTTCAAAGCACGGGGGAGCATGGCGTAGCCCTCACACATGTAAACGTAAATGATGCTGTGTATTGCCCTGCCTAATGTAACCTCCTTTTCGGAGATAAGCGGGGTGTTCGGGAGAATGTGGCAGGCCTGCTGCGTCACGCCTGAAAACTGGGAGAACCTTCTAGCATTTAATTCACTGTTACGTTGGCCATTCTTTCTGTTGTGTCGTGTGTTCAAAAAGTTACTTGAGAAGCACGTTTACTTAAAAGTCCTTTATTGATTGTGATAGCCTTGACTGCTTTTTAACGCTTGTATTTGTACCTAAATTTCCTTCTGGATAAATAAAGTATCTGTATCTATTGCACCAGGTTATCTTTAACAGGATTTCTGAATTGTTTGCATTTCCCGAAACTATTCATACCTTTCTCAAAACTCTAATTTAAAAACACCTGATTGGTTCAAACCCACTATTCCTTACTAAAGCACTCATTTTAATTTGTTTTGCATTAGGTAAAGCATAATTATCTGGTTTCCCATATTGCTTATCCAGTACAGGATCACACTCAGTATGAAGTTTATGTCAGGAAATTTAGGGTACAGGTTAGGGGTCCATTATGAAAATGATGTTAAAATGTAAACGTATCAGTGTATCCAGTTTGATTATCATCTCTGAACGCATCAATACCCACAATATACTGTAGAATGGGCTCATCCATTAACGTTAAGACACAGACTGAGGTCTGTTAAGCGGGTTATCCTTGAAAACCTACAGCAAAGTGAAGTATTGTACATGATGTCAATAGTACAGAACAGTAATTTATTTTACTTGAATTTCAAAACAAATTGGTTAATTCGAAAATGGTCTGGCTTCCCCAACACAAACTAGGCATTATGGATTAACAATGTTAATTGTAACTGGTCTAAACATTTTGTCTCTGTGAACAACTCACGCTTGGAGTTCTGACACTTACTTAAGTAGAATTACAGTAATGTTAAAGATGTCGTATTCTTTGTCAGTGGTAAACACTAAAAACCAACTATATAAAAAAATATTTTGAACAAGATTAAAAAATTAGGACCAAAGCAATTTTTGTCTTGCATTTTAAAAACTGTAGCTGAATGTATTACAGCGGGATATGTATCAGTGCTTTTGACAAAAAAAAGTTTTTACAGAAATTATGAATCATTGTGAGTTTCACTAATTTAAAAAAGTCTGTTGGTGCATCCTGTGTGTTTATATGATCACTTAAGACAAACTTAAAAAACACAACAGGTTTTTTTTTTATTTGTATATAAGGCATTTACATGTGATTCAATGAGAAAATGTCCCCACAATTTAAGATCATATTAAATAATACGACAAAAGAAGCCCTTCCCTCCTAAAATTCATAGGATCGGTTCCCACACAGCAGATGTAGAAATTCAGTCTGGTTCTTCATAGCAGTTTCCAGGCTGTCATTACAACTCAATGTTCTAAACACCACCTCCAAATAATCCTCTGTTCTTAAGGAAAAATCACTTTGACTTGTTTAAGACCTCTACAGTCTTTTTCCCATAATGGTAGTAACTGTAACCAGATGCCGCAGTTGTCAGTGCAGTTATAAACCTGTAAATGCAACAACAAAGAGCGATAAATCTCAACACCCCTGGATATATAACTCACTGTAATTGCCTGAGCAATTATTGCTGTCCTGCCCCAATCGTCCGATCCTCCTGTGTGCCACGCCCCCCTCGTTAACCTCGTGTGAAATCCCGGTGTCATCAGCTGTTTCTCGTTATTTCCAAATAGTCATGTGTATTTAAGTCCGCGTTCAAGTATGTTTCCCCAGTCCTGTCATTGAAGTTTATACCGCGTCTCTGTGCGTTACCTGCGAATAAACCCTGTGTTCTGGATTTCCATCTGCCTGACCTGGATTCCCTGCTCCCCGCTTGCTCGCCCGACACATGGTCATTACAAATGCCCTGCACTGTAACTCCATCTGTGTACCTAGTACAGGGTTATGAAATCTAAGAACTACTTATAGCATACAAACACACACTAAGGAAAATTTATGAGACACAGATTCACCTAATCTGGACTGCAGGCTGAAATGCAGGCAGATATGGGCAGAAACTCCATATATACAATGCTGAGACAGGAATGAAACCCACAACACCGTATGGGTGAAGTTAGACCACAAGCTACTAGGACAATGCACAGCACATACTGCCTGACGATTTTAAAATCAAAATCTGAGTCAATATACAATTGGAATTCATATTATGAAAACAGAAAAATGCCACTTTAAGTTTCCTTAAAAATACTGATTTAGAAACTGCAGAGTACATAAAACAATCAACTCAAGATTTACTGCATTTGGGATCATCAGGGGACTTGAATATTCAAGTGTGCAATTGTGGACATGCTTACCAGAGGGTCTGAAGAAACACACTGTCCGAGTACTGGAATACCGGGGCAGCCAGTGATGCTGCCACAAGTACAAGCTGGACTGCAGTGTTAACCTTTAAAATCACACAAAAAAATCCCTTTAAGAGCTTAATAGTTAAATTCAGGATCTTTCTGAATAACACAATTCAGTCCTACTTTTACACTTAAGAATAACGGATATTGACAACTTTCTTTCTGACCCAAGTGTCCGCTCAGATTTAATTTATCTCAAGAGGTCTCCTAAAATGATACACGGCATGTGACAACCAGGAAAAACTAATCACAGTCCATTTCGATTTCACATGAACCAAAAGGCTTTTTACACATGGATAACAGAGTAGAACTAGTCCTAATGCATTTCATTATATTAATGACTGTATTATCACGGTATTGATAAAATGTGTTGAAAATGTTCAAAATGTATGTACTGACACACATATTGAAATAATTTCACCAAGTTTTACATTGAAAACCACAAATTAAAAAAAATAGCAGCACTATGCAGTTTTTGTTCATATAAAGATTCAAATGATAACATATATAATATAAAATAGCCTATACCTAATGTAAACATAAGAAATAACAGCCTATACCTAATGTAAACATGGGAAATAACATAGCCTATACCCAATGTAAACATAGGAAAACAAATGTGCATTGACACTAGTGTCCGGAGCGCTGTCACTGCTTATTGCCATGTTTTCACTGAAGAAACTCATGTAGCATGTGCATCAGGGAGACTGTTGCTAACTTTGGCTTATTCTGGATGGTATTTAGTTTTCCCAAGGCTCGATAGTCAACCACATCTTTAACACTAATTAAAATTTGAAATGGTAATACTAACCATCAGAAATTTTACCGTGGTTCACCATGAAACTGGTATCTTTCATCCCTAGATCACACACCAGTAGAAGTACTACAATTGAATTGCCTGCATGTACCTCCTACAGATCTTGGGACCCATATTAAGACTAATTTATATCTCACGATCAGCATTAGAATGTATCTAATAAAGACTTTGAAATTAACTATCATACCAAAAGTAGAACAAATTGAAAACCCAAAGGTATTTTATTGTAGTAAATCAGTGGAAAATGTTATAATGGAAGAGAAATGCACAAGGTACCTTGCTGATGGCCGTTGGCTTAAGCTGAGCTGTAGCATAGCAGGGATTGAAGAATTTGCTGAGTGTCCGCTGTGGGTGAACAGAGAAGAAAGGCGGTGATTAACCTTCTCATCGGTAAAGAAACACCAAAGTCTGTGCTGGAAGCCAAAATGGCACAGAGTTCATGCTTGTATCTATGGATCAACAAGATATCAGCTCTACCAGATCTTCAGGTTAAGTGGAATTGGACAGACATGTCACTGCACACATTCAGACGACTGGTGTACTTGCCGGAGGGGGAACTGTTTTGTAGCGAACATAGAAAACCGCAGCAATCAAGGCCACATCTCTGGAGATCACTAAAGCCGTAAGAGGAGCTGAGAGACAAAGCTCACTATTAAAAACACAACTTAGTGAGAGAGAGAAAGCTCACTATTAAAAACACAACTTAGTGAAAGAGACAATGAGTCACGGAAATTTAGCACAGGTACTGCGGCAAACATTTGGAGTCTCTCCTTATAGTGAACCCCTTAGTATTCAAAACACATTTAAAACTTTACTAAGAACATAAAGACAGTCAAATAACTCAGGATTGGCAGGCCACTATCTAATGACATTACAATTTGGTAGCAATGTGATCGTATAAGTGAGTAATGCTGCAAATATTTATTAAAATGAAACATAAGAAAACACACTAGCAAGATTGAGTGTTTTGGGGTTTGTTAATAAGGTTAAAATTAGCCAAAAGTACAAGGAAAATTGCAGATAAAGACATCAACACTTTCACAATTCCAGAAATATGAAATTTGATGCCAAAATACCAACACTCCAGTCCACTGCAACTGTGACCTGCTGAATTTGCTTACCTGGGATAAGACTGGCATAAGTCAAACTTATATATAGCACACTGATGAGTATTTTATCAGCCAATGGGTCGAGAGCACTCCCCAGAGCTGATTTCTGATTGGCCCAGTTGCGAGCAATGTACCCATCCAGCTGTAAACAGAATCCATTTGAAATATCATCAGTTTACTATAAAAGTATTTTAATTTACAATTTAAATGCATGCATAAAAAATGAAGACCATGAAGACTGATTGGTGGTATGCAAGTGGTTAAATGTAATAGTCATTAAATAAGTCAGTGCAGGATTGTAAAAACGGTCACCCAATCCAGGATAATTAGCTGGAAGACGGATCTTAAATTAACCAAGTGGCAATATAGTTTTACATTTTTAATCATTGAATAAGTTAAAAATAACCCACCAAATCGGTTGCTCCGGCTAAAACAAAGAGGCCAAGAGAAAGATGAAACCACTGTTCCACAATCAGGTATCCCAGGACTGGAGCCAGAGCAATTCTGGCCATGCACAGGAAATTTGGTATGGTCCATGGATTTTCATACTAAAACAGTTAAACAGTTTCTCATGTTACTTTCAAAAATTGCCAGTCTCAGAATATAATTAGAAAATATCTATTCACTTTTCCTTAACTGGTTATTGAATCATACCAAAATAACATCGCTCACCACTGCTAGTTAAGCTAAGCAAGTTCATATTAATATCCAGAAACAAAGTTACCATACACTGCTGTTTAATCTCAAAGAGACGGGACTTAAACGTATTTGTTTTTTAACGTTAATATGGAGTTCCGTCCAGGATGCTTACCAGTTCTTTAAAATTTGACAACCCTTCTTTTGATGGCTTTGTAGTGTCACGCTCCTTTGACGTATCCCTTTGTAAATGGTCTTCATCGCTCTGAGGTTTGGGCTTTGTAGAGCCACTGTATTCCCTGTAACCTTTAAATACGAATGAACTTCCGGTTATGCTGAAATGGGAGACGCTCTTAATCCTGTGCATAAGAGGTTTAGGGTTTAAGATGGAGATTCCCGAACTGTTCACAGCTGGACTGTAAGGATGTGTCCTTTTCTGTATCTGACAGCTTCCCTGGTTTGTTAGTTGGGCACCCAATGAGAAAGCAGGCATTGGTCGACCACCCCAAGGTTCAGGAAAGGCAGTTCTATAAGTTGGTACAAGACCATGTAGTTCATCCGATGGGAAATGCCCTAGGCTGGGCCACTCCCCCAAAGAAGAAAGCGTCACTTTCACTCTCTGGAGAAATTTCTTCTCGTTCCAGAGACACTTCTGTGACATTTTATGTCCCCAAGATGTTAATGCATTCCTCCAAACGCACGAGCTCGGAGCAGCCCTCGTCTGACCCGCTGCGATACAACTCTTTGCAAAGCTCAACACTTGCCCTTTCGCACAAGTTACTAAGATATTTCTATAAACCGCCAGGAACATCTCAGATTTAAAAATCACTCAGTCAGCATTCGGAATTAACTAAAAATACAGCCTTCGACTTCCCCAAAACGTTCAGTGATCGGGAACATTTGTCTTATTTTATATCACATTTCTTCTTTCTAAGTCCGAAACACACCGCTCCACTTTACATGTGCCACCGTGCCGTATTCCGGTTTGATAGTAACTTTACGACAGGAAAAAAGGCAGGCATTTCTATTGGTTACAATGTTGAAGCTTCGAGCCATGTGTAGCTTTTATCTCCGTCAATATTTAACCAGTTTCCACTTCGCCCCTTAGTCCTTCTAAATGCTGCTCTGCTTTACGATATGTGGTAGATGAAACGGAATTCACCATTTTGATGCTGAATATGAAATAGAAACATTAAAGTTTTTTGATCCTTCTAAGACAAACGTCTTAGTGGAGTTGTAGAGTAAGCGAAGATATGCAGAATCTGATTAAACGGCACACTCGGTATCTGGCAGCGATCCGATATTGGGTCTTGCTTTTGGTTCATGTGACGTAGCACGAGGAGTTCAGACCGGAAGTGACGTGTGATATGGTTACATTTTTCTGCGAGTGTTATTTGCAACCGATACTGCTTATTAGCTGATGTTTTAATCTAAAAGTGTAAAATTGCATTATAAGGAATAACGCAAGCATCTTTATCAACAGTATCATAAATGATTTTGTTAAACACCAGATCATCCCAGAATGCACAGGGCAAAGGTCATATTTTAATCAAACCCAGCATTCAGTTTATTTTATAATCTTTTTTAGTCAAAGTAACAATATAATATGTAGCAATCAAATGTAACTTCACAGTAAAATAATTTTTTTAATTACATATACGTTAAATTCAGACATGCAGATTTGTTTTGTATCTTAACCACAGTTACAACAAAGAGAACCTTTACAATGTTAACAGTATGTGTTACATTTTTATAGTTGAAATACCATAAAAAACAGAACAATCATTTGAATCATTCTTATTCAAACTGTCTGGAGCTGGTACGTCTTCGGCCCCTTTTTCAGGAGGTAACCTTGTTCGTTCAGGCCGCTGATAAAACCTTGAAAATCAGCTACCTGAAATATAAAAAACTTAAATGCAGACAGCAGCAACTACTGCAACAGAGTCTGAACTACATCCTGGCTTACTTCATGTCAAATACCAAAGAAATGCTGCTGAGTTAGGACACATCTGCACTGAGTGCGTACTCATTCGGTATATTAATGATATTATATGTACACATAACAATCCGAGAGTGCCAGTCTGTGACCGCACCTGTATGTTTAACTCCATGGCTAGTTGCTGCAGCTGCTGGTATTCAAATACTGTTTTGTAAGTGCGCTCGGCGATCCTGTTCAGAGCAGCCACAAATTTCTTCTTCTGGGACCTGTTGCTCATTCCAGATCCCAGCTGAGAACGATCGAAATCGATTCTACCGAATTCATCCAAATAGGTGTCCAGTAAGCTGTGAGAGATTAGACAGAAAAATAGTGCTATTATCAAAAGAGAAAGGCCGTTATGTACACTTAAATTCACGTTTATGTCAAAGTTGAGTTACGACTTTAAATAGGCATTACCTAAAATAGTGTCTTTATTTAAATACTTATGAATTTGAGCAACACTGATTTTTAATATCTAGAAATGATAGGACGACGGTGGTACTAAATGCCATGGCATCATCATGTAAAATCTGTGCTATACAAAGTGACAGTTTATAATAATCCTACCTTGGTTGCAAAAACCCTATATGTGTCATGCTCTGTCCGTTCCAGCCTCATGTGCCACGCCCCCCTGATACCTCGTGTCTCTCTCCTGATGGATTCCAGCTGTTGTCAATCGTGATCACCTGTTTTTGGTTTTGTTTCGTCCGCTGTCAGTATTTAGTCGGTGTCCTTGTACTCAGTGTCAGATCCGTCATTGTGATGTCTAGTGGTGTCTACCCTGCTTGTTCCCTGATTAAACCCCGTTTTCCCTGGATATTCCTGCCTCGTCGCCTTGTTTACCCGACGCCGCTCGCATCCAAGCACGCTGCTTTACCCGCATCGTGACAATATGAGAAGTATTACTAAATTGTGTGTACAGTAAATAAACTTCAATATTAACTATGCATTCAGGTTATCACTGATTCAGTCCCTACCTGTGCTTCATTATTTCCACGACATCTTCTGCGTCACTTTTAGTGGCTACCTCTCGCAGTTCTAGTCTTGCTCTGGCCTACACAACGGGTAGAACAAATGTGTTACATTTTAAAAAAATTATATTTAAACAAATAAGTACAAAATATAAAAATAAAAATGCACAATATATGACAACTGGTTGAAAAAAGCATCTTTTACATCATATCAAAAACTAACAGCTCTCACTTTCACTATAGTACAGGGTTATTCAAATCACGGTCCTCCAGGTCCGAGCACTGTTGGTTTTCCAGCCATCCTTTATCTATCAGTCGGGTGTGAAGCCTCTGACCAATCAGAATCAGGAATTATTAAACAACTACCTGGGAGAATTGAAAACACGGCCTGGATTTGGAATCAAGGTCCAGATTTGAAGAACCCTGCTATAGTTGGTATCTGGACACAGCAGCAACCAAACTGTAGTCAAGCTGGTCTCTTCTATCTAGTTTTGTTACTTCTTTACTTAAGAATCCAAGCAGCAGTGTTTTTACCCCACGTACTCTACCTCTGTCAGACGTATGAGCGATTCCAACTGGCGCGTGGTGATGGGTGTGCTGTCTGCAGACTGGTTCTGTCTGCGCAACTCAAGGTAGAAGTCTTGAAGTACCTGCGCAGCTTCCGCAGACAGCTTGGGGTGAACGTAGTGCCTAGCATACCCAATGTACTTCCTCAGGAGCTGGTGAGGGATTAGGTCCAAACTCTCTCTGGGACCAACCTATGATTAAAGTATTACAGGAAATCAGATAAGTATCCATCTGGTTTCCTTGACCAGTTTTCCAGCAGAGGATCACTGTGAGCCCAAGGTCTACCCTTCGAGGTAGAAGGCAGGGGGAAACCAGAATGGCGTGCCACTCCATCACAGAGCGGGGACACACACAGTGACATGTGCACACATGGACAATTCAGACACACTGGTTCCCCTAATCACATTTGGAGACTGTGTGAGCAACCAGGTGCAACAGGAAACCTGCATGACATGGGGAGAACATCCCATCCTGTGGAGGAGTGAAGTGACATGGCTACCCACTACTACACCATGCCATACTTCCCATAAATATGTCGACTTTAATTAAAATCATACAATTAGCTTCAATAAATCCCATTCATACCTATCCGGCAAAATTAATGAATAAGCAAACATGCAAAAGTCATTAATCATAGTTATTAATACCCACAAATTGACTGAAATTAAAGCTAATTTAACATATGAAATTCTAAATAAATATACAAATCCCATGTGCTTGAAAGCCTGTGAAAAATCTCTACCTTTAGACTGTCTGATAGGGGTTTGTCCCCGACCGCCTCCAGTATGGAAATTTCAGACTCTTGTGTGCCAGTCCGGCTGACTGTGGCACCAGCTCGGACCCCAGTTTTCCCTGAGCGCATGGCAATCACGTGGTCTGAGACCATGTGGTCATGGTCCTCATTGGGGGTATCGAGCAGGATGAAGACCAGGTCGAACCTTGACAGAAGGGCACTCCCCATCCTGAGAGAAAGAAAAAACGAGGAAATACAGTGTTACCATCTAAAAATCAGAAAATAGGACATGCCACATCAGACATGATTCTGACAATTCAACATTTATAATACAGTGATCCCTCGCTACTTCGCGGTTCACTTATCGCGGATTCACGACTTCGCGGCTTTTTAAATATACAGTAGTAATAGTATTTCCTAGTCTAAGAACAACACAAGTTTAGTGACTACGTGCGTTATAGCAC
>JABFEB020000026.1:17825959-17851466 GCA_019775895.2 Stomatorhinus ivindoensis
TCCCTACTTCACGGAAATTCAGTTATCGCGGTCGGCCTTGGAACCTATCTCCCGCGATAAGTGAGGGATTACTGTACTAACAAAAATATTTTGATATTTTGACATTGGTTTAACACATCTGAGTGAGTGGGTTTCCATTCCACAAGAACATCAGTGTGCATCACGGGGCTTTTCCTCCAAAGCAGTATAATCTGTAAATGTGCAGGAAGAGATTCCCATACTAACATTACTGCAACAATAAAACACGCCTTGAAAGCATGTGCTCTCACTGCGCACTGCTGCAGCCAATCGCAGAGTGGCACCGAGCGCTCAGATGGGGCGGGGCATACTTTAGGTTCTCGGAGACGGTCTTTCCCTTGTTGTAGTGCCCCCCCACCGGGTTGGCCGCCGCGACGATAGAGGTGCGAGCCGGGAGGGAGCACACGATGCCGGCCTTGGCCAGGCTGATACTCTGCTGCTCCATGGCCTCAAGCAAGGCTTGGTGTTGACTGCCCATCTTGTCAAACTCGTCTATGCAGCAGATTCCTGCGTGAGACATGGGCTAACAGTTACAGACTGGGAAGCAGGTGTTAACGCATGGAGTAAACTGCCGATTAAGGGGGATATTTTACTGATTTTCAGGCAAAAAAAAGTGGGAATATAATAAAATACAGATCTGCTACTTCACAGTATGCAACTGAATATGCTGGTTACTGCCAATAAAAGCCATAGAACAGTAATGCTTTATTCATCCCTGGGGGAAAATTGCCATTTTTCCAATGCTATCTTGTTTTCCATGAAACACACAGACACGTTTATAGGTGAGAGCAGCAGTCAGCTGGCCACGGGATTCAAACCAACAACCTTCCGAGTCCTAACCTGCTATGTATGTCAACACAGTAAAACAACTGCACAATCTATTGCCCTAAGTTAGTTATGTACATTCTTAACACCATATCTGCAACTAGGGCTATATGCATGACAAGAGTAAAATGGCATTAAAACAGATTAAAGAACAAACAGGGAAAAACTTTATAACTACAAAATGTCACAGTTAAAATGGTATAAATATCTAATCTAAAAAAGGCCCTGGGTTCACTTTACTAAAATCCTTTTTTAAAGCATCAGTAAACTGGGTCTAAGAGAGTTAAAGAAGGCCAATCAAATAAAAAGCGCTTAGCAGTTAAAGGTGTGCTACATGTAAAACACAGATGGATCTTCACCTGTAAGCAGGGATGTAACGATACACCCAACTCAAGATTTGATACTTGATTCATGATTCTGAGTTCACGATACGATTTTACTCATGATTATTTAGCAGAATGAGCTGCAGACAAATTTATTCAAAAATATTCACTCACGTTGTGAACTCAAATTTAAAATTACACCAGTTTTTCCTGTTAAAGTACCGTGAAGTACTCCTAAAGTTGCATTTCCATCAGCCAGTTTACATCGTCATACATTTTTTAACCGATTCGCGATTCATCGTTACATGCCTACCTGTAAGTAGTTATAAATACTTAGATTAGAAGATTGGCCTAATGAAACAGAACAGCTTAGATTAACAACCAATAAAAGCCAATCGACAAAAAGATGGTTATGAACTGAACAATGTTATGGGTTGTTTGGTTAGTAGTTATGCTATAAATACCTTGGTCGCTCAGAACTAAAGCCCCAGCTTCCAAAGCGTAATCTCCAGAAGCAGAATCCCGGGACAGAGTCACTGTCAATCCAGACGTGGTTGTGGTGTTTCCACAAACATAGACGCCACGCGGCGCGACGTTACACACTGCCTAAAAGAATTAACATGTATAAATCAAGCCCGCTCATCTTTCAGAAGCCTATCCAGTACAGGGTAACGGACAATTACTTCAGTCTTTAACAGTAATTCTTACAAAAAAAAAGAAACACCTTACATGCGTAGGAAAATATGTATATACCCAACACCTATTTATAAAGACAAATTAACTATTAACTCTTCAGTTTGATCTAAATATTAGGACCTTAAGACACTTTGTGTATGTAACGTAATACACAGTAGCATTTGACTTTACACAGAGACGCCATTTCACAGCAACACACCTGCAACATCTGGCTCTTTCCCAAACCCGGGTCCCCCACCACAAGAATGTGAGGGTCTCCCCTAATGGGGATTCGGTTTTTGTCATCCATGTACTTCTGACAGCCCCCGAAAAGAGCCAGGACCAGACCTGCCTTCACCAGCTGTGCACAAAGACACTGCCAGTTTGTGATGCAGTAAAAATTCACACACAGTTTGGGTTTAAACTTAGAAGGAGTGCATGGCATCTTTGGAGGGGGGGGGGGGGTAAAACAAGTAACTCTACTTACCAGATGTCCATAAATGGCCGGACATAGTGAACTGCAACACAAACATAAAAGAGCAGAAAAGAATTTGCAATGGAATAAGATGAGGCAGCTCTGATGAGTTTATATTACAGTATTTAACATACAATTCATATTTACATAATTATCTCTTACACTTCAAAAAAATAGAAACTATCATTTATCAAGGATTCTTACTGGACGACCAGCTTCAGGAGGTCTCCCTGGGCTTGGATCTCCTGGATAGCATACAGGTCCTTGAGGGAAAACTCCACCAAGGCGCCCTGGCTCTCGGGGTCCGCCTCCTCCTTCGACTTTTGCCCCTTGGAGTTGCTGATAGAGTTCGCCTTGAGGAACAGCAGGAACATGCAGCGATCCTTCTTGTTCCTTCCATAGCCTAGAGGCTCAGCCATTGAGAAAAAACGGCTTTTTAATAGGTAAGTGTGTGTCTGAAAAAGATGGACACTTCCCCCTGGTGGTCTGCAAGAGTAGGACCGCTGTATATAGACCACATATCCACTAACTCAAGGATAAAGAATTGTAGCGTAATTAGCTCAAGCCATGTAATTGTAAGGAAATTGGACAGCACCTAATATTCTTTAAAAATTTGTACTGAATTATGCATATAAACGCCTATTAGTTAAAACCTTGTACCAATATTTCTTATTAACATCTCAATTTCTAAGCAGCATATGGTATGGTAATCGAGCTCACCTTCCTCACTGGATACTTTAACCACCCCTGTGATGGTGACCGTGTCTCCTGGGACACAGCTGTCTACGAGGTCCTGGGTGAGTTCACACTCGACGGTCCGAGGGATCCGTCCTGCCTCTCTCTGATCATCGGATATCAACTCCTGAACTCTGAACAGATAACTACTTTGGTCAAAACTTACAAACCTTTCACCGTATTTATAAACACTAAAATGTCTGCATTAATCCATTTACACTAAAACTGCAATAATGCCTGTTGGGCATTTTATAGGGCAGTACAGACTACAGGATCTGCAGTGCTTTATTACGATGCACAAAAAAAACTAAAAACCTACTTTATAGTCTGATAATCCACAGTTAGTGTTTGAGGTGAACTTCTGTTGGCTGTAAATGAGCGGCTTCTGCATCCCGGCTGTAAACACTAGAGTAAAAAGAGAAAACTACACAGAAAATCCCTTTCATAGATCAAGTTTGCTCAGATATTAGAATTTGATAATCAAGACAGTGACAACCTACAGCAAAAAAAAAATCTGGTGAATAGCAAAGAAACATAATATTTAAGTTAGAAGCTGAATGTGAAGAGACAAAAACGTCTTCAGAATGGGTGGGGTACCTTAGTGGGGGTAGCGAACTTGCCGTCTGGCAAATGAAAACTCTGTGTGCCGCCACAGTTATTGCAGACGAAGGCCATCTTGACGCAGAGCGGTTTGATGTTGCTAACCCTCACGACCGTGCCTCTCAGCGCTACGTACTTCCCATACAGGTTTGCCTTCAGCATCTTCAGGGGAGTGAGCGGCTCGAAGTTATAAACTCTGCAAACACATGCAATTTCTCAAAGCTGTATGGAGCAGGAACTAGAACTGCCTCCGGCAAACCTACATTTTTCGCCGCCAAAATCAGTCGACATCATCCTCCCTCCCACCATTGATTAAAAAGCCAACTTATTTTTTAGCCTTCTGTATAAATAAATAGCATATATAAATAAATTTATCATACGGATGCATTTTTGCTTCTATTACTAGGTAGATGCTTTTATCCAAAGCAACGTACAATTCAGAAGGCAGAGTCTGCCCGCCTCTGAAACTACCGGGAGTTATGGGTTTTGCTCAAGGCTGAAATCACTCTTCCAGCCACAGGAGTTTAACCCAGCGACCTTCCAATCACGAGCCAGAGACCTAAACTGCAGAACCGCACACCACCCCATGCATACGAACGCATGCGAGCACTAACAATAACGCTTCATTAAAGGGACGGGCCTGCTGCACTACCTGGCATTGATGTAGGGTATGTTCACAACAGCAGCTGTGCCACTAGGTAACCCTTCCGGTCCCTGCAGTTCTACCGCATGTCGCTCCAGATCCATCGTCAACACCTAAATAACCCCAAAACAGAGGATGGAACACAAATAACATCAAAATGACTGAACATACATACATACATACATACAGCATCTGCAGCATGACAATTCAAATTAAATGTACTTTATTGTGTTTGTTTGATGTATATTTATCTTTTTCCCTTCTTTAAAAAAAAATGTCTGTAAGGCACTCTGTAAACTCTGTGGTTACAACTGCAATATAAATAAATTTTAATTGACTGAACAATTAAAGCATTACCCTAACAAAAAGTTTGCGGATTAGAATCCCAGCGAACGCACACAAATTGTAAGCCTTCCCACTGTTGTTCTGGATAAAATTATTAGATAAATGAGTAAAATGTAGAAAAGTCCTTCACTGTTACCAGATTCCCCTATCAAATTAAACATTTGCAGCTGTAAAAATAAAAAAAAATTTTAAAACTATGGATCCCATATTAGGGTAAATATTGTCATATTTTTTGACAGAGAATGCATTCATAGGCTAACTCAGAAGCCATACCTGATGGATAGCCAAACCTAGACAATCCAATAGCTTCTCCGGCATGTCTTTAAACTCAGTTGCTAAAGTAGGCTGAGCTAAGGACAGCTGTTCATCCTGAATGAGGTCTTTATAGTCCACTAAAATGCTGCCTTTCCTTTCAATTTCATCCTGTTGAAACACCAAGCCATAGGGGTCATTACTACACTCGATATATAAAAGGGGGACATGTGAGTATTTGGCAATTCTATACCAGTTTAATCATGCTGAACGTTTAAACACAAAATTTAAAACCGTGAATTTGCATACTTTGTCATACAGTTCAACCCGTGACGAGAAGTAACGTTCAAATGCCTGGATTTTCTGCATGTAAGGAGAACTTTCCATGAAACCTGGCAAAAGCGGAGAAAAGTGCAAAGACAATAGTGGAAAAAAAAATCATTCACTGAAGAATGACAGTGAAAACTTGATGACCATCATTCACATCTTCTGTTGCTACAAAGTACAGTTCAAAAGGTGCAAGTATGATCATATCTCTAAGCATGTGAGCCAAAAACGCTGATCATAACATCCAATCAAGAGTTAATTAAAGGAAAACACAGAGCAGTGTCACATTAAGCTCCAACCTTCAGAAAAGTAGAGGCTCCATCCTTTGTAGTGACACTTTTCAATCAGGGTTGTTTGGCACATTTGTGGCTGCTGAGATCCAGCCCCTTATAAAGATGAAGAAATTTCTTTATGTAGCTCCTGCACCATGCAATGGCACCCATAATGCATTTCCAGGGCTGATTCGTAAATGCATATTCTCATTTTACGTCATTTGTTTTTGACAGAAAGATGTAAAAAAATACTGAAAATGCATGCAATGTTATTTCGACCACAAACTATTACATAGTAGACTTGGACAGGTATGAGGGTATCACGGTATACCCTGGTATTATAAACCCCAATGGTCTGTTAAGCTAAAACAGAGATGATGTATTTAGGTGATGTATTGTAAAGTACAGCATTCGTCACCAGAGGTCAGTCTACTGGTGACAGAGATGACGATTGGGTACCAATATCACATGATTAGTCAAAAAGAAATGTAGGGGTCATTTGTTTAATAATTGCAGTCATACTGTAAAAATGTCATATACCCTAAACCGGGATGAAATGTATGATGGTATGTAAAAATAGGTACCAGCCAAACCTAGTAAACAGCATGAATAACAAACAGGATTTACCTCTTTCAGTTTGGTTTGTTTTTGGGTTGTCATACCCTCCTCTCCAAGGTCTTCGCTTCCAGCCACCTCCTCCGCCTCTCCATCCTCTCCCACCTCCTCCGCCTCTCCATCCTCTCCCACCTCCCTGTGATTTCCCTCCTGTACCCCAGCCCCCCTGGCTTTCACTCATTCTCCTTTATCTCCTTTATCTCCTGTTAAGGTGAAATTTGAGCACAGGATGAACGTGAAATACAGCACCAGTAAAAAGTCTGGACACGCCAACTGAAAATCATTCGTTTTTCAACCAGATAATGACCTTACAGATCTTAAGGATATAAAAAACTGTGTAATCTTGAAAACAAAGAAAGAGATGGGAGTGCTATGACAGACAACCTGCCCCTCACAATCCCCTATAGAGTCCTATGCAGCTGGTTTGGAATAAGTTAGGTAAAGACTAAGGGTAAGGTAGCCAACTTGTGCCCAGAACTTGTGGAAACGTCCTCCAGGAGTGTTGGAGAAGCATTCCAGGTGGCTACATCTGGAAGCTGGTTGAAAGAACAAAAAGCGATTGCAATGATGCCGTCAAAGGCAACGGAGGGTATTTTGAAGAGTCTAAATTTGAGAAAATTTTGAGATGTTGAAAAATTCTCTTGGTTGTTGCAATATCTGATATGTATTACTTCATCACCTTGAAGCCTTTTACTATAAGGTGAATCACACAGCTAAAATAGACAGATGCTCTGATAGCAGTTGTGGCCAGACTTTTCACTGGTACTGCACACAACAGAATGTCACTGTCATTGTCTCAGAAAGAGATATTCATACATTTAATAACTCAGCAGGTGCTTCTATCCAACACAACACACTGCTGAGAAAGCACGACTCACCAGTCCCTGGAGCTGTGGGGTTATGGGCCTTGCTCACAGACACAATATTCTGACCCAACGAACCGCACACTGCGATTACAATGTTACTGACACGGATGGGTGTATTACTGGGTTAAAGTACTGGTTAAAATAATGTGTAGACTTGTTTGTGATTAGGAAAAACATAATTTGGAGACATAAGGGCAGCTAAGCCAGTTTCCAAATAGTGTCGGGGAACTTCTGTAGGAGCTGGGGAACCATGCTTGTATTATTTCCCACAATGTGCCTAGACAGACAGATAAATATATAGTAAGTGCTAAACATAGCTAGCTACATTATGCAATTTCACAACTAAAACTGACATTTACTAAGGCATGTTAAGACCATTTATAAATATATATGTAAAAGGTTTATCAAGCTGACAGCTTAATGAATACTAAGGATTTCCATTTAACGTCAAAACGGTCTGCTTGCATGATTATTATCTATTAAACCTCAGCGAACTAAAAAATAGAAACCGTTAATAAACTTAATAAATTATATGGAAAACACTCATTAAGTACACCATAACTTACACATCGGGCTATTACTCTGCCATGTCAGCTAGTTTTTGCAGATAAATTGATCGGAAAGTCTTAATCAAGTTCAATACCGGTAAAATAAATCTTGAGATGTTGCTAAGCGTACACTAAATATCGTTTGTTACGTATAAAGGAGTTGACAATAATCTAATACATAACATATTTAGTCTTCTTTGTAAGACATAACTTACTACTCCGGAATTTTCCATTGCTCGCGAAAAACTGTTTTATACTGGCCGCCTTTAGTACTTGTTCGATTGCCTGATGATCGAGATTCATAATCTACAAAAAAACAACACTGCCCCCAACAGTACGGAGGACAGATTTACAATCCTCAAATAATAATACTGTAGCCTATAGTACATATACTAAACTACAGGTTGGAAGACAGATGGATAACATAAATGTGTAATATGCTATATGTATTGAAAATAGATAATAAATTGTCCAAAGATGTCGCTTTCCATCTGTTACGATAAAGGTTTTCGAATTTCATACGTCTGTATATCAAAAGATTAAAGAAACATGAGAAATGAATAAATCCTTTGTGGTATCCCTAAAATGATCCACCTTTTGGTGTCGGAACAGGTTCATGTCGTACAGTACGGGCAAAATCGTGCATATGATCAAAAAAAATTATATCTATGGTGTCGGGGAATAAACCGCGTTAATTCGATATTTAAATTGGATGAATGCAGCAGATTATCCGGATTTCTAGTGTACATAACAAAACCGTGCTGAGAACCGGAAACATTGTCTACGGCCCGGAAAACCTTTAACGGGATTTCTCACGTTTTCCGTCTCCCCGAAATCAACTAGGCATTACGGCGCAGCAGGTGAACCCGGCGGTCCTTGTGGTTCAGACGCGTTTATATATATCATTATATAAGAAATGGATAACGCCGGTAAGGAAGAGGAAGCTCTTCGGCTTATGGCTGAAGCAGATAAGAAAATGAAGTCATCGACTTCATTTCTGGGAGGGATGTTTGGGTAAGATTTATTTCATTAGTGACATGCCAGCGGGCACAAAAAACGTAAACCTTTGGTCTGCAAGGGAAAACCAGTCATGTACTGTAGGTGCAAGGCGGATGTGCTCGGATATCTACCTGGTTTATGGATTGTATTTTATATATATATAAATTAAAGCTGCAGTATGTACAAGGTGATGTGTTTAATAGCTGGATTCGAGTAGAAGGGATGCATCAATGATCTCACGCACTGATCTTGTCCTTCCTTCCCAGTGGAGTTACCCTCGGAAATGGTGATTGGCTCCGTTCATCATGGGGGAAATAAAACCAAACGTTACGTTTAAGACATGAGTCTTTATTAGACTGGGTGGTATTTGGAAATAGAACGCGTTTTTCACGCATTCACCACTGCTGGCGGAGCCTTCTTTCTCGTCCATGTTTGTGTCATATGAACGGTAAATCCCGTGGGAAATGTGGACAGCTGATTCTTCCATTTACTATGATTGAAATACATCTTCAAAAAACAAAATCATATGAGCCTATAATTCTTACATTAATTTGAGTTCGGCACAGTCGTGCGTGCAATCTCTTGCATTTTCCTAGAACATGGTATTTTTCTTCACATTTTGTTTGATTATATGTAGCTAATTAAGGGTCCAAACAGGCTATGCTAGAATCTTATTGCATTTGCTAGGATTTTTAGGGGTCCTTGGCACTGGGACCACTACTGTTTTTGTTGGGTTTTCCTCATTTAATAATAATAATAATAATAATATTCGGGGTCCAAAGCACGTAGCGCTTCTTTTCATAATCCTAATTTGGTGAGCGTTTTTTCTGTAACGGCAACATGTTCAGATCAAAATCCTGTCACAGCAGTATTTACTAATGTCTGACTTTTTAGTACATTGGCCTCCAGTGACAGTCGCTACTACATTTTCCATCAGTACTGATATACTGTTCCTGTGTCATGGATGACATTGAGACCCCTAGGACTCCTCAGTCACATTTATCTTCTTAGTATTATTCTTCTTCTGCACTAAAATGATATGTGGAGCAGCATGAGCCTCAGTAGAGATTTATGAAAGGGGTTGGTGGGTCGCTAAGTTTTTATTTGGGGGGTCTGATGGAAATGGTCTACATTATCTAATCCAGCGGTGGCCAATTTTATCCGCAAAGGGCCGGTGTGTATGCAGATAACCTGTAGGTCAGCTGTTCAAACCCAGGTGTGAGGACTCTTCAGCCAATCAGTCCTCTAATTAGTAATACAATTAGGGAGCTGCAGCGATAACCCGCATACACAGCGGCCGTTTGAGGATAAGATTGGGCACCCCTGACCTAAACTAAGTAGCAGAGGTGTAGGTTTCAGGTCCAAAGAATACAAATCGAGACCAAGATTTTGTTTCAACCACCCAGTTGAGTCTCTGTGACTGTGACTCTTTATGATCAACTGGTTGGTCTGGAGTTGTACTCCTGGACCTGAAATCTCCACTTCTGATAAGTAGTGTACATCTATTTGGAGGAGGGGGGACATTTTAGGGGGGCTACAGCCCCACTGAAAAAGGCCTAATGAAGCCCCTGTGGAACAGAGACCGTAATTTGGTTGACTGGTGCAAAATTCGTCCGCACACCCCCCCCACATCCCACTGCTCAGGATGGTACACATCTGATGGTACACCTGATGGTAGTGAGATAGTACTATTTATTTATTTAAGCTGTATCTTTGGAACTGTGGGTCTTAGAAACAAAACTTTTTTCAAGACATTCCATGCCTCATTGCAAAAATGCTGCCAGGGTACTATGAAGCTCCGCCTACTTAATTTTTAGCTAATTTACATATTGTGAGAATTTTTCTCAGTACTTTCTCAAACTTGTCCTAGATCATTCTTCCCATTTACGCAAAATATGAACTGCAGCATGTAGACAAATAGTTGTCTGTAGGATTTTGATCAAGCAAATTGTCCTGATGTCCAATGAACTTCTTGGGTATGGACTTTTATCACTTAATGGCCGATTTCTCATCAACAGAACACCCGCTACCCAAATTTTGCAAAAATCACCCAATAGGCAGCACTATAACTTAAAATTTATAATTCAGAAACCACTGGACACATAAAAATGAAATTTTGTTTACTTGTACATGGCCAGATGTCCCAACTAATCATTTAAGAAAACTTCATCTACTCATCAAACATGGCTGACGACAGTCAGTCAAATTTCAAAGGCTTTCAGCAGTGGTGGCTCTGAGGCTGAGAATCTGTGCCAGCAATCCGAAGGTTGCTGGTTTGAATCCTGTGAATGCCAAGAGTGATTTTACTCTGTTGGGCCCTTGAGCAAGGCCCTTAACCTGCAATTGCTTCATCCTGGGTATGAGGTTAATCTACATCCAGCTCTCCAATTTACAGGGGAATAACTTGGGGGTTGGTGGCAGGACTGGCACTCCAGCCACTGGAAAAAACTCACACTGGTCCATTTGGACTAGTGTGATGCTGAGGTATCACCCGCCACACGGCTGCGCTCAGGTTCTCATCCCTGAGGTGGTCTGTCTTGTGGTGGGTGTGGCAACGCGCTGCAATCAGCACATGCTCCTTACCTCTATAATCGCCCTTGTATATAACAGAAATTTGGTGTCATGATATAACATTCCCTCCACTGTCCAGAGCTGTAAAGACACACTAGCCAGCCTAATGGTGGCGCTATAGTGCTGTGTTTTACATTTTGGGCCACATTTTCTGAACTGTGGATTATAGAAAGTACTTTTTTTCCACAATCCCTTGACTTTGACTTGACTTTGCTAATAAAATCAGCAACCTTTGCCCCATATATCTTTAGCTAATTTGCTAAATGTGAAAAATCTATTTTTTTCAAACTTGTCCTAGGCTGTTCATCCAATTCAAACAAAATTTGAACTGCAGCATCTTGAGACCATGTGTACAAAAAGTTGTCCTTAGGATTTTTATCGGGATAATTGTTCGAATGCTACAGACCACTTAATTTCTTGGGTATGGCCTTTTCGCAATTAATAGCCAATTTCTCATCAAGATAATATTCAGTTCTCACCAAACTTGCAATCTATGGTTCAGAATCTATCATGCTGAGTTGACTTTCCAAATTTCATAAAACTCACCCAATAGGGGACGCTACAACTCAAAATAGCATAAACAGAAAAGGGTGACATTTTATGCACACGTTCGTGGTCAGATGGCCCAACAAATCGCATAATAAAAGTTCATTTACTGATCAAATATGGTTGAGAACAGCCAATCAAATTTCAGCAGGCTATAATTACCCTTGTATGTCCTCCTGAGACCCAAGGAAAATAGTGTCCTTCAATTGTAGGTTATTTGTCTTTGGAGGAAATAAGACATCTTACAATTTAGATTTTTTCAATTTAATTTTTACTTTTAATTTCACAGCGTGCCCTCTTTAGTGTACAACAGGAATATATATGTTTCATTACATCAGTGAAAAGATAGATGTAAAAACAAAATGTCAACTACAATGGACATAAATGAATGGGTGAGCTCTCAGGAGGTTACAACTGAGAATCATGACATTTGGTGTAATGGGGCTCTGTTCCTTCCTCTATTCAGTCCAGAAAAAAGACACAGCTTGGGCTTGTGGTGCTGCAGTAGTGCCCATAGTTCATAGGCCCATATACAGTAATTTAGATATTATGTAGCCATACATACACGAAATGCTTCCACATGTAATACACATTCATGTAAAGACATTGTAATGGAACATTTGATGTTAAATGTGGCCAAATCATCTATTCAGGTCACAGTGCTTGGACCCCGTTAATCACCACCTGGAGCTATATTATTATTATTATTATTATTATTTTGTATTTTTGATGTGTAAATCGTTAAAGATTCATAGCTCCTCCCTGTGCAACCTTCCAGTAACTTGTCAGGTGGGTATGACCATATTATACTGATTGAAAGTGACGCTGTTACTTTCTCATTTCATTTTGTTTTATCTTTTTCATCTGTTTCCTCCATTAAAAACACTGCCTCACTCTGTACTCTTCACATTCACTGATTGATTGCCTTCATGGGTGTTTCATGGCTTTCCCCCCATGTCGTATTTCAGGGGGAGTCACAAGGTAGAGGAAGCCTGCGAGATGTATGCCAGAGCCGCCAATATGTTTAAGATGGCCAAAAACTGGAGCGGTACGTTCTGACTAAGCATATTATTTTAAGGCTTTTTCTGTCTCCAACTGCCAAGGCAGCTGTTAGTAATTAGAAATCACCCACCATAAAGTCAGTGTAAAACGCCAGCATGTATATATATGGTGACACTTTGGCGGGTTTTTTGTTATTCTCCTGCTGCTGTTTTGTTGTCTCTGTTGGGTTGATGTCGCACCAAGTGGGGAGGAATATGAAAAAAGGAAAAGCTATTTTACATGAAATTATTTATTTTAAACTTTTTACATTCTTCATCCTGCACCTTAGAATTTAAGCAAAATCACTTAGGCTGTGTTTTTACCTTTTTTTTTACAGTTATTTCTGAGGTATTTGCTTGGGTTTGTATTTGAGCACAAGCACTAGGAGTCTTTCCACTAATGATATTTAGGGTAATCTTTGCCCAGCTGCAGGAAATGCGTTCCGCCAAGTGGCCAAGATCCACATGCAGCTGCAGAATAAGCACGACTCCGCCACCAGCTTCATCGATGCAGGCACTGCATACAAGAAGGTCGACCCGCAAGGTGAGGCGGGATGGACTGTCGTTGCATGCAAATTTGGTCCATTAAAAATATAGGTTAGATGCTGATGCCTGGTGCATAGTTGCTGATGTCTGATGCACAGATGCAGGTCTGATGTTCAAGTTATAAATGTCATTTAATGAGAAGGGACTCTGGTGTAAAGTGGATAGACTTTGCTGATGGTCACTGTAGAATCACACCTTTGTTTAGCAGTTTTACTAAATTTTACATACAATGAGAATGCTATATTTTATAATTATGCATTGTTATGGACTGGTTAATTATTACACTTAAATGTCATAAGATTTTAAGTTGTTTGCATATTATTAATAAAGTTGAATGCCTAGTTTAACTCTGTAAAAAGTAGACGGGAACATGGTAATTCAATAGTTTGTTTTTTTAATTTCTGTGAATAGTGTTAATGTAGGTTGCGATTATTTCTTTCGGTTGGTATCTGTTGAAATATATTTTTAACTGGATTTTCAGGGAATTAAAATATGTTCCTTTTCTGTGATATAAAAAAAGCATTGCAGTGACCCTGACTTCAGTGTTTTCGTTGTGGCAGCATATCTCTTAATTAAGGATTAACAGCAATGTTACTTTGTCATTACCCTTTGATTGGAGACCTATGTGTTGTTCCTGGCATATATAATTGATTGTTTCAGTCTAAATTACGAATTTCCTCCTTCTTCTTAATGCACCAAGAGGCCATCAACTGTTTAAGTGCAGCCATTGATATATATACAGACATGGTAAGCTATTCTTTGGGTGCATAGAATCATGATCTTAGCTAAAGGATGACAAATGTATGTCAAAGCCAAACCCTGTATTCTGCTGTTTATGTTAGTCTGCATATGCAAGAAAACAGTACACAGTATATGCTGAAACATATTTGTTAGCATGTTTATGATTTTTCTGTTAGGGAAGGTTTACTATTGCTGCCAGACATCATATCACTGTCGCCGAGATATATGAGTCTGAAATGATTGACGTCGAAAAGGTGAGGAATGTTTTAAAAATCTCATAAAATGAACTGGTCCGCTGTATTTTGTGTGAGTGTGAGTGTGTGTTTTTATTAGGAACTCCTGTTCTCGCAATTTTATAACTAGCTGGCACTTAGTCTAATGAATTGCATTTGCTGCGGCAGAAGCTAAGGCAAAAAATTAATTTCTATAAGAAATAATTGAAATGTAAAATTGGTTATTTTTTGCCGGTTTAATTTCTGCATTTGGCAAAACATTATTAGTTGTGAAAGGGTATATTGGTTGCAGTGAGGAGTTTGTGAAATTATATGGTGTGATTTGTGCGTCCCTTAAGTCCAGCAGTGAAGTTTTAGGTTAGAAAATTCAGTCCATGACTGCTTTCTCTTGTGTTCATGGAGAGTCTCTCCCAAATTTTGGACTGTGGCTGAAAACCACCCAGATGTAGGAGTAACTTGCAAATTAAGAGATTTGGCCTGTTAGCATATCCTCCTGAGACCCCACCCATTCATATATGTCCATTGTAGTGGACATTTTGTTTTTACATCTATCTGTTCACTGATGTAAGGAAACATATTTATTCCTGTTGTACACTAGAAGACATGCTGTGAAATTAAAAATAAAAATAAATTTGAAAAAAAATCTAAATTGTAAGATGTCTTATTTCCTCCAAAGACAAATAACCTACAATTGAAGGACACTTTTTCCTTGGGTCTCAGGAGAATATCTATGCTTGGTTGGCTGACAGAATATTTGGATGCTTAAAATAACAAAATAGAACAAACAAAAATTTTAAATATACAAAAATCCTATTATACAGGAAAAATCTACAAACAAGCCTCTGGACTTTGTGGGACAGTAAGGAAGTAACATATATATTAATTGTTTCTTTTTTATTGTAGAAGAGTAAAGAATGTCATTGGCATTGTTATCTGTCAGCTTTATTTGCTCCTGGTGTATTAATTGAGTTGGTTAAAGGGCCATGAAGATGCATTGTCTATTAAGCTATTGCAATTACACAACATTGATAGTCAAACAGCTTTTAGTTTAATTAATCTAATTATTTATTCATGAGGGGATAGAATGTAATTTATTTCTGTATGTATTTGTGGGATTGATTTCAGGGTAAATGCAGATGTGAGATTCAAGAAGGATTTATGAATTTTCTTTATAGAACTGCTAGCCATGACAAAGTGGAAGAGTACATTCTAATTGGGAAATAGATTAGTTCCTTAATCCTTATCTTAATAGTTTCAGAACTAAAGGAGAGGTTACTGCGCAGTATTACTCGTTCATGCACCACAGGCATGTGCATTACTACGTTCACGCTCCTACAAGCATGACATTTTTGATGTTTCTAGGTCTTACCATCCTAATCCTTAATATTCTTCGTGTGGCTTTTAGAAGAAAGTTTATGGGTTACGGTTTAATTGAAATTGAACCAGAGTTCTTTATCATGGCATGTTCTGTCTGCTCTCAGGCAATCGCACACTACGAACAAGCAGCTGACTACTACAAAGGAGAAGACTCCAAAAGGTGCCTGTTTACCATGCAGACACAACATTGTTATGTTGGCCGTCATTAGATTTAATGATCTGAAACCTAAATATAATTTGGTCATACTTCAGTTTGCATCATTGTAATATACCTCGGGGAGATAAATTCTGTTGCTGTCGTTCGTTAATGTCCATCTTCTGCTATAATTGGATTTCGTAATTAACTGTACATTTTCCCCCTCCTTGTTAAAGCTCAGCTAACAAATGTCTGGTGAAAGTAGGCTTTTACAGCGCCCAGTTGGAGCAGTACCAGAAAGCCATAGAAATATACGAACAGGTCAGTGTTGTTTCTGCATTACCCAGCAGTTCCAGATTAGACTGAGGATTTCTGCATCGAGGCTAAGAGCATCGTTTCCTTGTAGGTCGGAACTAATTGCATGGATGACCCACTAATGAAGCACAATGCAAAAGAACATTTCTTTAAGGCTGCCCTGTGCCATTTCATTGTGGACGAATTAAATGCAAAGGTTAGTAAAAGTTCAATCCAGTATTTAAATTCAGTTTATTTTTATGTAGTGCCTTTCATAACCTACTTATCCCAAGGCACTTAACAAGAATGTGTGGCATTGTAGTTATGTGCTCTGTGACATCGTTTCGGTCAGCGACGGACAACATATATAATGGTGAGCCCAAAAGATTATAAAGGAGCTGGACAATTCCTGTCACCTAGTGACATCCTAGCCATAGTAACACTGCAGTGCTACGTATTTCACACATGTTAATGATGATACTGTGGTAAGGAAACCTACTGCACTGACAGTCGCATTAAAGTACAGCACATACAATTATGTACAGTACATACCTGATAATCATATCTATGTTACAAGTTTATGCATTTATTGTACTGTAGTTTTAAAATCATTATTTAGGCTGTAGTATATAGCCTAGGTATGTAGTAGGCTATACCATCTGGGTTTGTGTAACTATACTCTATGATGTTTGCACAATGACGAAATCACCAAATGAAACATTTCTCAGAACGTATCTGTGTCATTAAGTTACGCATTAATACATATAATTAATTCATGGATACTGAATTGTTCATGATATAGAGATAAAAGAGAAAAAAATCCTCATTAGCTGTTTAATCCAGGGTAGAAGTGCATTGAGTCTATTGCAATACCGTATCCATAAGAAAGGCCGAAATGCATTACAATTGTAATCTACTTTATAAATGATATTGTCCGTGTGTTTTGGTATGCAAGGATTAAGAAACAGTGCCCGGGGAAATGCATTTACCATTTCAGTACCAGTTGTCAATTTCATATGTGTGTGTTGACAGTTTTCCCCTTGATTCATAATAATTAGATTCATTATTTTGAGGTAGGAGAAATATCACCAGAGTAATTTTGATTTGTTTATTTGCGGCTAAAATCCCCACGGTCGCCTTGTTACTTTGAAATTAACACTTTGTGTCCTGCAGCTTGCCCTGGAGAAGTATGAGGGAATGTTCCCAGCATTTTCTGATTCAAGAGAATGCAAGCTTCTGAAGGTCTGTAAATTTTGATTCAAAAAGTTGCTGTAGGATTTATTGCCACCCGTCAATAATTTTCATCCTCCCAGTTGTCCGAATGGGGAATGTACAGATATTGAAAGCATTTTATTTCAAAGTGGAACATCAATGAAGGGTTTGTAAAGATATGCACAGATCTGTAGTCTTTCTTTCAACTCTGTACTATTAGCTAAATAATTACATCAGTTAAATTATCAGGCAACAGTTTTTCAGTAACCTTTCTATAGTAAATCACCCACTTGGGAAATGTTTTTTGTTGTTATTTTAGTGTAATTATTATTTATAGAAAGAGGAATGAAGTGGTTTATCTCCTCCTAACATTATGGTAATGTTTCAAAAACACTTTGGAGTAAACTTTGGAACATTTAAGGATATACTTTAGTACATGAAACAGGAGAATTCCTTGGAAAACCACTTTGTCCAAATAAGAAACTAAAAAACCAGTAAGTACAGGGAAGCACTCTGGTGCCACTTTTTTTCTGTAGTAATATAATTAAAGTGACACATTTCTGTCATTCTGCATAAGGAGGGTCATTTGGAACCATGGCTTCTGTTCCAGGAGAGGGAACAATCCTTGAATACTGAAACAGTCTGTTTAATTTATGTACAGTAGTTTTTAGCTAGTCTTGTTAGAAACACCGATCAAGTCGAGAGAATGAGGGTATTGCCTTTTTGGGGAAAATGTAACAAATTATGTAATTCAAAAATGAGTAATAATAATTGACTGTATTTGCTCTAATCACGGCTTCAAATATATTTTTCACAGAAACTTCTGGAAGCACATGAGGAACAGAACAGCGAGGCTTTCACTGAAGCCGTACGTTTGCACCCCTTCTGTAAACTCATAAAATATAAGAAAGTCTTCCCATCCAACTGTGGATGCAGAGAATAATATTAAGACATTAGTTTTGGATACTCCAAGTCTCTCCTCCCATTGCGATAGATTTATGTTCAAAAAAACATTGGGTCAATACTAGAGTCATAAATGAACATGTCCTTCATGTTGTGGTGACCATCTTCCAGTGTAGAAGTATATTATACTAAAAGACACTTTCTGCTTGAGAGAGTACCTACTTCCCTGGGAACTGGAGTCTCTCTAGTCAGCTCTATGGTGTGTCAGTGTGTGTCGTACTTTAGACTCGTCCTATCCCAGGTGTCTCCTACCCAGTGCTTGGTCAGATGTGCTCCAGGCTTCTGCTGATCCCATACTAGATAAATACTTATGAGGATGGATGGATATTTTGAGTGGTTGGCAATAATTGAGACTCCTAAATGTATTGCATTGTGTGGTGAGCATTATAATATGTGGCTTTGAGTCTGCCAAATGATATTATTTCTTTTTTAGGTGAAGGAGTTTGACTCCATCTCCCGTATTGACCAGTGGCTGACTACTATGCTGCTGCGCATCAAGAAGACCATCCAGGAGGATGTTGGAGATATGAAGTGAAGGACATTGCCAATCATCTATCAGTGACGTTGCTTTATCTGTACATGTGTTTTCAGAACAATAGGTCATTAGGATTGTCTAAACCCATTTCTGAGCTGTTCAAATCCTTCATTAACAGTGTCATGCCAGACCAGGGGTACATCCAAAATTAGTCCATACTGAATATCATTAGAAACCTACTACATGACCATTAATGTAGTGCATACTGTATTTATGCATGAGAATAGTATGCATGCACTGGGACAAACTGCACCATCATGTATATTACATGGCCTAGACATTTACCAATGACGTAGCTTGACCCCCTCAAAAGTTAAAAACATTAAAAACCATCAATGAAAAAAATATATAATCAAAGTGACTTACAGTATGTAGTTGGGTATTGCTTTCAACGTAGATTTGTACAAAGATGGCTTTTCCTTCACTATATTGTGAGATATTTCTGAGCAAGCAAAGTTCTTTGTCTCTGGTCGCAGCTTCCGAGGCCTTGTGGGATAGCGTAACCTTTATCGTGGCATACTTTGGAATTTCGTGGAATGTAGTATGTCACCCAGGTATTGTTCGCCTACTATCTCATCCATACTTAGGATTTGGACATACTGCTCACTTTGTGTACTATATTTTGCATTCTAATTAGCAAACAAGTATGCATTTTTGGATACACCCCAGAGTTTGGAGAAAACAGGTTCTCTTCAAACTGCCTACTCTTGAGTCAAAATGTCCTCTACCATGATTTTTCTTTTTTTTTTTTTTATTAAAAAGGGTGCACTTATCTACTAATCTCAAAATTACCCTGGATTTCTAATACATTTTGCTAAGAAGTTAAATCTATTTGGAAGCCATTTCATTGGGGTTTCTAAAGTACATCGTTAAAAATAAAATGCGTGCAAGTTTCTCAAAAACAATAATGGATGTATTGCCCCTTAGTCGCCTGTTACAATTAACTACATTTTACATCTAACCGATGTATTCTATCCTGGAAGCAATGCAATCAACTTCATGTGAAGCAAGCCATTTGTCAACACAAGAGTACAGAATATGTCATTTTAATTACTATTGATATGAAGATCGATTTCTCTCTCTTTTGGGTTTCTCCATACACGTCAGTTGAAAAATATAATCTCTTAAGGGCTTTTAGCTAGGTAGCTTTGGTTTATCTTGGTTACATTGTCTTTATTTTCATAGTAACCAAGCTTGTGAACATTCCAGGATGCCGATCAATAAAGAATTATTTGTTTTTATTATACATAGTATATAGAAAATTATTAATATAAGTACAGTTATGTTGCTTAAGTGGAAATGAACAGTATTTTGAAATGTGAAAAAGCTTATTTTTTTGTCGAGCTAAAGTAAAAATTTTATTTTGATATTAATAGATATAACACATGCACTCTACAGTAATGTAATGCGTTTTTGCATATCACACAAATATGCATTTTAAAATTAGAATATAATACAATATATAATACAAGAATTTGAATCTATACTCTTGTCATATTAAATCTGCACACTGGTTTGATGTAGTTTTTGTATTATTTCTATGATTTTATAGGGAAAATGTGCTCAGGTCTGTTTAATGGTAGTGTTGACCACTGTTGCCCTGTGGTGGTGCTGTCTACATATTATTTTTGTGCCGATGACATTGTGTTGGCATGCAGTGTAAAATGCTCTGAATTTATATTTCAAACCTGACTTCCAATGTCTGCTCTTCTGTATCAGTCTCCATGTTTGTACCAAACTGTGCTGTTTTAAACTCATAGTAAGCCTCTGAAGTTTATTGTTATAAATACTGAAATTCCAGAATTGTGGAAAAAGAATTCTGCCAATAATCATTGATATCAAATGTGTTTCCTTAAGCAATGTAATCAAACGGGAGGTTTTTTCATTTGTATGTAAATTTACTCGCAGCTGAATTTCTTAAGAACGTACTACAGCCTGCCTCTGTCATCCAGCTCCAGCCTGAAGGCTTTTTCTCATGACATAAATGCTGAGGATGCAGTTTCTCCTGGGGAGGGTGGATCTCATCACCAGGGATTCTCACCAGGGTGTAGGTCACGTGGAGGTCAGGTCACGAGAACGGGGGCAGTTGCTGACACAGATGCGCTACTCTGGAAAAAGAACCTGGTTTCTGGTGCTTTCTAGAACTGTGCTGAATTTACAGCTAGGTGGAATTTATAGTATGGGAGTAAGAATGTTGGGAGAAAAGTGTTTGTAGTTTGGGAAAGACTTGAATCTAAGCTATTATTTGGCATTAGCGATTTGTGGGATTGGAACACAGTTGGTGTGGATTTATGGCGCAGTTGTTAAGATTTCTGTGATATGTATTGAACTTCTTGTGTTTAGAACAAGGATGTTGGACATCAACATTTCCAGATTCTGACCCTAACATACTCACTCTTATTTAGTACTGTGTTGAAGGAATTTCACTTTGCTGTGGAAAAAGATCCCTATTAAACATCTTCCAAATCATCCAGTGAACACGCTGTGGTAGTAGGGAAGACTGGGAGATGTAGAACCACTGAACATCATGACAAATGGAACCGACCACTCAGGGCTGTCAGCGGATATTGGTGTCACTACAGAAACATAGATGTCAAAAACATTCATATTGTTATCTAACCGTTCAACAGTTCATCTGAAATTCTGAAGGAACCTTCATGTTTCGAGTAGGTGCTGGTGATGTACAGTATAGATCTGCCCTAGATTTAACGGTGTTAGACTGCACTTGTATGCCACAAATTATATCTGTAACTGTGATATTAATAGCTGTGATGCATTAAAATAAATGATAATTACGAAGATATGCATTTGATGTACCTGTGATTCAGAACACGCCAAAGCAACAATGCATGTCTTTGCAACAGCTTCCACAGCCTGTTGTATGGCTACGACTGTATGTTGGACAGAGATCTTGGCTGAGGGCACAAGTGGGGTGGAATTGCAACATGTGTGGCACAAATATCGATTCCTTTTTGCATCCACGTTTACACTAACGTGCATTGTTGTTTATACTGACGAGCATTGTTTACATTTATAAATCGCTAAAAATATCTGCGATTGGTCACAAGTGTTCTACAGCATCTGGCTTTATGCACTGCGTAAATTGGATAATAACAGGACCACATAAAGCGAAAACATTATTGCAGCAAACATATAATGATATAATAGCATAAGAGGTGGAAGGTGGATGTTATGCGTAAAATAGTGTTAAGCCAGAATCGAAAAACCAACATAAGGCAGATTGATGCTGGCTATTTTTACTGCTAAAGGGCTTGAGAAGGACTAGCAATTAGTGTTTGCACATATGCATTACTCCCAATCAATAGCATGGACTGCGGATCCTTACACTGTGAGCAATCAGTTAGGAGGGAAGATGAACTGAGATATTAGCAGTCTAGAAAATATAATCATTGGCCATAATTTTCCATAATCAATTCTGGGGTTCTGGAGCCTGTCCTGGGAGGTTTATGCCAGGTACAAACACTGCTGTGTAATTATCAGAAATAAATTAGTCACCCTAATCTGTCAATTTCATATGCCTGGTCAAACGTATTTACTGCTACAGCTGCAACTCTCAGGTGGACGACGTTTTTTGGAATGGAACCTTCACCAATGAAAGTTACCCAAAAGATGAATAATAAAGCCCTGACTATATGAACAGCCAGGAGAAGGTTCCATGCGGCCTATTGTTTTGTAGACTAGCAGCAAGCTCAGAAAATGGGAGCGAGTCCGGCTTCTGACGGACACTGGCACTGGAGTCCCGTTTCCCTTGCAAGGTGCTCCAAGAGGTCTACTGATTTCGCCCTCAAGTGGCCAGGCTGCCCTCCATGGCATAAACAAATGTACATAGCTGAGATGCCGTACAAAGGAACTCCCTGTTTTCAGGCAACTACTGGGGGGGGGGGGGGGGGGGGGTTTAAGGAATGCAGGTTCCTTGGGTTCATTTGCAATGCAGATGCCCTGGCCTCTTGGCGTTAGGCGTCAGGTGTTTGGTAACCCCCCCCCCCCAATCCTGCAGTTGAGCTTTTGGCTGAAGCAACTCAGGTGAAACACCTTGCGGTGGTGAGCGGAGTGCAAATACAGCAGCAGAATCCGAGCTGCCCCATTTGCGTCCGTGCGTCTGTGGAGTCACATGACGCACATCAGCACTTAAGTCATGATTGTCAAGATGCAAGTTTCCAAAACCTTTTATCTCACTGGGCATTTCTGTAGAAGCTGGAAAAGAATGAGCTCCCCCATCGATTGCACCGCACAACATTGCTGAGTTAAGATAATACATCTGTTCTTCTTTTTTAGTCAGAAACAACAGACTTTCAATCTTTCAATTGTATTCGCTGCACATTTTACTGGAAAGTAATCCAGCTGTTTCTGGTAATTATATGTTTCAACAAATCATTGATTATTTTGATTGATTGCACTGAATGTGTCTTTGATCACAAAGCTGAAATATTAGCCGCGTTTTTTTTTTTTTTATCTAGGACTGAAGCTGTTTCTGTTCCATTAAAAAAAATTTTATCGTAGATCACCAATGCCAGCAGACGTAACAGGAGCTGTTGGTTTGCACATCATCTGCCGGTTTGGCAGGCGAGCGTCCGCCGGGCACAATAGCATGTTTATGAAGCGGAGCGTGATGGAAAGGGGAAGCGTGCACCGCGATCGCAGACCTTGTTCATTCACGTCCGCAGAGCGGAGCTGATTAAACACAGGGAATGGGCCTGTGCTGAACCCATCCATCCATCTTAAAACCTTTTATGCAGTAGCGGGGGGGAGGGGGGGTTGTAGGACCTAATTCCAGACAGCATGGGGGACAAGGCAGGGGAACTCCCTAGATGAGGTACCAGGTCATACGCAGAATGGATATTCAAGGTGGCAGTTCCCCTAAATGCATGATGCAATGCAAATTACCATGAAAGACTCATTGTCTCATATAGGGTATTGAGAGCCAGACCAATAGAATGGACAGACCCTAACATTTATGTCCATCCATCCATCCATCCATCCATCAACCATAACTGCTTATCTAGTAAACAAGATAACGTATAAATAAAATATATCGTAACAAATAATCACTTATACTGTACAAAGGTTCCTTACCATCCATAATCACCACAGCATGGCTGGTTTTCCTGTATAATGAATAAATTAACTTGATACGTATTTATTACTGGATCATACTAATGCATTTTTCATGCATTTGTGTCATTATTATCATATAGCTAAATTTTGAAAATCTGATGAACATCAACAGTTTCTACAGCCTGGTGTTTAGTGACTATTAAATAGAATGTCCAAGTGTGTATATGCGTCCGTATATTATATGTGTGCATGTATAATGAGTGCACTACAATGTATGTATTATTAATGTACTGTGACACAAATGTAAAACAGAAAGTGGGTTAAAGGATCCTACCGTGGGTTAACTGCTTTTCTTGGTCAGAGTCAGGGCAGCTTGGATACTGTCCCAGGCAACACAGGGTACAGGGCCGGGGTACAGCCCGCACGGGACGCCAGCCCATCGCAGGGTACAGGGCCGGGGTACAGCCCGCACGGGACGCCAGCCCATCGTAGGGCACATACACACATGCACTATGGGAAAATGAGAGACACCAGTTAGCCTAAAACAGTGGTGGTTCCAGCTTGTATGGCACCCTAGGCGAATCCCCCGTGTCCTTCGCAAACAAAGAATTGCAAAAAAAACACCTTTAGCACAGATTGTCATTTTTATTAAGAAATTTGGAATGATCCAAAAAAAATAAAGGACACATTTATGACTGATTTGACTAATTGCACTAGTATTGTCCAAAGTTAGCGCTGTGCTGTTTGCTATATTCCCCCGCTCCCCCTACCTTGGAGTTCCAGCTGGGCGACCTGAGCAGCCTGGCTTACAAACTAGAATCAGGGCGCCCACTCCAACAAGGTAAACTGATCCGCATGGTAGCGTCACATCATTGACGTGATGTGCAAATGAGCGACAGAAAACCAATTGTGCAAATGGTAAAATCTAATCTTTAAAAAGTCTCTGGACTGTGGGATGAAATCCAGAATACCAAGTGCAAACCTGTGTAACTTAGAGTGGAGAAGAGATTTGAACCACCAACCCCAAAGGTGTGAGAAAATAGTGCAACAGATGAAAGGATGATGGATGACCTTATTAAATATGCTTAAAGTTTTACTTTACAATAATTCAAGCTGCAAGTATCTTTATAATGTTAAAGAGCACCTGCATTAGACAAAAATAAATGCTTTAATTAACTGGGAAATGAATGATGGACAAACATGATATTTTGATTGGTAACTACAATATTAAATAAAGTAAAAAGCTATTTGAAAGCTTTCACAGTAGGAGCTGACAAGAGAACTCATTTAAAGGGAATAATTAAAACCATTTATTGGCTTGCACAGTGACTGACTCCACCAAGGGATGGAAGTATATTAACTTACTAATGCATGCCTTGCTCTCTCTTTCTTTCAACAGAATGAACATACCAAACAGCCTCAGTGGAAACAGTACAGTACAGTAACAGTGCTAGTCTCTGCTTGGGTTGATTGTGTGAGTGTGTAGGGAGGGGGGAGCAGGAAAAAAAGGGAAACAGGCAGCCTATTGTTTACAGCATATCACCATCTTAAACATAATTTAAAGAAATGAGCAGTGAGAGCAGGGGATTCATAATGAAACATCTTTATGAGATATAATTTGCATGATGTGTAGGCTAAGAACAGTAGAATTGGAAAGAAAGAAATTGGGGGGGGGGGGGGCATGAAAAGGTTGCAGTCTCTTGCTGCCCTGGGGCGTAC
>JABFEB020000026.1:17867923-17882829 GCA_019775895.2 Stomatorhinus ivindoensis
AACTAGACCCCCCCCCAGTAAAGGCTTAGCTCCCCCCCCCCCCCTTCATAAATCTCAGGTGATGCTCCTGGGAATCACATCCACATGTTTTTGTACTGCGGGAGGACACCGGTGTACCTGGGGGAGACCCAGGCAAACAGAAACACTGAGGTGTGGGCAGCATTCGAACCTGCAACCCCAGGGAGGGAAGAAAGCATTGATACCCAGTGGGCCTCCTTATATGCTATGCGCCATTACAACGTTACAATAGTTATCAGTGTTGTGAATCTGGCTCAGTGGTCAGCAGCACGGCCTCAGACGTTTGGTGTCAGTGGTTTGTTTACTGTGTCTCTGTGTCTGCATTTCCTCCTTAACTTTATGTGTGGATTTCATTTTACAGCCCAATAACTTGATGTGTCTAAATTGCACTAATGGTGTGTGTTTGTGTATATGTGTGTGTCTGTATGTGTGAGCATTTGTCTGTGTGCATTTTTATGTATTTGTGCGTGTGTGTGTGTGTTTATCTGCGTGTGTGTGTGCATGTGTGTGTTTATCTGCGTGTGTGTGTGCATGTGTGTGTTTATCTGCGTGTGTGTGTGCATGTGTGTGTTTATCTGTGTGTGTGTGCATTTGTGTGTTTATCTGTATGTGTGTGTGTGTGCGTGTGTGTGTTTATCTGTGTGTGTGTGTGTGTGTTTGTGTGTGTGTGTATGTCCTGTATCTGCAGGCTTGCTGTAATCCTGAAGGGGCATAGTAATTCTGGAAAAGCGACGGTATGTGAGTTCTGTCACTTTGTCAACCGCAACAGTAGTTCTTTATTCATGCCTTTGTGATAACAGATATGTAAGAAATATACAAAAGCATATCCATTATGAGTTTCCACAAATCACTTTATGGTTAAGGAACTGAAACTGTGACCAATACATTCTATTTTTAACTAAGGGCAACTGTGGTTAAGGTCAAGTTTAAAATATTTATACTGGAATTCTTGAGTAAAAAAGAATAATACCTTTTAATAGGTTCTATTCTCCTGACAACATAAAAACATATCTGCTACCCAACTAAAATTCGTGTTAAGGATATTAAGGATAAAATTAATAATAAGCTTCACCACATTATACCGGCATTATATTTTTTGTAGTTTTCCCCACGGATCAATAAAGATTTCTATCTTAATGGTGCATCTGCAACATCAAGACTTCAGAACCAGCAAGTCATCAGAATGCAAATCACAATGTTTCGGACCTCGGAGACCTTATTCTAGCAAAGGAAACCATTTATTGCATGCAATTAAAACAACTTACGTAATAAGATAATAATCAATCTAGCATGACAATTTAGAAGATGAAAAGCTAATTAAAAGAGAAAAGAAACATTCTGGACATTTATTTAGTAGCGTAAATAATGAAATAAAAATTTATAAATGATATATAAAACATGCAATGGTGCTGTGATTAACCTGAGCAACTAATCAGGCGCAACAGGCGGATTTTTAATTTGGATTTAAAAACAACAACAGGCGGGGCATATCTAAGATTGTCGAGTTTATCCCAGTTTGGGGTTTTGAATGACGTCAGTTAGTTGCCTCTAGCTGACGGGTCAACCGCGACCTAAGAGGCTTCCCAGGTTGATGTTGTTCTTGCATGTCAGATATTATCAGTAACGCATCCATTTTCAGCTTTTTTCTGAGGGATCGATATTCAGTCTGTCACATTATCTTCAGGTACCGAAGTCACAGCACCAATTCGCCCATCCCCTTGGCTTATCAGCTTATGGCTACTGAGTAACTGCTGTTAGGTCCATCTGTTAATGTGTTTGTCCCGTAGAGTTTCCGTTACCGTTTCCTGGCGCTATCCTTATTATTTTTACACTTCTACTTAGGCTATGTTTACACCATGGGAATATGTAGCCTATAGCATGAATGCTGCGACAAGCGGTACTCATATTATAACTATACTTGTTAAACCACGTTTTCTAACGTACGTTAGCGGAACGGTACTTTTTGAGCTGATTTGTCAGATTTTGTACGTTTATAGTTATATTCATCACACTAGTAAGGTTATTTGAGTTGAGGTGGGTTTCGAAAGTCTGGGTGCACTTTGTAAACCTTTCTTCAGGGTATCAATGACTTTGCAGGTTAGTTTTCATCACCTGTATTAATTATAAGCATGAGAAATATTTCTTGCCCTAACATTTATGTAGATCAAGCCGGAAGTAGCAAGACTGCAAACCTGAGATCCAACGCAATTTTTAAAAATACCATTCCGTGCTATGTTTATTATTATTATTATTATTATTATTATTAGTTTTAAGCCGACCAATTTAAAATGAATGAAATCAGTTGCTGCAGAGAGCCCGCTATAGGAGGAATTAATTAACCTTCTGCACCATTTCCACTGCAGTTTGAGGTTTTACCCCATTTTTTCCCCGCGTCCTTATCACCGTCTGCAAAGCTTCCTCCAAAGTGACCGACTCTCTTTTCGCCCACGTCAAATGAGCTGATTAAGAATAACACACACAAAGCAGGCGGATGGCACGTTGCCATTATAGGCTCATGCTTATAAGTGTCGGGCACGCTTATTAAAGCGTGCAGCCATTCAATTTTACTTCCAAATTCCACTCTCCTCGTTTGTCAATTAAATAAGTATTTATGTTATATATAGAGTCTTTGTGGAATTTTTTGGCGGTCATAGATATCATTTACTTTTTCTGCTTGCGTCAGTTAAGACAAGAATGCAAAAAGATAAAGGCTAAAATGACCTGTGATGGACGGGCATCCCAGCGTATACCCCTACCTACCTGCACTCCCTGTGGTGGCCTGCAGACTCACCTTGACCCCGTATACTGCATGAACAGTAGGAAAGATGGATGGTTGATGGATGACTGCAGTACGACACCTATATTATTTAACAATGAACACTGCAGAAACATCTACCTGCAAGATGTAACCTATAGCAAAAATGAAATTAAATGCCGGAGATCAATGAAATGTAGGTTCAAAGACTATTTGCAAATGTGGTGTGGAGACAAGGGGAAGGAGTCTGTATGTAAAGTATGCACTGGAGATTCTAGAATTCTCCAAGAATTATACCCTTCTCTTAGATTCCTCTACAACAAAAACCTTTTACCAAACGGGATACAACAGTGCTGACTTGAAAGAGATGTATCTTGCAGAAAATCACAAAAGAGACTGTGAGTAACATTGTGAAATGTGCTATTTCCATACTGGCTGACAGCTGTGAATGAAGTGGTCATGGAGCTACTATCATATGGATGCTAAGGGGGGCTGAAAGCTTTGCCTCTATAATTTTGATTTAATATGTACTGTCATTAAATTCAACGTGTCCTGATCTTCAGTACTAGAAATGTCTGAAATATCTAAATAGTAATACAATAAATATTGCCATTGGCTGACACTTCCATTTTTGGTTCGTATCATACCCAAGCTGTATTTTTGTGTGTGGAGTTTACATTCCCCAAACGTGGCATTAACTACCGACAGCACAAAGACATGCACATTAACACGGTGAGTCAAGTCCAGATTGCCGTTGCCGTGAGACTAAGGGAGTGAAAGCATGCATTTGTGAGTGCACAGGTGCCCTGTCAGTGCCTGGTGTCTGGACGAGAGTCTCTCGCACCATGTGTTCCATATTGCGTGAGGCAGAGTCCTGATCTGCCCGTCTCTAAGCTTTTAAGTTAACCCATGCTGACTCAGAAGGCAAGAAGCCATCCCTTATCCCATGACTATGCGAGGCAGCCACTCTCTGGCCGTGATAATAGCATTGTTATGTGATAACAGCAAGCAATGGGACTTTCTCAGTATCTTCATAATCAGCCATTTCCAGTGTAAATGTGAGGCAATACCGATCAGCCAGACACTCAGGGCATTGAAGATTCACACAGTCCCAATTTCATTATAAGTCACCCAACATCTCATTGAAAAATTACCAGCCTGTTCGAGTGATTCAGGAGTAATTTGTGTTATGTGCGTGGAAATAAAGTTTGCCTTTAATACTGCTGTTAAACCAAGCATAATCATCGGTAAGTTTTCAGGGTTCCTTGTTTAACATGGGGCTGCAGAGTGCAGGAATTGACAAGCTCCTATGCATTATTAGGAAGAGAAAAGTACATTTTAAATATATCACTGACAAGATGCATAGCTTAATGGCTGAATGGAAAAACAATCATTCCCCCTAAAAGCTCAGGACTCCCAGGTAACTAAGCGTACCAAGGGCTTTGTTCCCTGAGTATGCTATTCAGCTCAGAACATCAGGAAGAGAGTAATTACTGTTTGTTACAATTAACTGAAAAATAGGACAGGCAGAGGCCCACAGAGAATAATATTATCTGGTCTTCCACAGCCTGTCCACTGTCTGCTCCAGTGTCCTCCAATGTTTTGGGTGACGTAACTTCAGCACTTCTCCTCCACACCAATATCACTATAAGTCCCAAAAGCATGGACACAGAGCATAGACACAGAACCAATGCCTATGCTGCATGGACCACAAAGTCAGTTAAATTCGTCCTCCATACCTGAGCTTGTCTGCTGAAGGGGATTGTGGGCAGGAACAGGGGACAGTGGGCTAACAATCTGTGACCCTTAACCAAATCTTTATGCTGCTTCACTTATACTCCTCAACTGTCACGTAAACCTAGGTGTGGCTGATGGGTAATTCTGCCACCGTCTTCCCTGCTATCGTGGCCCCCGTCATCCTCTTGACAGAGGCATTCATATTCAGCTGTATCTGCGGATGAGATCCTGTAAAGGAAGCATACGGATTAGAGACTCCTGGCTCCGTTGCGGACGGGAGACGGCCAACCGTGCACGGCCACCCTTCCGCACGCAGACCACGTCCCGCCGTCTTGCATAAGTCGGCTCCCTCCGCCACATCTGGAGTGTAGCGATAATGGAGAAGCACTCCGCTATTTCCGTCACAACGATAACCTTGCTGCATTAGCGAGAAAGCGGGGAGACTCATTTCTGATCGCCCATAGTGGGTGTAGCCGGACTCAGAGAAATACTGAATCAGTGATTGGCTATTGCTGGAGTTGCAAAGGGAAAAATAATTGACCGTGTGAAGCAAAACGGAATGAACTGCATTGGGCGCGACTTCTGTGTCATAGGGTTGGCTGATTTTGTCTATTCACACTATTGGAAGGTTACTTTTATTGAATTTCTAATAATGCAGGACATCGATGTTTATAAAATACTATATTTATTTGCCAGATGCTTTTATCCAACATGACATGTATTTCAGAAAGCAGGTGCCGGCAGTCCCAGGAGTAATTGGGTTAAGGGGCTTGCTCATGGGCCCAATGGTTGCACACAACGTTAGCCTTAGGATTTAAACGTGGGACCTTCCAGTCACAGGCATAGTGTCCTAGCCTGGTGACACACACACACAACACACACAGACACAGACACCTGTAATCATATATGGGGCCATTTGACAAGGTAAGGTATATCTGCGCCACACATACAAACAGCCAACAGAATATATATATATTTTTTCTGAACTAATAAACCTCCATTTATATATGATTATTTATTTATTTCTAAGGGTCTGTGATTGAATGTAGCATTTATCAGCAGGGATACTATTACAAAACATAAAAAAATGCTATTAGCTATGTCCTGTGCTCTTGCAAAGCCCCGCGCACGATGGCATTATTTAGCAACACAAATGAAAGTAGGCAATTAACGTATGCTGCCAGTGTAAGAAGCATTGAGGGCTGTACAATGACTTATTGACATTTATGGAAAACGATCAAAAGATGACAGATCACACGAGATGATATACAAGATAGTAATACTACACAATGATTATACGCGTCATCATTTTGTCGCATCTGATGAATAGTGGGACAAGTATATTTGCAAGTCAGTGTTGGTAAATTTTATGTCCCTATCTGTTTATGTTATATTAACATATATGTGTGTGTGTGTGTGCATTTTGGTACATATTATATGAATACAAGCTTAGCACGGAAGAAGATTTTAAACTGTAACTGTTAACTGTATCACCGTGATACACCCCATCCTGATTCCTTTCCTTTTCTCTTACTCATAACACTTAGTTATATCTGATCCCCAAACACATTTAACACAATACAAAAGACATCCTGAACAAACACAAAGCACAAGTATTAAATGGCCATTTGCTTCATTGATGGGAAAAGAATTCACCAACATCCATAACACCTGTGTGCCAATGCAATTGCCCAATTAGTCACTCAATCAACCAATGAACCAAATCTAAATAATAACGGGTTAAAGGAAAGTAGGTACGCCCGAGCTTGACTGCTGCCAGCCCTGTTGAATCTCCCCATGTCTTAGAACCATTCCAGCAATGGATGTTGGATGAGTTGTATACGGGGTCACAAGCAGCGGAAGGACACCAGGCCTCCATCAGAAGAAAATACTGAAGGCCTGAGAAGGACCGTAATTGTACCCTTTTCCCAACTGATATTTCAAAGCTTCCTCTGAAATGCTTGGACTCCAGCAGACCACCGTGAGAGCCATCATCTCCAAATGGGAAAAAAAAACCTGGAACAGTAGCAAATCTGCCCTGGAGTGGCTGTCCTAGCAGAAGTACTGCAAGGCCACATGAAAGCTCAATGGGGAGGTCACAGCAGACCCGAAATGAACATCTAAGGAACTGCCGGCATTTCTTAGGTCAGTTAATGATTCTATATGAGCTATTGGGAAGACGTGGATCCTGCTACCTCGGCTAACACCGCTATCCACACGAAGAAGATCATGCCCACAGTTAAACGGGGTGGAGGAAGTGCAATGGTGTCGGGATGTTTTGTTATATATTTTTTTCCTTTAATCAATCAAACGGTCGTTAAAAATTGAGTGCTGTTTGCTCATGTTGCCCTTTGTATTATCTTAAATTTCTTTGGGGTCAGACACAATTAGATATTATGGATAAGCAAAAAAGGAATAGGAAGACAGCTACTTTGTCACAGCACTGTATATGGGCTATAACACCCCACAATAAGCAACAGCAGCTCAGCAGATACATTAAACTTTAATTAGTAAATAGAGCCGAAGTGCATCATCTCCATTGCAATAGCTTTGGTGTATGGAAGATCCACAATAGAGTAAAGCAGTTTGGGGTTTGCCTGGACGCACAGCTTGCTTTCCCTGGGGCTTTCTAATGCTAATGGTGCTGACCTCTGTTTCTGTGTCTTCATTCCATGTCCCTTATCAGCATAGTTCAATGAATCCTTGGGACCTCCAGTTATGGCTAAGGGGAGACGAGCATCTTAGTGAGACCTCCAGAGCACCTCAAAGTCACTTTGAAATACACCTTTTTTGGTAGATTGTCTTTTTTTATTAATATGCTGAATTGTGTAAGCTACAAAGTATTTTTACTGAAGAACAAGGATCATAAGTACACCACTTAAATGAGAAAATACAAATATATTAAATAAAATAAACATACTCTATTTAGCTATAGTGATATTCAACCACTTATCCATCTTCCATGCACTCCTATCCAACACAGGATAACAATGAATCTGGACTCTATCCCAGGAAGTCATATTATTCTAACAATCGACCAAAAAAAAACGATAGCAATATTTTCAGCAGCATTTACATATTTTGTGTGTTTTCATGTGGGGGTGGTGCTTGGCCCCAGGTTAGCTTGTTGTGCTCGTGTGCAGAAGGTCAGCAGTGGTCAGCCGAGTGATGTCACCGTAGGGCCCTTGAGCGAGGCTTTTAACCCTCAGTCTGACCCTACTTCCTCAATTATCGCTTTGGAGAAAAGTGTTCACAAATGTATTTTGCAAATTATTTATTCAAAAATGTCCTCAATTTGTTGAAAGTTAGACCACTTTATCATCTACTTACTTAACCAGAGTGCCACTATTGGCTTGATTTGAGCCATCATGCTTGAGCTATATTTTGTCTCCTGAATGCTTCCATGGTGTTATATGCACTCAGTGAGTGTGTTGGCTGCACAAGAGTGTATTTGTTGCTGAGAAACTCCAGCTGTAAGTGCATATATATGACAGACATGTGCTATCATTTCTGAGACAGCAGGTGGGTGCAATTTTAGGTTGAATATAAAAGCACTTATTGATAGCACATTGAAATAGCAAAATAATTTATTATAGGATTTCATGAAGCAGAATACAGAAGACAGGCATTGAAATTGTGGTATAATTCAGGTGTCTGGGTGGCACCTTTATTTAATAAATTTTGTGGAAAATATAGCTTTTGCTTGTTGTTTTTTCACTAAGTGCAGCAGTCAGAAATCATCTGGTGCACTTAACATGCAAGTCGCTACAATAAAGAGTTTCCCCTACTGTTAAGCAGGGGGGAACGTATGGCGCTGTAGGTTAGGAGGTTGTCTGTGATTGGAAGGTCACTGGATCAAATTGTGTGGTCGGTAGAGTGATGTTACCATCAGGTCCTTGAGCCAAGCCCCTAACTAACATTGCTGCCGGGAAGGGTTTTGGGTAATAGCCGCTGCTAACCTAAATAAAACTGAACTGAAACATCCTTGTTTCAGGTATTGAGTGTTGACCGCTGCAGCCCTTTTATGAGCTTTAGAAAAACATACTTTTTTTTATAACTGGCCTTTAGGTACAATGAGTAGGAGGTAAGGACTACATTCTAAAAATAGGGCACAAAGGAGCATCAAAGGCAGAGACTATGTGAGCCGCTCCATGGCCTCCCTGCTAACATTCGGGGAATCAGTCACTGTTTCTGCACCTGTTCTTTGCTTGTCTCCTAACGAATGGAAATGTAACGCTCACCGCGTGTCACTTCCTCTTCGTCTGCACTCTGCCTAGCTACTTGCCGGTAGTGTTTGCAGGGTAAACACACCCATTCAAATTTCAGTTTGAAAATGTTTGCATGTAAATATACAGAAGCTACTAGATTTTTTTTTTGTTGCTGTTAACGTCATTTAGATTTAATTTAGTCATTCACCCATTTGTGTCACTGGCGACCCAGCAAACTATTGTACATTTTGGATCTGATATAATGTAGTTATTCAACTTATTTCTTTAAACGTTTTTATAATTTAGTATTGCAACTTCAATTCTTTTCATGTGCTGTTGTTAGTTGTGGTGAAAATAATTTTCAACAATGATAAAATTACTTTTCCTCTGCAGTCATCATTCCATTATTTTTATTCTAGTGTCAGTAAAACATTACTCATATGTGTAAACTAAATGCCTCGCAATGGAGTTTTTCTTTGTTTGTTTGTTTGTTTTGGCATCACAAATATACTGGGTTTACAGTTTACAGTGTTTTGTGTTGTGCATGCAGTGACTCCAAACAAAACAGGGTAATGCAGACATCATAACAAATCCCTGGCTAAGGAGAAAAACTGTCATTCACACTGGTTACCACAATCCATACATGTTAATATTTAAAAACAACAACATTATTATTTAGGCCCAAAATAAAGTGGCAAGCCTTTAATGTGCGTAATATAACATTAATGTGTTAATTAGATGCATTTGTTAACTTTAAGTATGTGTGTTTGCAACTGAATAAAGTTTGAGTTTAAACACTCTTGAATATGGTCAATACCAACCACTGTTGAAGTTGCTTAAACAGCAGCAATAAAATGGAAGAAACAATAAACTCGGAACTGTTGAATAAATGAAATTAAATATTTGCTTTGTCAAGATGAACAACTTTACATTGTATATTAATTCTGATTATGTTAAACTCATTTACTATTCACACCCAATTATGTTGTGTAAATGTAATTTAATTAGCTGTGTTTTCTCAAAGTTAACCCAATCTGTGTGCTATATTCACTGCGAAATAATATATTACCAAAACGCTCTGAGCAAAACCACTCCCTATATCTACAGCACCTTTAGTGAAGTCAGAATTATGGATATTTCAATAGTATAGATATTTCAGTTGCATGGAACCTAAAATTTTTCTGGTTAATTAAATGTGGATCAGTTAAATTTGCATATCTGCTATTTAGGCATTTCTTTGCCGCAGAAACAAACAACTTGACCTTCTAACCTTGTAATGTCGTATGCCAAAAACAGACAACCCCAGCCTAAACAATTGTGCACAGTATCTGAAAATGCAGCGTTAGGGTTATGTCCAATTTTCATGTTTCTTTAATCCATGGTGGCATAAAATTTAGTGACCCCACACCCCTTTGTGATTACATTTACATAATTAGACTTGGAAATATTATAGCCAAAGTGATTTAATGTAGAAAAAACGAGTAAAAACAATTTAGGCAGAACCAAGTTCACTTTGTCTTGGGGTTCACACTGAAATCAACTTATATGTAGTATTTAGTACATACGGCTATTTCACTGCTTTAAAAGACACTAGTGTAAAAAGCAACACTGATGCAAGATAATGTTAATGCTGAATCAACTCACGATTCTTTAAAAAGATACAATGATTCCACCTTAATTTAATAAACGTAACAATGTTACACCAAAACCAAATTATAAGATGGGATGTCTTGAATTAGCTGTCAGTGTTGCATGGCTCATGCAGTAAAAATCGGATGTAAGTCGGATATGAAGTTTGAACGGTAGGCACAAAAATCCGAAACCATGACTGTCAGAGGTGATATACTCTTACATTGTGCCAGGGGTAGTCACTTTAATCCAATAAAAACACCGGCCAAAATATCCTGCATATTATAAATCATTGTTCAGGTTATGTATAAGGAAGGAATGCGTATCCGGGCTTCTGCGTGTAATTGCGTTATCGGATAGTGCGCTCCCATTGCGGGCATAACTCTTGGAGATTATAATTTATAAATTACGGTGTTATTTCTGTCCGTGAAATCCGACAGCACGATTGCAGTTCCCCGGCTTGGAGAAAGCGGGGCGCTATACGGCCCGACAAATTGGGAGGCGTAAAAGAGGGGAGGAGCGAAATCAGGACTAAAACGGCTTCATAGAGTGTGTGATTAGACAGTCGCTTGTACTTGAATAGCAGGCGTTTGCTGTCGGCAGTATGGATCTCCGTACCATCTGCCGGTCCCTATTCACTTTATCGCTGTGATCGAGTAGTTGTACGCATCCTCTGACGGCTACTGGTTTGTATTAGGGAGGTACTTTAGAAATATCCAAGCTCTGTACTTTTTCTTTGGTATATAATGAAACGTCGTTGACTGTGAAGCGGAGAAGCGCTCCGGGTTTTTAAGCGAACAAGGACGGACACAGGGGCTTGAGGCTCGCGGCGACCGGTGAGGTAAGAGGACCAGGGGATAAACGGCGCTGTCATGCATGCAGCCGCTGCGGCTACTTTTGTGGCTTTTTGGGGGGCTTTATAGATTGCCTTTCTGGTACGCGATGGTGACAGGAATAGAGAGGCGACTGAGCAGTGACTGCGTGTTGTCACCCCTTGAGCAGCATATGGTGTGTGCGCGATTAGCGGTTATGCGCATGCGCTCGGACTGGGGGAGTGGGAGCGGAGTAAGCTCTCTAAATTTCAGCCGAACAATTTCTTGTTTCTTGACTAACGGAGTAATACATAAAGCTGGGGGGCTATAATAAGTTAGCGTAAGGGAGAGGAGAGTGTCTGATCGCAATGTCATCGTTTATGAATGTTATTACTGCTCAGCTTTTTCTGAAAACGCCGAATGCATAACACTGGTTTGCTCCGCTGTCGCCAGTCGCACTAACGTCCCTCATCTGATCTAATTGAAGTTCAGTAAGTGCATAGCCAGAAGGATAATGGGACACCGTTAAACATTAAAGGAAGTTCGATTGTGCAAACTGTGCATCATATTAAGAAGAGGCTGCCTCATCAGTCGCAACACACCGGTTCTCAACATCTGTTACATCTCATCATATTAACCATATAGTAGCCTTTTTTACTGAACTGTACAGAGAAATTAAAATGTTTTGATATTTTGTTAACCAGTAATTTAAAAAACAGGTTCTTTTAAACCCCCATTCTCAAATTGACAAGCGAAAACGTTACACCCAGTTTCAGCAGTCATTAATTACAGTTTATTTGTTTCTGTTCTTACCTTGACTTTATACACAGGACGATTAAATGTCACTATTTGTTTTCCCGTCTGCGCTGTGTTGCATTAATCATAAACTGTTCCTTGTCTGTTTGTCAGTGCGATACGAGTCCATTTATTTTAATTGAACATTTAAATTATGTTTAATTCTGATTTACGAAGCCCACTATGCATTTTAATTTAAAGTAGGCTATATATTACGGGGGGCATTTGTATTTTGTTAAACTGTACAATTTCTTTTGTTTATTTGTATGTGATCATCGTTTAATTTATCATAACTGTTTTGTTTGGTTATTGATCATATTTTATCACGTATCTTTGGTGCTTTGAAGTTAACTTGTGCACTCATGAAATAGTCAGTTTTGTAAATGTTGATTCTTGGACATTTCAAACAAACAGAAACACCGCAAGTCTTTCTATGATTTCTAGGCCATTTCTATGATAAATTTTTCTTTCTCCTGAGTGGTTTATTCCCTTTTCTGTCATGAATTTATAGGCGCGGGCTCAGTATTGCTTTGAGCTGGGAGTAGTATTGCTGGTGAGCAGCCAAGCCTTGAAGACAGAGTAGAGTTACTGTTTGTCTGCAAATCTTTAATGCTGTACCTCAAGCTGTAAATCTCATATCAATGTTAAAAGGCATCTTTGTGAAATACAGTAGCATTATTGCACTTTATTCATTTCGTGTTTGCGTGTACTGTTAGCCCGGTCCGCAGAGAATGCACTAAGCATTAAACCACTGCGTTGACTAAAGTTTACACATCATAGTGGCAACATTTTTACGTAGTGCTTGCTAGTACTGGGTAGGACTCATTACTGCTGCATGAACCCCGAGACGTGCGTTCGGCGGCAGCTTTCTGTGCATGGTTCCATACTGAACTGTTATTTTTGCACTATTGGCCTTCCTGTTAGCTTTAATGAGTCTGGCCGTTCTCCTCTGACCTCTCTCATTAACAAGGTGTTTTCAGCTGCTGAGCTGTCGCTGACTGAATGTGTGTGTGTTTTTTTTTAACATTTTTTTTTTTATCGCACCATACTCTGTAAACTATACGTACTGTTGCGTGTGAAAATCCTGGGCGGGTGTACTTATTTTGAGATGCTGGAACCGCCACATCTGGCCCCAGCAGTCGCGTCGCGTTAAAAATTGCTTGGACTGCGTATCGTGGCCATCAGGTACTGTGTGGCCATCTTAGCCACAAAATACCTGAACCTCCTGACCCAGTCTGTACGCTTAGTGGCAGACACGTGATTCAGTATTTGAAGGAGCTGGATGTTCTGTATTAAGAAGCAGGTGTACCTAATAAACTGTCCATTGAATGTATATTGTGCTTATATATTGGCTGAAAGGAGATGGCTTTCCAGCCAAATAATTAAATGTCTGTTTTTTCTTTTTTTATATAAAGGTACTTAACTGGATCTGTTAATGTGACACATGCAGCCGCATACATTTTTTCTTATCCTGTAGTTTCGTAAAATGACTGACTTGTTTTATGATTCTGCTAAATAATGTAATTGTAATTTATTATGATGCATCAAAAAAGAAAATTAACTGCATTAGCATCGTCATCATGGGTAATAATCATGTAAGGAATTTTAAATGACAGATTTTAATATTTAGAGCATTACTTGTGTATGAATCTACATGTTAAAATTGGTAAGAACATGCTTTGGAGATGTGTGACCACTATTATGCCCTAGCAGAATGGTATGGGAGCTAATGTGGTACAATCCTGGGGATTTGTGTGAATTTTTCTGGATGTTAAAATTGGCTGCTTGTAGTTTAGCGTCAAATTCCAAAGAAAAAGGAATAGGAGGCTGAATGACAAAGTTGTGTTATTTGGTAGCTGTTCTAGGCTAGAAGTTATGGGTTTGTTTTTTTAATTGAAATGGCAGTGTTTCTTAGGTGGATGAATGGCGTAATGATGCACAATTTCAGAATGGATTGCTGTTGGGTGTGCTGTAAAATTGCCATTACGGCGTTGCCACCTGGAACATCTTCTACCCAGCTGCTCAGATCTCCTGTACTTGTACTAGAAATTGTTGTTTGCTGTTGACCCGTAGTGTAGTATGTGAAACAAACGTTTGAGGAAAAACCTATTAGCTTAATTTATAATACTTTTACACGTGTATCACAATGCACTTTTGGCTTACGAGCTTTCTAATATGCTGAATTTGTGGCTGAGCTGCTGAATTATTTTCGTTTTTACACTGTGGTCTTAGAAATTCATTATCAGCAGCTTCCCAGGAGATTTTGTCTGTGCAGGATGCAGGTGATTAGGACATTTATCAGGGAAAAAATGAGCGAATTATTACATCAGAAAGCAAGTTGTGCTAGTCATTTTCTTTGTGGCAGTGTTCACCTGAATTTTCTAAAATTTAAAAAGGGGGAAAGAAACGCTTAAACCTATTTGAAAGTGAAACTGTAAGAATCTGAGGTTAATGGGAAAGCTCCATGTCTCATCACCTGTATAATTAATACTGGTGTCTTTTCAGAGTTCTGTTCCTGGGCATAATTTGGTGAATCTTGATCTTTTTTTCTCCCCATGGTACCTGAGGGGTGACGTGTAGATGCTGGTACTTAAATATAATGCACATTGGATTCAGCCTTATATTCTTGGGCAATTATCTTGGCAGGAATTTCCTTCAAAGAACCAGTTTTGCGCATTTGGGTGTTAATCTGTACAAAGAGCTTGGACAAAGATCTTGTCTGCATTTTTCACTTGATGGTTGTTAAGTGTCTGCACAACACTTGGTAAAGAGAAGCCACATTAAAGGAACCACACTGATGTATTGATAAAAAGAAAAATGACAGCCTTTTCCTGCAGAGGTGCAAAAAAATAATTGCTTGCGGCATGGGCCGTTTATTATCTACAATTCGTCTATGACTTTGCTCTTCTGAAGGGTGTTTTTGTTTGTTTTTCCTCAAATCTAATTTTGGCC
>JABFEB020000026.1:17892410-17905567 GCA_019775895.2 Stomatorhinus ivindoensis
TTTTTTGTCTTAATTTCTCCTAGAAACACAGTTGTGAAAAATGTGTGCTATCTGAATATTTGAAAAGTGTCTCCACAAAACAATCCCTTTCTGAACATTTCTAGGTTTTATTCATCAGCCCTCCTAGGCGCAGGGGTACATTTATTGCATGCATGCTTTGATGTGCACAGTGGTGGCTTAATGATTAGGGATGCATGTTTGTAATTGAAAGATTGCAGGTTCGAATCCCCGACCAGCAAGGCACCACTGAAGTACCCTGAGTAAGGTACCGCCCCCAAGCCCTGTTTCCCAGGTGCTGAATTAGCTGCCCCCTGCTATGTCACATATGCAGAGAACACATTTCGTTGTTGTGTGCTGTGGTGTGTCAGCAATGACCACTGATCAATAAATAAAATATTACCGAACTTCTTATCCGTTTGGATCTTTGGCTTTAATTCTGGAGTGGTGCTTGAGGTTCACCGTGACTCTGTCCATAAGTGCTGCTTTTCCGCTTTTGTCCTCTTGTGAACTCTGTGTGAACTGATAAATAGCCGTGCTGATGCGTGCCGAGCAGATTTGGTGTGAGTAAGCATATTAAATCACCAGAGAGGAAGGTTAAAACACTCTGTGCACAGCTTCACACAGGACACAGAAAAAGGGAAAGAATCATTCTCCATTGCTGATGGGTGTTAACCCAAGTGCAGCTACTATCGCAAAAATGGGGCATATTGATATTGTATATCCATGTATTAATTGAATGGCGTATGCTATTTTTCAGATTTCTAAAGTTTTGTCTTTTGTTTTCCATGAAGGAATTTGTTAGTGACATTTGATGAAGACAGAACTGACATACTATTCTGCAGTGCTATGTGTTGTCTGTGGGTACGTATTACTATTTACTGTTCATTTTTCTGTGAATTTACAAGGAATAATCCCCATTGATGAAAACGGCGGAAAACACTAGTCAACATTTTCAGAATTTGTCCTTGATAGTACATAAAACGAAATGGTACGGTTGTTCTCTGCTCTGTCCCACAATAGATTCTGTAATAGGACGGGATATGAGAAGTTATTAAATGTCAGTAGCTTTACATACTTGCCTTCTTAATGGGCTTCTGATCCTCAAGTGGGACTTGAATTCCACAGGGACTGAAATTCGAATGAATGAAACCAAATGAATTAAATAAACAAACCTCCGACCTCTTATGCTAGAGAAATTCTGCAGTGTCACAATAACTATGCCCCAGTGTTTAGCTGATTGTTGCGGTCAAGGTGACACCATAAATTGCTTTTTGTGTAGGATTTCTTTCATTATATTAAAGCTCTGGATATGTAGCCAACTTTGTGTGGAAGTGAGGTAGATGATTGATCTGCGATTGGACTGTGCATAATGTGGCTGGTTCTACAGTGAAGTTCTAATGTGAAGACATGAGAAGACTAGTCTTTGTGGATGTCTCTCCTCCTCCAACACTTATTGTAAAAATGGTGAGGAGAAGTTTGCCTCCAAAGCTCTAGGGGGAGCTACACTTGCAGTAAGGGAGATTTCCCTTGACATTCTGTAACAAATTCAACTGATATGGCCTTGCTGCTAATAATGCTGACATTTTGCAACTGATAGAAAATGATGTCAGCGGTACTGCCCATACACACTGTTCTTACGTTGTGCTTTTTTGGGACGTTATCGCTCCTCATGCTCACACGTATACTGGGAAATAATGCTTTCCATGTGTTGTTGGATATGTTTTTAAAAACTCTTCTGTGACCTTGTTTTTTAAAGATTTAAGAGTCACTTTGGATCGGCAATTGTCTTAATTCTTCTGAGCAATTTCTGCACTTTGGATTTGTTTTGCCTTATTGTACAGCTGACTGTGATGTGGACAACTTCTCACTGCTGCAGGCCATTACGGGACAGACTACACTCTAAATTATTCATTTAAATTCTACATTTGTAAAGGGGGGTAGCCTTCCCTGCCATCACTCAGCTATCCCCTGGCCTCCTGCTTACTTTTCAGGATTTCCAAGTGAGTCCAATGCAAACACAAGCCGGACTATTAACTCGAGTATCTGGAATTGCAAATAACTCTATGCGTTATTTATAGCAAAATATAGTAAGGTTTACAAACCTTTTGTCTTTCCTTAGTTTTTACTGTGAACATTTATATTTGGTTGTAACATTCTGTAACCTTTTATCTCTTATGCACATCTTGCAAAAATATCAGGAATGTTTGTGAGTTTTGGATGTATAAATGGAAACTGAAATTACAGGATGTTCTAGCAAGCCAGTGTAAGCCACTGATGAAAATTACGGCTTCAACTATTAAGGCGTTTCACTTTCATGTTGCATAAAGCTTTCAGAAAAAAAGGTCTCAAAAAAGTACCCATTATGTGAACCTCCTAACCAACCATACATGCAGGATGCGGCTGAAATTTGTAGCCTTTCAGGATAATTCACACTTGACTTCCTAAAAACAATGGGTCCTTCTCCCCTTCTGCTAGTGCTCCCCTGTAATCTGCACGTAGACGTGTTGGCGTGTAGCAATTAAGATGTTGCGATCGAAGAGGCCAAGGCAACACTCCTCCACCCCTGAGCGGTTACATCAGGGGGAGTCGCCGCATGGCGCCATCCCTAAGCTATTGACGGTAATATCTGTGAAATGGATACACAGTGTGGGGTTGTCACGTTACATAAAGTCTCGATGTCGGCATGTAAGTATTTATTATGGGCCAGCTGTTTTTAAGCTTGGATGCAGTAGTAGTAGTCGTTCACAACGTTGTGCCCCCCCCACATGCTGGAGTTTAATGGACACTTGTATAGCAAACCATGACATGAATTCGAGTTAACCACTTAAAGCTTCCGGTTCTTTCCAAACATCGTCTGTTGACCCTTTCTTTAAAGAAAATGTGCAGAATACCTGTGTGGCTCAACTTGAGTCGTGTAAATTTTATCCAGGTGTACACTGTCGTTCTCTAACATTTGACACGCCGTCTCAAGATGGTTTCTGTTGAAAAAAGGGGAAAAAAGCAATAGATCCAGTCAAGCATTCAATATTTACATTTTTTTCCACATCCCCAGACCATGCTGAAACTCATCCAAAATGTATTAAACTATGCAATACAAGTAACCGATTTTATATCAAGTTCCACACCCAGACGTGATTACGAACAGTCTTTTAAAACATGCATGCTTATGTATATTTAGGTATTTGAGTAAACGCTTGAGGCTACAATTAAACTCTCAATAAATTTTGTGAATTTCTATTTTACCTATTGTAGCTAAAATTTAATATAAATATGTACACTATCAATGCCTAATGAGTCTAGTAAATTTTATGCAACTAACTATACAGAAAACAACACTAATACCCCAAGAGTGTCCTAAAGAATACAGAGACCTTGAAGATCATATCTGAATTTTTGGTATAGGTTTCCTGCAGCAAATGCATACAATTCCCCTTAAACCAGTAATTAGGCATTAAAAGCAGTAAACAATGTACTGTTGTTCATTCGGTTAAACTTTTCTTATATTATCGCTGACGTGTCTGTGCGCAGTGGCAAGGTATAGGGGTGGATGCTCGCGGCTGGGCTTGAACTGTTCGTCTTTTACCTAGTTATGCACATGCTCAGTTTAAGTCTCCTTTTTATGTCGTTGCAGAGACTTACTGGTAATGGTACAAGGTAACCAGACTGTGACCGGTACATGTGGGTGGGCACACTGGGTGAGGGATTGGTTTCAGAGTTTAACCAGAATAAAAAATGCACTCTGCGAGGTGCGGTGAAATGAAATGCAATAGCGAATTACACGAAAGTGTAATGGTACACGAAATAGTACAGGGACCGTAGTAAGCCGCCTAGCTGGCGGTTTCAGCTGGCGGCCCGAGTGCCCCTCCGCTGAAATGTCAGGGTGCAAAGTTACCATAGGTGGCTCTTTTTCTTATTTATTACATGCCCCCTTGCTCCTCCTGCTATGGAGATATTTCGCACCTATGATACGCTAGAAATTTAGGAGTCGCGTCACGGCGAGCTTTTCTTGCATAAATCTGAGCGCGAGAGGAATTCACATCATAAATGAGCAGTGAGACAAATGCAGTGTGTTTTCAGCAGGGGTGTCGCGGTGCTGCTTTTAATTTGGACCCAAGTTACAAGCAAGGAAAATACATCAGCAGTGATCAAAAGAAACTTTGTCTTGCTCCAGCTGAAAAGCATTACCAGTAGAAACAAATAGTATGTAAGACTCCAAAAAGGGTATTAAAATCTTATGTAATAGAAATGATGAATTGGGGAATGTGTGCATTTTTCAGTATGGTGTATTGGCTTGCCGCTTAGTACAGTACTTCATTTTTCGTGTAGATCCTTCCGATATTGTGTGCATCCATCCATCCATCCATCCAGACCACAAGAATAGGATACCAGTTAAGTAAATTCGCAAACTGAGCACTTAGTTCATAATATGAAGAATGGGTTATTTTTATTTTTGTGTTTATTTTGAAATAGTATTACGATTATTTTGTTTTCTGCGTATGGTGTAGTAGTTATATTGGTCAGATACCCCAGCCTGCATTTCTATAATGTTCTTTATCAGCGTGTAGGATCTTACTGGCCAAGGAATCATGTTGGATTTTTCTTTTGTCCTTTCAGTTTAACTGTTTCCACCCAAAGACACAATACATTTGCTTTTTGTCCAGTTAGGGCCTCATTTTAGCCTTAGTCTGATATATATGTCTAGATTTGAGCATTTTATGCCTTTATGTCTTTTTATGTCTTGCATATTTATTTTATTTTTCTGCACTGTGACAATATTTCATCTGTATGTGACGCATGCATCGTAGAGCTGAGATGACGGTGATCTTTGACCTTTGGTTTTATTGCAGCTTTCGCTCACTATCATGCATTTTGCATTTTCATTTCTCTCTGACTGAAATGGCAGCAGTCCGTCCCGCCTCACATTTTCCTGTCTGTCATACTGTCTGCTGTTCGTTTTCCTTCCTGGAATGATTACCAGTCTGAAGCGGGTCTGCTTCTCTTCAAACCCCAAATTGGCCGTACTAAAATATTCAAGGCGGTCAATCAATTGATTTGAGTTAAAATAGAGCTTATTGGTCAGTTGTCAGATTAAATTGTAAAACATTATAATGTGTGTGTGCCCCCAGCAGTTTCATCAATTGTACTTTCAGTTATTTATAGAGCACTTTCAATATGGTCAAAGCCAACGGTTTAAAATATTTTTTTTTAAACTGTGTGTGTGCGTGTGCGTGTGCGCGTGCGTGTGCGCCTGTGCCTGTTTCCTGGTCCCCATAAGAGAACTCAATTTAATAATTGTGACTGCAATGAAAAAAACTAACATGCAAAAAACTCTTATTTTGCTTGGTTACTTATGGTTAGGGCTAGGTTAGGGTTAGGGCTAGGTTAAGTTTGTCATAGTTAGCGTTAGCATTTTTCCCCATAGAAATGAATGAGCGGTCCCCATAAAGATATGTTTACCCTACATGTGTGGGTGGGTGGGTCGGTGGGTGGATGCATCGGGGGGGCAGGGAAAAAGACGGACGCTTGCTTGCTGGGGAAAACATGCTCTTTATTAGCATTCCTGAAAAGGACTACATCAGGCACCCAACAAGCACAGAACCAGTTCAACACAGAAAACACGAGGTTGTCAGACGCTGAACTGTAAGATGCGTAAATCTCCCACCATTGTGTGTAAGCTAATTACACACGACGGTCAGACTGGGTACACATAAGACACGGGCAAACACACATGCGACAATAAGGAAATAATAATAACCATTAACAATAACAACAACAATACAAGGGCTATTTATAACTTCCACACGGGGCATGCTGGAACATTTGCCCCGCCGGTGCTACAGTATGTTACTAGTTTAAGGCCCCTGTGATGGGTTGGCACCCTATCCTGGGTCATTTCCTGCTTGCGCTGGTAGACTTTGGGTCCCCCACGACCCTGAATAGGGAAAGTGGTTTAATAAGATGGATGAATGGTTTGAGGCCTTGTAAGACGACAGCTGCTGGGCTGGAGTTCACGTTGCGCATGAAGAGCATGCGGCCACACGACATTATTGGCAACTGTGCATGAATGCTACCAATCGACAGTTACCGAACGTGTAATGTGGGTCTCTCTCTACTTTTTATTACTGTCGAAATTCAGATTTCCATATCAATGAGTACTGAACCCTTGTCTGTCAGGCAGAAGGCAGAAACCTTAACTGCATCACTGATAGGCTATTAGAGCGGCTAAGGATTGCCGCACACAGTCATGTGCTGGTCGTGTATAAACCCATCCGTTCATTCATGCATCCCTCTGCTGTTTCCAGGACAGGTTTATAATGAGTCTGGAGCCCTTTCCCCGAAACACAGGGCTCTAGGCTGTTTGTGTGTGTGTGCATGGTTCAGATACACCATACCTTGTGGGGCCCAAATGTCCCCACAATGTGAAGACTCGTTTTATGGTATTTTTTTTATCCTTATGGGGACCAGAGATTTTCTAAAAATCTATGACTGCAATCAAAAAACGAAAGTCAATTTTTTTTGGTTACTTATAGTTATGGTTAGGGCTGGGTAAGGGTTAGGGTTGTCATAGTTAGCATTGGCTTTTTTCCCCATAGAAATGAATGAGCAGTCCCTACACAGATATGATTACAGGTGTGGGGGGGGGGGAGAGGAACCAAATGTCATCCCAATGTGCTAACAACCTGTTTTGACCTTGTGAGCAGAGGTGGAAAATTCAGGTCCAGAAAGTATAAATCCAGACCACAGTTTTGTTTCAGTCAGGTCTGGACACACTTTGTTTTCCAACAAGATAATGACCCTAAGTACACCTCAAGGTTATGTACTAAGTATTAAGTATTATCTTACAAACAAGGACAGAGATGGAGTGCTGTGACGGATGAATCACCCTAAGTATACCTCAAGGTTATGTACTAAGTATTATCTTACAAACAAGGACAGAGATGGAGTGCTGTGACAGATGACCTGGGCCCCCCGACCTAAACCATATAGAGCTGGTCTGGGATGAGTTGGATCAAAGAGTAAGAGCAAAGTAGCCAACTTGTGCCCAGAACTTGTGGAAACTCCTTCAGGACTGTTGGAGAAGCATCCAGGTGGCTGCAGCTGGAAGCTGGTTGAAAGAATGCCAAGAGACTGCAATGCTGTCATCAAAGCAAAACAGGACTATTTTAAGAATCTAAAATTTGAGAGTTTTGAAATGCTGAACAGTTCTCTTTGTATACATATTTGATATGTAGTACTTCATTCCCTTGAAGCCTTTCACTGTAAGGTGAATAACATGCATAGGTCTCCATTTTGTTATACATTGAAAGCCATTGTGTCCAGGCTTTTGACTTGTACAGTAAGTGGTCTGGATCGAGATCCCCCCCCCCCAATCTGAAATGTGTGAGGCATCCATACTCTCCCCTAAGCTACCGTGCCACGCTGAATAATCCTATATATAATAAGAATTTTAGCTCTTGAATAAAATAGGCTGGGTAATGACTCATCATAGTCTATTCCTGAGCTCCTGTGGCTGCCGTTAGATGGTCAGCCTAGTTACCTGGGGCTGGTCGTGGTATAGCTTTGCTTGATCAGCCCCCACTTGTCCACCTTTAACTCCCCGGCCTCCTCCCAGGGCAGCTGAGCCCCTACTTAGCATCTAATCAGGCCTGATTGTGCCCCAGCATGTCATTCTGCTGGACTTGCCTCCTCCAGGCCCAGTGATTTTTCTTGGATCATTGGCCTCCTGTCCTTGTCCTGCTTAGTGCCTTTGGGGTTGGCGTTTGGTGGCCAGCCATAGTCTGTAGGTCCCCTTTTGTGGCATTTCTGGCTTGCTAAAATTGGTGGTATTGAAAAATGGGTTATGTCTCTTTTATTTATATTTATCTTTTTCGCCTGTAGAAAAATTTAATTAGATTTACGAATTGTAATTTTTAACATTCTCTTTTGAAAGTAGTGGAATTTTGCGCTGAAACAGAATTTGGTAGTTAAGTCCGTCTCAAATGTGCAAAATGAAGTCTTTATTGTCCCTCTAGCAGGCCAATACCCATTATGGAGAATGTATATATATTTTACCCCCTTGTCACTGTAAGGGAGTGATAGCACTTTTAAAAGGTTAATTGCTTTCGCTAATGCTATCAAAGCCATTTCTAAAAATAGCAGCATGCAAACAGCTGACCTCACAGAAGCCGCACACCCAAGCAGTTCTAAGTTTTACTTGTCATTCAAGACCAGGGCGGTGTGACGCTACCGCGCAGCTCCGTCAGCCGTTGCGTGGAGGTAAACGGCTGGTCGGTTTTTCTTTTCCTTCCCGCAACAGTTAAGTGTTGTAGGATCACTTTGTCGATCAGTCGCGTCATGGTATGGATGGTGTTTTGACACGTTATGCCATTGATTTAATTGTTCCAGAGCAGCTGTCAGGGAAAGAAAGCATGCAAGCAGAAATAAGCAGTACTGGGCTCCGGTCCTTGAGTCTGTGCTAGTAATAAGGACAAGGTGACCAAGAAAGGAAGCTTAAGATGCGATTCAGCTGAAATATAGCCACCTATCTCAAATTATCTGCTCACCGCAAGCGTTTACATCCTGAGACCGCTGCATGTAATTGCTTTTTTTGCATAGTGTGGATAGGGAGAGGGACTTAAGTGTGATTATTATTATTATTATTTTTTTTTTTTGAGAAGACCTAAAGAACTAGATCAAGCAAATTCACATTTATGTTTTCAGATTGTTAGACACCCCCCCCCCCCCACCCCCCCGAATAAGAGACTGTTAGGATTAACTGTCATTGTTTAACTTGTAGTTTCAATAGCGTTGAGAAATCATCACCCCTTCCCATGCTTGTTGATGAATGAATAATTTAAACAGCAGTAACCAAGGTTCCTTCAGGCGTCCCCCTGCCGTGCAATATTTTCCTTGGAAATATTAGCTTAGGATCAGACATTAGGGCTTCACAGTTAATAATAAAATAGCACTGTGCCAGTTTTGACCGTGAAACCGTTTTAGTTCGTCAGTTTGAGCGTTAAGAAATCCCCTGGTGACTCTTATTTAATTAAAAACTGAGGTTAGGCAGTAGGAGTTGGGCTGTTTATACTGTAAACCATCAACACTGCACATTTCATTAAATGCAATATAAAAAGAATACATTTTTTAAAATATGCTATCCCGTCTGAACAGTGTAATAAAGACTGCACTTCTGAATTCACAATTGCATTGTGGGGCTGAGAAAGGTCTTTCAGTATATAAAGGAATGTATTCTTTTCAGTGTCTGTGATATTGTTTGTCTTTCAGTTCACCCACAGCCTTCCTGACACAATTGCATTATTACTGCTTTTTCCATTTATCTTCCTTCTCATATGTCAGCTTTTCGTTTGGTTTTTAAACTTCTGATTTTGAAGGAGGTTTAATCGACTCTCTAAATGTGAGATTCATTCCAGTTGCCTACCCTGTTGCATGTCAATAATCCGTCTTGAGAGGCATGATTTGTCCCAGTGTGATTAAATGGCAAAGACAAGGGTTACAATAAAAAAAAAAGAAAAATGTGGGCAAGAAAAGGGACACAATTTTGGTTTGTGTGCAATTAAAGCAGCTGGGAGTTTTAATCCAGCCATTCTGTCAACTAATATATTTTGGTGTTCTGCGTGTATAAGTGGTTAGATTTAACATGGTAATTAATTTTATGGGAAAATAATTGTTGCAGGAGTTCTGCATGGGACAGTAAGGTATAGAAAATGGGTGGGTGGTCACTGTTATTGGGTGAAAATTCCAGACGTCTTGATCATACAAAGATGCTTCACATTTTCAATATTTTAAAAATTAAAAATATTTTTTTTTTTTTTTTTTTTTTTTTTTTTTTTTAAGTTTTACTTGCAGACATTGAATCTTTTAGTGGCCCTCCTGGGTTTATCTGGTCGGAATATTGTAGCCAGCGATTCGAGAATGGATTCTACCAGGTCGCTGCAAGACTGTCACGAGGCGGGCCGTGTTATTGCAGTTCAGACTTGCAGTTCTTGTGGTAGTATTGTATTGTTTTACTGTAAAAAGGCCCATTTTTGTCGAGGTATGACCTATATATGCTGTATGCCCAGGAATGCTACCGCTAAGGTGGTTTAAAGCCACCCAGAGTACCTTGGGTAATTGCTAACATTCTAAAGAGAATCACCCTCCTTAACAGCGATTCCCTGAACTCCCCCGGGAGATATTATTACCGTCTCGTTGTCTAAAGCTTTGTCCAGAGATATTTGTCACTTCATAGAACAGTGCTGAGTCTATTCAGAAGCAATATTTAAAAAAAAAAAAGAGAGAAATCTCTACATCACAGAATGTGGGTACTTTATCTTTAATCCGATTTGATCAATATGCATCTTCCTGCCAGTGACTGCTTATCACAGAGCTGAAATCGTGGCTGGCTCAAAGTCACCCCTTCAGAAGTCGGAATCATCCTTGTTTTCCTCTTATTCATATGATTCTGTTACAGTATTCTTAAATTTTAAGTGAGCATAATATACAAAAGAAACTTGATATCTTTTCTGACATTTATTGCTGCTCTTCAGCTTTATTGCTTGGGTGGTGTTTTATGTAGAGGATGTGTAAATTTGTCCTGGCCGTGTTGCTGAAGAATATAGGCCTGATGTTCGGATGGCTTTCTGTCAGTCATCTGAAATACAAACTCATCCGAGTGTCCCTCCTGCTCGGTCGTGATGGTCTGGCCGGTGTGCAGTGTAGCAGGTTAGGATGATGAACCTGCCATCAGAAGGTTGTTCGTTCAAGTCCCATGGCTATCAAAGTGATTTCCGCTTCTCGGTCCTTTGGCAAAGCCCTTAACCCACAGTTATTCCAGCAATTTTCTGTGACCCTACTTTCAAAGTTGTGAATCCCTTTGGGTAAAAACATCCGCTAGACAAATGTAATCTGAATATTAATGTAATATAATTTATGACGCAACGTTAAGAGAAACTGACCATTTTTATGTAACCCACTGTTTTACTGCCAGTGTGTCCAGGAAGTAACCACCTCGGATCTCCAATTTTTAAATAGCTGGTTGAAATGTTAATGACAACAATGACATGCTTTGCCACTTGATGTTGTATGTCACAGTTTTATGACTTAAAGAACTATGTATAAATCTGTCTACAGCCTAGTCCTGGGATAAGTTGGATTGTAATGACTGCTAAATTTAACATTGTTACTATGACATTTTATATATTACTTTTACAAGAATTTTCATTGTTAGTATGTAGACATTAGCATCCACAAGCATTTCCCCCAATCAGTTAGTCCTTTATTAATTTTTTTTTAACGAGCTGTGTTTCAGGCAGGTTTCAGTTTGCAAGCTTCTGTTGGTAGTGTTTGTGAATTGCATGCGAGTCCCTCAGGTTTCTACCACAATTGTTGGAATTTAATCTCCTGCTTTCTGTGTTTTGCTCTCACTCCCTCTCTGGTCTCATACACAGGGCATAAATTTAATTTCTGGAATATTTAGTTGAATAGTAGATGCATGACTGCCAGTGTTGCAAGTATTTTTTCCCCCCATTTTTTGATAATTATGAACCTTTCTTATGAATTGTTTTTAGGAACAATTTAATTACTTTTGTTGTCTAATCACACATTTTACAAATGTTTTTGAAATGTAGATGATTCCCCTCCGCATGTTGTATAAAAACCTAACTCTTTCACTCATCTTTAAGGTACAAGTAAAATGTCATTTAGACATGTCAAATGTCATGTGTGACATTTCTGAAATCACGCCATCTGTAATGGCTGTAACAGCACAGAGAGAGCCAGGGAGAGGGTTATGACCTAGTGATGATCCCTAATTGTTACCTTTGCCAGATTCTGCTTTTAGCTTCAGACTTTTAAATCACTTAGTACTGAATGGTAGTTAATAGTCAGCATCTTGTAAATGGGTCCATATATGCAAAACTTTTTTTTTCTTTGCATTTATAATCCATCCATCCATTGTCCAACCCGCTTATCTAACTGGGTCATGCGGGGTGCAGAGCCTATCCCGGAAGCAATGGGCATGAGGCAGGGAGCGATCCTGGATGGGAGACCAGCCCATCGCAGGACACACTCATGTGGGCAATTCAGTAACTCCAATCAGCCTCAGCATGTCTTTGGACAGTGGGGGGGAAACCGGAGTACCCAGTGGAAACCCCACGATGACACAGGGAGAACATGCAAACTCCACACACATGCAATCTAGGCGGAGACTTGAACCCAGGTCCCAGCGGTGTGAGGCAACAGTGCTAACCACTGCACCACCATGTCGCCTGCGTTTACAATTAAACCGGAAAATGGGGGAATCAGGTCTAAGAACTAGATTATAGAGCATCCTTCTTTTATCTGCATTTCACTTGCGTCCCAGCGATTGTGCCCTTGTCTTCACTAACTGGTTATTTTGCTGTGGGGGCAGTGATTGCAGTGAACACTTCCTTTAGGTATTGATCAGGCCCTCAGAGCGTCGTGAAAGAATCATTGCCCACTCCTTTATGCGGAACAACTCTGGTACTTGTGGGTTTTCTGAACACGAACTGCTTGTGTTAATAATTGCTGCAACAGCCCATTGGGGCCTGGACTTCAACTAGGCCAGTTAAAAGATTAATATATGTATTTTTGAGTCATTCTTTTTTTTGGGGGGTCATTGTTCCACTGCATGACCCTGCTTGTGCCCTGGGTTATGCGGTACATGGCAAAGCTTGTCGTCCCTCCATTGGTTCTGATTTATAGCTCATTATTGCCTATTGTGTGTCTTGACTGACCTAAAGAGGATGTTCTTTGGTTCTTTGTGACTTCTTGGATTAATTTATGTCCTTCCCTAGAGGAGGCTTTGGCAGTTGAGCCTTCCCCAGGAAGATAAGGTGGATTGTCCATTATGCTGGTCTAAGTTAGGCCTGATTGTTCACTGCAGCGTTTAAATGAGTGACCCCCCCCTCTCCCCACTTGTCTTATTTGGGTTACATAAGCGTCATTGACTTTCCCCACATCTGAAGGTTAAATGTTTGATCAACTTGCACTCTAGAGACGGTTTAAATTTTTCTTGCAGTATTGCCATAGCAAACACACAACTGAAATCAGTCTTTGAACATGGAAACTTTTTTCCCCAGATGGTATATTTTAGTGCCATACAAGTGAGGACATTTTGGAGGACAGAGAGCAGAGCCATTCAGTGTCCGGTGCCTGGG
>JABFEB020000026.1:17922700-17930200 GCA_019775895.2 Stomatorhinus ivindoensis
TACCGGTTTGCCCGGCCCCCCCCCCCCCCCCTCCCCCATCTTGGTTACGGGCAGCCGCATTGACGCATTATACTGGGGGGGGGGTGCTCGTCACTGCCTTCGGGAACGGGGCTGCTGGAGAGTAGCACTGCCAGATCGATTCGTTTTTGTGCCCCCCCTCCCCCCCGGAGGACTGAGGTGATGGCACTACACACTGAGCTACTTAAAGAACAAAAGAACAACTTGCGTAAAACTCAATTACCAAGAATACCTGACTGTTTAACCCATTTTTTTAAACAATCTGACTTTATACTACACTCAGAAAATCCACTCCACAGTGGCAAAAAAAACAGGTTTCATATTGAAAATATCTGAGGTGATGGAGTGCAACTGAAAGAGCTCATGAAATTAAATTGGCAGTGCAGAGATTGAAATGAAGAAATATTTTTTTCTATCTAGCGATCCAGTATGTCATAGCGTCATTACGTAACAGTGTTACAAAAGAGGGAGCCATATCAGTTGGATGAAAAGCCTTCCCAGCGATCAATGAAACGGCATGAATGACCAAGGCTCCCGTAAGTGGATGGGACAGGTTAACAGATCTTTGTGTAGAGACCCATAGTGTTAATCTTTACTGTACATTACTCGATCAGGGTCATGGCGTTTCGTCATTAAATACCTTATTTAGCTACATATTCACAAATCATAATTATTCAGTATGTTTCATACCCTTCTTAATTTCATAAAACCGTCAAGTAATTCATTGACTGATTCAGGAAAAATTGCTCAAACGATATACACTGGCCAAATGGTGTTAAAAATGTCTTTTTTTAATGTAATCATCTTAATAGCAGATAACTGAAAATTCTGGAATAATTGTGTTGGAAATGTCTCAAGGCTTTTTATTGTAATTGGGTCATAAATACACAGCTCTTTCTGTCCTTTTAAGGGGCGCTAGTCAATCTTTTGAATTTTTCTTTTTCTGTTTTTTTTTTTTTAGAATAAGATTCTTAGCTAAAAAAAGATCTATAACCAACCTAGACTTCTTTTGTATTGAAGTGTCACATTTGCCATTTCAGATCTTCTTCTGTGCTGGTGGCAGAGAACTATTTATTGTATTTATTTTTAAATGTGTTTGGAGTGTTTGTCAAAGCTTGTGTCATTCCAGGTGCCAAGCTTTATAAGACTCGATGAGCATTTGGGGCTCTTGTATTAAGTGGAGTCATTCCACGCCGATTGTGATGCCCAGTGTGAAAACACCACTGTCACAAGTCTGGCTGTCATCTTGTGCTAATTAAGGTTATGCCTGACCCTGAAACCATTACAGGGATATGGAGAAGGGGCAGAAATATGCAGTTTCTGATAAGGGTGGCAGGTTTGCAGAGGTGTTTATATTAGTGGGTTCACACTCTCTGACTGTGATCGGAAGGTTACTGGTTCGAATACCGTGGTCGGGACAGTGATTTCGCTACAGGCCCCCTGAGCAAGGACCACAACAATGGCCTTAACCCCAATTGTTCCAGGCACAGACTGACCCAATTGTCTAATTTTTACAATATTTTGGATAAAAACATCTGCTAGATAAATTAATGTACATTTTGTTTTTATGTTCGAACCAAAAGCAGTCAGGTGGACCAGAAGTCTGCGGTTTCTTATTTTGGCTGCTTGCTACATGGCATATTCGCTGCCTGCAGCGTTGCATGGGTACTACAGAAACACAGCCCTGGGACATATCTGACCCCACTGAGGCTCAAAGAATGCAAAGGAGTAATGTGGATGAAGTAAAGGCACCCCCCCACCTCGACTCTGGGGACAATGGGGAGCCTTGCATTACTTAAAAGAAAAAAAATATGTATCTGCATTGAATAAAATTGAACAGTGTCCAGTAATTCATTGATTCGGGGAATAGGATGGGCTCAATATTGACTCCACATTTGCCTTTTCAACATTCTGGCAGTAGACTGAAGCGTCAGGTTTTGGAACTGCCCGAACAGCGTACCATCCAGCGTAACTGCTCCTAAATGGCTTGTTTTGTGTTGCGTGGGCAGAATTGGTTGGGCGACATGACCTTGTTATGTGAGATCTGCGTGACTGGGAATGCAGTCTGGAGAACATGTGCTGTTTTTGGGAGAGCTGGGTGATTTAACTGGTGACTTGCACAGCTTTGGCATCACCTGTGCAAAACACAGCGATGCTTCATTTGCTGTTTTGTACAAAAATGTGTAGGGGTATGTTGGAATGCTTGGAGTCAGCCAGCGTGCAGCGCCCCCTGGAGTAATCAGGGGTTAAGAGTCTTCCTGATCATGGGGACTGAGTCTTAACTCTAAACCACAAACTGCCAAATGTTTCTGCCTCTTAAACCAACTTCTTACAGTTTTCATTCATTCATTCATTCATTCATTATTTTCTTTAAGCATTACAGAACGGGGAAATACACACAAATAACTGAAGGTAAGGGGGAGGTGAGACAGACCCCCCCCCCCCCAGCAATGCTTATTCTATTCTCTCCTTGCTTCATCTGATGATGTTGGTTACTGAGGGATTAATTTTCTGCTAAAGGCCCCAACTTTTGCTCCTGCTCCAGATACGAATTTCAAATGTAGCTCATATAATTCAGCTACAACACTTCAAGGTGGGTTATGCAGTTGTCATGGAATATTTTTCCATATTTCATTCAGAATTGACCAGCAAAATTATATCTGTTTTGTTAAGCCGTCTGTGGCATAAACTGTTCTGTTTTTGCCTGACTGACGATTAGTCTGTAATAGATCCCAGAATGTCTGGTAAGTAGATGTCGTTCATCTGCTTAAAGCTGTAATGCGTTTGTCTGCTATGGGAAAGAAATAGCGTGTTTTAGTGGCACAAAATGCAACAGTTTTAGAACTGAGTGCAAGGCGTGCATTCACAAATGGAAATGTACGTAGATGTTAGAGGCAGTTAAAAAGTAGCTGTTTGTATGATAAATTACTGCTGGTAGTGTGTAGGGCAAATAAGAATACAAAGTGCATTATAATCTCTTTTTAACCTAGATAAGGTGCCTCTGGGGGAAAATTTAGGATAGCTTTGAATATGTGTTCTGCGTGGCTTACAACTGGACATTTGCCGTCATTACTTTTTTTTTTTTTTATCTTTTAATTTTCTTCCAATAAGTGTCTGCAGTGTAATGGATCCTGTTCAGCGCCTCCCGTCAGTGCCTCCTGCCCCGTGCTCATTTGTGATGGAGTGCTGGATAAATGGTTATGGAAGATGGTGATTTTTATATGCGTGTCTGTGTGCATATTTATGATGTAGTATGTATTTTTCGAATAACAAAACTAAAGCTGCACAGATTGTTTAGCGCGGCAGCCTTACACCTCCAGTCTTATAGCTTTGAATTCAACCCCCTCTCTGTATGTAGTTTGCGTGGTGGTTGTTAAAAATAATAAAAAAATATAAACATACACACTAACTAGCTAATAATAATAATAAAAACAGATAGCACCTTTCACAAACTGAAGGTCACTGTACATGAAGTATGTTTTATATTGCACAGGTCCCCTCTGGATTGTCTGGTTCCCTCCTGCAGTCCAAAGACCTGCACTTAGGCTAATTAGCATCTCTAAATTGCCTGTAGTGTGTGAGTGTGTGTGCACCCTGTAATGGGCTGGCACCTCGCCCAGGATGCCCCCTGCCTTTTGCCCTGTGCTGCGTGGGACCGGCTCCAGACCCCTCCACACAACCCTGACCGCAATATGTGGTTGAAATATGGATGGATGAATATACTTCTCTTTTTTTTTTCCAGTGCAACATGCATATTTGATGCCTTTTATATGTCACAACTAAAGGAAACTTGGAAATCCATGTATTTTTCTCCGTTAACACTGTTCAGCAATGAAAGCCAGACTAATCTGGACAAACGTGATTTAGCAATGAGAAATGCATTTAAGTCTTAAGTAATTATTATTTTTTTTTAAACTAATTTTTTTGTGGTGTGGGGGGAAATGTATGTTCTGAAGCATTAGGTCCAACTTCATTGTAGAACAAACCTGTTTCTAAATAAACAATTTACAGAATCACCTTATTGTCTATACAGCTGAATTATTTTTACTAGAAAGCCATTGGTGTTCTAAATGAAAGTGAAGGTATTTTTAAGCTTTAGCCTTCAACATATGTACTTTTGTCAAGCAGCTGGTTAGAGAGAGTTTTTATTTTATTCATTTATTTATTTGGTAGACTGTAGACAGACATTTGCTGTTCATTAGCTATAATAAAATACTTTATCGTGCCAAAGTCACAACACTGCAAACAATGTCATGGTACCTGGTCCTGGAGAGTAGATGAGCACTGTGACAGATTGTCCCATGGTGCCATCTGATGCTTGGAATGCCGCAGGGTTCAGCGGCTGCATCCCGTAATTTGGCGTGTTTAAAAATTGCCCAGGGGTTGCGAGTATGGCCTGCTAGGACACAGCAGAGTGGAGATTGGCAGCTTTAGGCAGCTCAAGGTGCTCAGTTAATGTCGGGATCCGAGACGCAGATATTTTTAGTGCACACTGGGAATGCGGAGGGCAAAAACAGTGGCTGTCAATAAATAGATAAGGTCACCAGTTTTGTACTGTGTGGATAAAAAGTTTCCAGCCACTGACCATATGTCCGACTGTCTGGCCATCTATCCCTTCCATCGATCTATCCATCCATCCATCCATGCAAAAAACAATTATTGTGGTAATTGTGATCTTGCGATCAGGCTGTCAACTAATCAATTAGTTGCGGCAAAACATTGCATTTAAAGAAAAGTGCAAATGCGCTCATTGAAAAACGTCAAGGTATTTTTTTAAGTCTCCATTCGTGGTGTTTTTACAGTTATAATGAAAACCTTGTTGAGAATCACTATTTAAAGTGACAGTGGCATTACGGCTGTACTGCCATGCCAAGTCAGCTTGCCTTGGCAGATGTTGCATGACACTCAGTTCCTTCGCAATGCAAGATTAAAGTGATCCTACACTTTTGATGTATTGGTCTCATGTTGACCCTCTACAGACAAACCTGCTGTCGGAGATACTTAGGCTGCTAATAATGTATATCACACACAAAAGTTAACATTGCTTGGTGGTAATGTCATTATATGCAATTCAAACAGAATACTGCAAAAATGCAACCAATTTATGACAATTTTTTGTCATCCATTATTTTTCTTACCCATTATTATCATTGATGTTATTAGCCCGTTGCTGTGATCTGGTGCTAATGCTGGGAAGGACGGGGGTACGGGTCCGGTATGGCGCTTGACGTCCTCCTTGCGCATTTTTTTTTTCCGAAGATGTAAAGCCGAGAGGCATGTCGAGGAAGATGACGCGCTCATGGAGAAAGCCGGCGGAACATTTTACATCCGTAGACTACTCAAGAAACTTGATTAAATCCCCTATCCATATAAATGTACCAAGAAACATGTACTGTAACAGAAAACATAATAAAATTGGTTTACCTCTTGGCCTTGTCAGTATAAGTGTACTTTCCAAAGCAAGTAAGCCACCGTTGAAATGCATTATTTCTACAGATTTTTTCCCCATTCTTTTTTTTTCCCCTATTACAAAACCTTGGAGAATGGTAGGGGCTGCTTTGCATATATTTAACGCCCACGTTCTTTCAACTGAGTGACTATCTCGCCTAAAGATAAATGGCTAAAGTATTGTATGTCTATCGTTTTATAATTCACACTCGTCTCATTTTTTTTTAAAATTTGAATTGCAGATCTAAATAACGGGATGCGTGTTTGTGTACCTGCATTCCCATACTTGTGGAAGGAATTGCGGGAATGTTTTCTTCCCAAAAGGATAGTAAGTGCAGAAAATGCATACCCATCCCTCAAAGTTAGTCAATCATAATTAAATTAGCTTTCTTTAAGTATTTAAGTGTGTTGAGAATACTGAGGGAAGAAATAAAATGAAATTGAGACATTACTTGGTAAATGTTTTTTGGATATATTTTCTTGATAATATCTGAATTCTTACTACTTTTAATTTAGTAATTAGATGCAATTACAAGAGTGGGTGTAGCATTGTGACATCATCAGCTATGACTTTTGTCTGCAGAGCAGCCCGTGCGGCTCGATCTAACCCCTTTTGCGAGTCTGCTCAATCGCTTGTTACAAGTAAAGTGGCAGCTCAGTTGTAAATCATGTTAGCCATTTAACACAGTGTCTGTAAATCTGATGGGAGACAGAATAATCACTGGAGTCTTCAGGTTTACTTTTTTACAATATTAATCTTCGGCAGACTGTGGGATATTCCAGTCTGCCTTTTCCTGAAAGCAAGACAGTGATTTGAGGGAGTTTTTCTTTTACGTATTTTAATGGTAATACATAACAAAGATACAAAAAAATGTGAATTTTGAGCGTTTCGTGTTTTTGAATTTAACATTTAATCTAATATTAGCATCCCATGCAGGGAACTCCCCTGCCTTGTGCCCTGCGCCCCGTAGGGTTGGCTCTAGGCTCCCTGCGACCCTCTACTGGATTAGAAGTTGGAAGATGGATGGATGGATGGATGGTTTTAATCTAATGCTGCACCTCCATATATCTTCAATATATGCGGTCAAATACTAGGAACCGTTTTATCTAATATGCAGTTTAAAGTCAGTTTTTGTAACATAGTATTCTTATAACCAATACGACTAGAATTAGGCACAGAGACTGTTTCCTAATGTTATGAATGCTTTTCTTGTTTTTTGTACCTGAGTCTTTGTCTGTAATAGCAGTATCTACCTCAGAATCACCCAGGACATTGACAAGAGAAGAAAGTAAAAACAACTACGGTTATTGCCTATGCTGTCAAAGTGTAATATTGAATAGTATTTGATGGCACAATACTTCTATATTGCAGAACTGGTTCATATCACCCAGACAGGGCTACAGGTGTATCCTGATAAGAGAGAAACTCGTGCATGGTGTGAACATCGTTTTTTTTTTTTGTTTGTTTTTTTTTGGGGGGGGGCATCTGTTCATGGTTTTTTTTAATTACAAGGACCAAAGCTTTCATGGAATGATAATTTAAAAAAAATCTAGCGAAAACCGATTAGAGCTCATGTAAGGAATTGCTCTGGCTTTAGAGGAAATGAACTTCAGAATTATATTTTATCTATCACTTCGGTTGGGGTTAGTGTTCAATCTCTTTGTCTATTTGCATTGTTCCCAGTCGAAGCTGCTGTGCTGGTGCGCGACACGTTTTATTTTTGGTTGGATGGTTTATTTAATATCTCTTCATTCTGTTAGTACCTCGGGATATTTCAGATCTGCTCAACGCTGAAGCAGATGGTGTAATCGGGTGGGGAATCTGGTTATAGTGCCACCGCTGAAGTCCACCGGCTACACGCGAGTCATGTTATGAGACGTCTGCACTTTATCAAGTCATTCTTAAAGCGGTCGCCTCCTTATGGTCAATGTTTTTTGCGTTACCTCAGTAAAACAATTAAAATTTTAATCACATTATGTGAGTGATGTCTTGGGTTAATCTATGGTTTTAAAATTTTGATTTTGCAGAAAATT
>JABFEB020000026.1:17935200-17951607 GCA_019775895.2 Stomatorhinus ivindoensis
TATTTTGCATAGCGTCTTGAGAACTTTTTGAACCTTGGTAGGGGGAATTAATTCTCAGGTTCTATTGATCTTTCTGCTCCGTTATGGATCTTCCCAGTGTATAAATATCAGCTTGAATTTAAAGCTTAACATTTCCTAGCTACGACAGAAATATTCCAATAAAACTCCCACGTTTTGGCTCAACTTGTCGGATTCTCTTTGCTCAATGGCAGATTCTGGCATTTTAAGAATCATCAAAGCATTCTGGTTGCAACTTAATCGAAGTACCATTTTACGATTGATTCATTGTAATACTTTACTATAATACTAATATGTGGCAAAGCACCAACCCCCCGATCCTCATATTGCTGGTGGTTTTTCACAAGACATTGGGGAAGAACTGGGATTGCCAGGTTTTTAGACTTCCGGAGTTAATGACCACATTTCTGAAGATGAGACAAGGATTTAGCAGGATAAAAACAAAATAAACACCTTTTCCATTTGTAAATTTATGCGGCAGTCTCCTAGTGGTAATTGAATGTCACAAATAACGAAAAATAACTCCTCTTGAATGTTGGTGGAAGCACAGTGACCCTGCATTGGATAAGCAGTTTTGATGATGGAGGATTGTTAGCACACGACTGATGGTTGCTTAGTGACACACATGCCATTGACTGTTTGTATTATTTAACCAATAGACCAAACATGTGCTGCATTAATCACATTGTTCTCTGCACGAGCAGGGAACGGGCGAAACAAACTCGGGGAAATAGCAATCCAAAAAAACAGGGTTATTTGACAAACTGCAGCGCAAGACAAACGTTAATGACAGATCTGGGGATAATGGACTCAGGCTGGGACTAAGTACACAGGACGAGCCGAAAATAACAGGCAACAGGTGATCACAATCAAGGTAGTGTGCATAGGTAATGAGGGGGCGTGGCACACACGAGGATCGTACAAGTTGGTCATGACAGTGTCTTTGTTGTGTGTGTGTGTGTTTTTTTTTATTTTTTATAAAGTAATTTGTATTCATTTAGTCCACTATCTGTTTTTTCTTTAAATCGCATAATGTGACATTACAACATATCACAGCCTGTTGGAACCATATTTAAAAGAAAAGAAGTAGAACGTCAAATGAGAAACAGCATGCGTTCGTGACCCTGTCTTCTTTCCTTTTAATTGCCGTGGGTGAATCTGTGATTTCAGGTTATCTCTGCTCTATAACCTCAATTTCAGTTATTCCGCATTGGGTGATGTGGGCCAACGTGGTTCCTGTTAGTAAATCGCTCCTTTCATTAAGCGACAGATAGCTTCTCTTACTTTTAACTTTAACAAAAACAGAGGTTAGTAAGGGCAAACCTACCTATCTTGACTTCCATCCACCTTATCTGTGGAATAAATCTAGAACAATCAAGTAAACAAAGAATAAGGAGAGAATATTAATGAGGGAACAAAATCTTGCCAGTAACGAGTGTGATTATTTTGCTGATGATGATTAAAAGGTAGCCTGTCTGATTGTCTGCTCTGCTCTTCAAATGTAGGTTTCTGGCCTCTCGATGAGTGAATGTCAGGCGCAGGGGCAAATCTTGACCCCAGGGATCCGGTGGGGTCAGACGCCGATCGACCAGTCCACGCCCTGGGAGACGGATGAACCCCCTGCCAAACAGATGCGTGAGACCAGCAGCACAGGTATTTTGGCTCCATGTTCTCGTGACGGTGTCTGTTTTGATCGGGCACCGATGAGCTTAGTCCCTTTGCAACATCAGGGTAATGGTGTTGGGGTAAACTCTCCTGCTTATACCTACTGGTGGTCTTCCGCAAACTAAGGGTTTTTCACTGAAATGAAAATACTGGGAAAAGCTACAACGTGCACTAGTCGCGATCTCCTCTCTCGAAAGCCTTTCTCAATTTGCGTTGCTTTCACAGTATGTGTACGGAAAGCTTTCCCCGAGTTGCTAACGATTTAAAGGAACATTTCACACAGACCAAAAACAATATTAATGGGTGTGGGGGAGGGTGGCTGTAAGTGCTTTTTAAGGTGTCTGTTTTGTTTCCTTTTGAAAGTTCTGTATAAAAATTAAGGGAATATGAATCCCAGGAATTTAACCATGAGCTGTTTATTTGCATCATACTTTGTGGTTATTTTAAAGAATGTTGTGGGCAGGGTGCTGCGTGATAGCAAACAGAAAGACATTCCATTAAACTCATTTCATAATTAAATACAAATGTAATTAAATCTAACTTAGTCAAATAATCAAAAGTACCATACAGTTTCTTCAAATGTTTTTCCATTTATAATATAATTGTAGCTTCAATCCCCTATAGCTTTAATCATTATACCATGATTTGATAATGAACAAGTAAATCAATTAAAATAAATAAATGTTTATGTGTGTGGGGGTGTGTGTAATACATTTTCTTTCCTTTTTTCAACTTTTGTTCCATCTTGCAGAAAGCTTCGTTTAAAATGTTGATCATGAATGTTGTCTTCTGTGAGGCTTACAAACTTCGTTGAACTTAGTAGGAGTGGGAATAAAGTTTTACTGCTGGATAAGAACACACTTTAAGGCCAAAACTTAGATCACCTAGTCCAAGGAACTACATTGGGATATTAAAATTTAGTGAATTTATTTGCATTTAATGTAAAATAACTGAAACTACAACCTCAAACAATTACATTTTAACAATTATGAGGATTAAGTTGACAGACTCAACAGGACTATAAAGGACTTAATAATTTTCAAAGGGCCACAAACAAAACTGCCAATATTCCAATTTAACATGCACTCATTTACTAAATACTTGCATAAGAGTACAATGGAAATTAATGAATATGCCGGTATATTTAAACAAAAGTATTTTATGCTGCAGACTTTAAGCAAGACTGGGAGCTTTGAAATATTTGCGAGTAGGAGACGTGCTAATAAGTCTGCTTCATTTGATTTTAATTTAAAATGTTTACCTCTTCTTAAAATCTGTGTCTTAGATTCAATAATAATAAGAGACAGTATGAAATGTGTAATGCAATAAGAGGAATAAACAGATAACATAAATGCCATTATAAAACTAGTATTGTATTCAGCTCTTCAATGTTGTAACCAATCTCTCCGACTTGGAAAGACAAACACATTTGTTTACTGTACAATGGATGGTAGTAATTTATATATGTAACATGGTGTTAAAATGACATTTTTACCTGCTGGGATCAGTAATGTTATTTGTAGATATATTTAAAGGGAGGAACTAATTTGTATTTGGGCCACTACTGACCCGCGTTGTGTAAAGAGCTATTTTTGTATTTAACCTGAAAGTGAGGGCGGGATTCCCAAAAGGGCGCTCTTTCTTGAGATTAATATTCTCAATTCACTTGTGAATGTTAATTTCCACAAGGAACTTCTCCGCGTTGATTAATGAGCCGATCGGTCTCCTGATTAATGACCACCGGCGAGGATGGTCCACGATCCGTGCAACTTTATGCACCATCGAAACTGCTGTTAATGAGCTTAAAAAGAAAGGCGTGCATATGTGTGTGCATGCATGCACACACACACACACACACACACACACACACACGCACACACGCAAATGGAATACATGAAATAAAACTATGGCTGAATAAAGTTCACTGTGCACTATCACCCCTGTTCAGCATAGTATACTATATTTATGAAAATTAGTTATCACCATTTATAATGCCCATAATGTTCAGAGGGGTATTTGTATCTTTATTATGTTTTGGTTTTTAATTGATTTTAAATGTCTGAAATGTTAATTATCATTATTTGTTTGTTTGTATGTTGTATTTTTTTGTAAAGGAATGAGGTTAAAATTGCTGAAATGAATTTTTGTGTTGTTCTGTCCAGGTCCATTGTGGCCCCCTCCTGTTGCCGCAGCGACCCAGCCGAGCCTTTTAGCTCACACATATGGGATGCCCCAAGCCCCCGTATACAGCCAAGGAGTGACTGTCCAGGCCCCCGCCATTGGCGTTAAGCCGGCCCTGCAGACCCCCGTCCCCTCTCCACACCCGCTTATGCCGGCTCACTTCCCGCTCCCGCCGCAACACGCCCAGCCTCTCCCCAGCATGGTGATGGCCATGAGTCAACCCCTACACGCCGGTAGCCAGCCAGCCATCACCATGGCCCCGCTGAGCGGACTCTGTCAGGTGGTGCCTTCCACGCACAGCGCCGTGGGCAACGGTCACATGTCCCACCCTCTAATTCCGCCATCCACCCTGCCTCCCTCCACCCTGCCAGGCGGTACCCCGCTGACCAATGGGCAAGCAGTTACCCATGCTGTGCCCCTGCCTCCGACCAATCAGGAGCATTCCAACGGACTGCAGATGCTGCGGACTGTCGGGATGGGAAAGTATGAGTTCACTGACCCTGGGCACCCTAAAGGTAAGGAGACAAAGTTCAGAATTTGATTTCCCGATTCCTAACACCAGTTTTCCATCAGAATCGTTATATTTACAATAAGTACAATTAGCCCCCGTGTCTTGCTTGTCATATTTCTTTATATACATAGCCTGATAGACCTAAAGAAATGTTCTCTTTGCACTTGAAAAAGAATCTTGTCCATCGTTCCTGGTGTTTTACCTATAATACTTGCTTATTTGTGATACTTTTATTTTCGTTTCCTCCTTGTTCTGTTGGTGACACCTCCTGATTATGAAATGTTTGCAGCGTATAAATTTAAAATCAGAATGAATTGTATCTGTTACTAATTTTTGGCCCTGCAGTGCTGTACTGCCTAATGTAAGATGCAATATTTTATAATAATGTTATTTTATTAACCAAAGAACATCTGACAGTATTTTCTTATTCATGTGGTTATTTAAGGCTCCATATTTTGCAGAGGAGTACAACTTGGCATAGCGATCAAAGTAGTGAACTAAAAGAACCCACAGAGTGTCTCCCAAGCGTTGTTGACACGTCTTGTGGGTAGGAAGCATAGGCTGAGAGCTGCACCTACAGTATATATCCCTCAGGCGCAAAAGCACAGCCACAGTACATTCCATACAGGGCAGAAATTACAGCTGCAAGTCTGCGGATTAATCGACTGTCTCCTGCACATCATATATAAACACTTAACGCAAATACAGTTTAATATGAATGTGGGAAAAATTCTTCCCCAATTCTGGTTTAACATGCTTTGAATCTAAATGCATTTTATCAACTTATTAAAGCAGGGCCTATTTAATTATGAACTCATGTAGAGGGATGACCGAAATAACCTACTGATGAAGCCTAGAATTTCCTAATGTCGGCCTGTAAGGTTAACGCTGACGTTCATTTGGCTAAAACGTTGCCGTGTTTATTTTTTGTATAAATCTAATTCTTTAATGATCCTTCAGTGTATTGCAATTGTGGGCCACATAGAATGAGTTAATTTGTACTGTAACCGGTCAGGGAAATTGCATTAATCTTGCAAAGCATGAATTATTCAGTGTCAAACTCTCAGACGTTATGTTAAATGTAATGCTATACTTCTATTATAAGGCAGTATTTATTTAACGGTAGGCATGGATTTCACAGAAGGAAGCCTAACTGATCTGCATCTGTAAAATGGATAGGCTGAGGACAGGAATAAACAGTAATTGACTAAATGTTTCCACAGAAAAATACCACAGGTACAATAAGTAACCCTCTATTCAATTATTAACGACAAATGATTATTTGTCTGAAATAAACCAAAAAGACGTCTGATAAATAATAAATAAGAAAGTTAGTGTGGTTTTGGGGGAGCTTGATAGTTATTTGGACTCTCCTTATTCCATTTATTTTAATCTAGGCTTAGTTACCTTAAAGACGCAATGTAAATTGTTTACGATTAATACTTCAACTATCAGTGCAAAACATATTTGCTGCCTATGTTCACTGTCCACAGAAAAGCTTTTTTTCCCCATTCGCTTCCCTTTACATATGCTGGTGAATTCGAAGTTTCTTACAGCAAGCTTTTTACAGAATGCATTACCATAATCGCGCATTGGAGAACGGTTGTAGTGTCATTCCCTGCACCCTAACAAACACTCTTTTCCATCATCTTAGTTTTTTTAAAGTGTATCCAGGATGTTAATTACCTTATTACATTTTTAGCATGACAAGCTAAGTTGAGTAGGAGTCTGGCTAAGGGAAATTTGTGAAGATCTGGGTGCATAAACAGTTAAAACATTAAATGCGGATGCCCTGTCTCCTTTAAACCAGATGCAAAACATGCGGTGATTCATTGAATATGGCCAAATGCTTCTCACGTCTTTGGTTCATGTTCTTTTCTTAAAAAAAAAAAAAAAAAAAGTATAATGAATGCTGAGTGTGAGAGCAGTAACTGAACTTTAGCTGCCTGATTTATAGGATTTTAAGCTACTGACTGGCAACAATCAGGCAGTTATCCTAATGTCAAGGTTTCCATCATCACACCTGGGATGTGATTCTTTCATGACGTGCTTGGTTGTGTTTGCGCAGTCGAAGTTCGGCATTCAATCTAACCGGGTGGGTGGACAATGTAGGCTAACAAGGTCATTTGTAGTGCGAGTTTGGTAAATGGAGTGGTTCATGAGCAGGGAATTAGACACTTACCAAAGTTTGTGCAGACCGTAGGGTTACAGCTTATTTAATGTTTGCTTGCTGATGTTGCCAATGTCAGCTTCATTGTCACGTGCCGCATTTCTCTTTGTTATATTGGATTTTGTTATATTTTTGAGCCGTATTGGATTTTGGTAGTAGCTGCAGGCGTGAGACGGCCTGGCCCTTTCTTGTGAACTGAACATGTATTGTGAACATTTTAAGCTCTGTAGAAAAATTGAGAATAAGGCTGTATAATTTTATATATATTTTTTAAACTACTTTTGTGTACAAGCCCAGATTGACAGTTCAATGTGAGATCGAATGTCATATGATAAAGTAAAAATATTGCATTCTTTTGTTATTTTATAGATTAAAATGCTAAATAACTCTTTGCATGTTCTTTCTGATTATCGATGGTTGTACTGCAAGCTCCCAGTGTAAGTCTGGGCCCGACGATGTTAGTTTTTCCCATTAAAGTGTTTCTGAATAGTCTGACTTTCATCCGAACTCCTTCTGGCCGAGTTAGCCTACATGGTTATGCTGACAATACATATAGGATGGGGATGTGGAGAATGAAAGAAGGGGAGAGAGAGAGTTTTTTAGCAACTTTCTCACATTAAATAACCATGCAGAAATGATTCTACTGGGCCCTGTGAACCATGGTCTACTAGACGGACTCTTTTAGGGAGACTAATTTACAAAGAGTCTGTTCATGGACTACTCTACACGTGTGTCTTTTTTTATTACATTTGGGCAATTCTTGTAGCTTAACGAAGAGGAAATGGCAGATGTATTGCATTTTACAGATTTCCTTTTTTGCAGAAAAATGAGAAATCTTGTACTCTAAATAACTATAAGGAAAAGGATTCTTGGTGTGACGCAAACTTTACCTTTTGAGGACCTTATGGGAAGGAACTTAAATATTTGTATCTACTCCCTTGGGCATATTAACGACAAGTTGTTCCCTGGCTTCGGAGTTGCACACTATTTATGTATTTGCGTATGTGGGCATATACTGTAATACGTATATAAATCATATTTAGCACAAATGGTAAGTTCTGCAGCCCAGCCCAGCGGGATGCCGAGGCGCACAGCGCTGGTCGTGACTCCACGTATAGCTGGAAGCAGCCAGAACTCGCAGGGTCCAGATCTGTTGTGATTTCCCTCCTAACGGCCAGGAGTCTTGGCTGGGCTCCCGTCCCGCCGCTTTCCTGACCCAGCCGTGTCGCACTTTAAGTGCCTCCATGCGCAGCGCTTCGTCCAGGGCCGCCTTCTGTCAAAATGCGCTCCTGGACGGCTGCTGGCAGCCCCGCCCTGCCCACGGTTACAGGCTTTTAGCGAAAGCTTTGCCGTTAGTTTACAGACGGTTTCAAGTCCGCCGGCAATAAATATCTCAATTGTGTTGCGATGGGAGATAAAGGGGCTACGGTGGTAAACACTGTGGTATATTCCATTTCGGAAGTAAGTGGTGATTGTTTTATTGCATTATTTAAAGTCTTACGGGATTTATAAACCAGCTAAATATACTGGCAGTGGTTTTTATTTTTCTACAAGACTATCGATTAAAAATGAACATCTGAATATTACAATTAGTTTTATTATAATAGGGCCATGTTGGATAGTTTACTGGTGTACTTTTTGTAATAACTAATTGAGACACAATCATGAGAAACGGTCATGTTTCTCGTTTATTTCTTTGGACTCAAAAAATATAAACAGACGAGCATAAGAATCAATAGCAGCTATTATCAATGGTTGGTTAAGGTATTAAACGTTTGACAAATCATAATGAAAGTAGCTTTTGTTAGTTACACAGACACGTACAACATTCATCCCGTTGGAGTTCTGATTTTGACCTTCAGTTATTTTGTGGATTTATTTTCATAGTATCTACAAAATCAACTTAAAGCACCCTGTATAAAAGTGTTGTCATGAAATTATTCTGGCCATCTTTCTTTTAAGGACGAGTGCCATTAATTAATTATTATTTTTAAAAATTCCCTTAATTTACCCGATTGCAGGGAAATTGTATCCTTTTTTATAATGTGGATGGTACAAAACCTGGAACAGATGTGTGTGTGTGTGTGTGTGTGTGTGTGTGTGTGCCTTGCCTTGTGGGGATCAAATGTTCCCACAACATGATTAATCCCATGCCTATTTAGGAAAACAATTTTATTAAAATCAGTATTAGATTTCTTTAGTGCGGGTTTTCTTCCCACATGTTGTATTACGAGAGATTGGTATTTCCCCAGTAACTTTGACCATGCTTTGCTGCCGGATGAAGAATGCCAGATCCTTCACCATGTATTCCATCCTCTTCAACATTGTAGGGGGAAAATAATTCCCTGTGCTATCTTATGATGGGTCATTCTCATGAGAACAGTGACCCACTTTAAAAGAACGGTAGGCAATTAGTTTCGGTTATTCGCGTACCTCCATCAGATATTAGATGTACAGGGAAACAATTTTTGAAGACAACTTTTTCCGAATCGTCTTTGGTTTCGCTTTTTCTGCCGCTGTGTGTCTGGAGTATGAATGGCCCTGCGTGGCACATATTGTTCCCCTACTGATAGGCCAAAACTGTCAGCCAGTCTAGCTGTGTATAATTTTCAGGGTGAAAAGAATGCCATATTATGAGACAGTTTTCTTAAAGGAGGGGGGAAAAGAAACTTGCAATAAATAATTTAATGACCACAGTGTAAACCACCGTATCGCAGAACAATGGCATAGAACCACTGTAGCAGGAGGGACCTTAAGAACATAGACTGCTGAGCTCGTCAGGAATCACCCTTATCTGATTTCTCCAAAAACAACAGGCAGCGGTCAGTTCAAGCAGTTTGTCTTTGCGCAGGTTAATCTGAAGCTTCAATTTGCTGTTGATAGTATCTGCAAAAATGGAGTCGAATTCCCCAGCCCAGAAGTCATTCTGGAAGGGTTAACCATGCTGAGAAGTAAACAGTATTGTTATATAAAGAAAACTATGTATTGCTGAGCCATTCCCCAATAGTGTGCATTGAGCTAAGAGGTAGGAACCAGCGTTCTGCGATATTCACAGCTTGATGAAAACAGACGTGTTGCTCTTTATTGCTTGGGTTTTGCTGCCTACAGGTATTTCGGATAGTGTTTACAGTTCCGGCAGGACCCATCCTAGCTCTAGGCTGCCAATTGTCCCCCACATCCCAAATGCTATTTATACGTTTCATTATATTACATGTAATGGACCAGACAGCTGAAATGAATCATGGTAGAAGGTAAAGTCACGCAGGCTTGTGAATGAGGACTCCGAGCTGGAATTAGCAAAAATTAAGTTCCTGTATAAATGTATAGTACGGTTATGCAGGCACAAGTTTGATCCTTATTTGAAAATGAACATTATTGCATATTTTTTTTGTCTGGTTTATTTCACCTGCATCATGGAAGATATTTGTCTGGCACAAAATACCCAGGAAGCGACATTGAACGCAACATAAACTTTTATGTTATTATTGAATTTTGCATGGTTGTGTAATGCAGTTTATATGAAAATGTATGGAGGTGTAAGGAAAGCCCTTGGCTGCCTGTGTCTGGCTCGGCAGAAACATCCAGCAGAATCAGTATGGAAGAGAGTGAGTTTGCCCTAGAGTGAGTCTCATCAGAGGCAGAAGGGGGCTTCATTCAGCCGACTGTCTGCTGTTCAAGCCTGATTTGTGCTGCTATTAAGCAGTTTTAGTTTCCCTCAATCAGGTTTTTATTAAGTGTAGCACATATTTGTAAGCAGGCTGTTGTGAAAATGCTTCACAGTTGATCTTCTAGAAGGCATTAAAGAAAATGTAAATTTTCCAATGGCAGTGTGGGGGTGAAAATTACTCTATACGGGTAAAATGGTGTCTAAAAAAGGGAGACTACCGTCGACAAATTAGATGTGAAGTCCCCGTGATTATAGCTAATAATAACATTGGGGTTCGCAATCATGGTTGGATGGTTCAATTTGTGGTGGCACTGATTGAATCGTTACTGACTCACACCTAGGTCTCGCTGTTATCAAAATTCAGGGTAGTATCAGTGGTCTGAATCCCAGTCCTCACAGTCTCACACAGGAATCAGGAGAACGAACAAAATAAATAATTAAACACTTTCACTATAAATGCTTTGTATGATATAGAGATCAGCTCAATATGGAATAACCTCAGTGGAATAGACTCATTGCCACATAATCAAATTATGTGAGGCAAAGGATATAAAAAAAAATCACAAGGGAGATCTGAGATCGTCAACCTCAATCATGGCATAGCATAACTAATGGCAGTGGGAATATCAGTGTTTGAGTTGGAAGTTGACTGCTCAGGCATGCAGCAGATTCACTGCACGGGTCCATCGGAGGACGAAGTCTGGAAAGCATGGTCCTACAAGCGCGTGTGGGAATCCCAAAATGACTGTACGGAAGACTGAATTGGATTTAAATGTGAGAAATTTGATAGTCATCTGTCTACCCATAAGGGTATACCCAGAACAGGGTCAGAGTAACTCTGCCGTTGGGAAGTGCAGGGCTTATGGAAGTGGAGACGCGGGGCACACATGTCATGTGTGGGCGTTGGATTCAATGGAAATCGTATTCAATGTTCTGCTGATCTCCTGTGGCTACCCTGAGTTTCCCCTCGCAGTCCAAAAACGCACAGTTAGGCTAGTTGGAGTCTCCAGGTTTTCAATAGTGCAGGAATGGCCAGTCATATCTGCATAGGGGCAGTGTGTGTGCAGGTTTTTAGGGTAACCTTTAGGCCAGCTGTTCAAACCCAGGTGTGAGGAGGCTTTTACCCAGTCAGACCTCTAATTAGTAATCTAATTAGGGAGTTGCAGCACAAACATGCATACATGATGACCCTTTATGGATAAGATTAACCACCCCTGTTATTCTGTGCATATGCGCGTGCATGGACGTGTGCAGATGTGCACATGCCCTGTAATAAATTGGCATCCCATCCAACCATCCAAGATGTACTCCAATCCAGTGTTGCCTGGGATAAAACCCAAGGGTTCCCACCTCCCCTTGCCCACCAATTACCCTGACCAGGATAAGTGCTTGAAGATGGGTGCAAGTCACTTGACCTCATGTTTTTGCCAGAAACTCAGAGTGCTGAGAGAGAGAGCGCCCCTTGCAGAAATAGGGGAGACCATGCAAACGCCGCACATTTACTGCCAAGGCCTGGAATCGAACCAAACACGTTGGAGGTCACAGTTTTACCCACTGAGCCAACACACCACCTAAATATTTTGTTATATTCTCTGTACAACATCAGTATAGGCAGGTAGGTGATTGATGTTTTTTATTTTTAGTTATGGTACGTATCTTTGCAGGAAAACTCTTCCTCGAAATATTGAATAAGCAGGCTGTTGGACTAATCAAATCTCAACAATGTAACACATGGGACTGGCTTTGCTGCCTCGGATAGGGAAAGCACTTTTCTTTCCCCCCTGAATTGCCGCATTCTGCAACTAAAATAAAGACACTTAAAATTTTCTAAAGCGAGCATCAGAGGTGCAGGTCAATTATGAAGCAGCCATCTTTTTGCAGCATCAGCAGTAACCTAGAATCCAGTTAAATTCAGCACAGTCTGGGAATGTGTGGCATTCGAACAGGTCCCGACGTCTGTGCCTTATCAGAGTTTAGCACCAGGGACCTCTGGAATCATCCAGTCCCTGAAAATAATGCAGAAAAGAATATGAGCCCGAAGCCAGGTAAAGCATTTTGGTAGTTTGTCATGCGCATGGTTGTGCATTGTTAGCTTAGCTATGGTAGCTAACTCCATCCATACTAACGCCATCCTTGTGCAGTAGTGCATGCAAGGTCCGGCAAAGACAGCAATGACGCTTGCAGGTGAGCCAAGTGTGTACTCCAGCAAACCACTAGAGCTGGCAGATAACTTGCTTGCTGTCATACTTCCTGTAAATGTACACATTTTGCCCCCATCCCTTCTGTTGTCTAAGTTGGATATCAGTAATTGAAATAGTGTGAGCAACATTGCCTTATCAGTTTCTGCTTGCAATATCTTAATAAAAATCTCGCTTTAAATTTAGCTAGCACTTGAATGTAGCCCTGTGTGTGTTTTTGTATAATATATAAGATACAGATCTACAGCTTTTGAAATGCATTGCGAGATTGGTTCTCTGTATTTGTGTCCACTACACAATATCCAAATGTGTATGGAGAGCAAATCCAGACACTGTAAAACTGATGCATTCTGTAATGTTATACACAACATAATTCGTAAATGCATGATTGCTATTTTGAGAAAGTTGTATGGTTTTATGAAATATTGAAATTGGCAACACTTTGATTGTCCAGACCAAGGAATGGAATCTTGGCCTCAAAATTTTGCATTAACAGCAGTTCATTTTATAAAATTAACTTTTTTTTAACGTTTGGGGGGGGGGGCGCAGTATGTGTATCTTTAAGCGGCCCGCCCCATCAGGAGTGTGTCACACAGCCTCTGGCTGAAGCTAGCCTCAAATTCACTATATTTGGCCTGGGCCTGGCGGTGGTGCGACGGCTAATGAACCATGAGCCCAGCGCCTCCGCAGCCCAGCTACGCCCATGCAGTCCTGCTCCAGTGGGCTTTGATTGGACGTTAACCTCCAAGTCACTCTGTTCTTCAACACGTGGAGCCTGACGTACGTCAGAGGAAATCATGGCAAGATATACAAATATAAATCAAAAAATAATGCTTTAGTCATGACAGATTTTTATCCCACTAGCTAAAAGAAAACTATGGCTAAATGGATGTAGTTTGGGACGTACTGCTCTGAACAGTAACATTTTTATAACAAGGCAGTGTTAAAGGTGCTAGGTTTAACATTTTGACAACAAGAATGTCAAATTGAACCTGATCCATTTATATTTATACAGTGCATTATGTTGCATGGAGCTTTGGAAATTTCTGTAACTGCTTTGTGGTTGAGACCAGCGTGGTGCTATATTGGTTCAGAAAGGACTCCTGCCTTTGCCTGTACGCGGTTAACTGAATAGATGGTTTTAGTTCTGATCTTTCATGTTCATGTAGGTCTCCATTAACACCGCTTACCTTACCATGTAATAAAAAACAAAAAACCTGGTGCCCTACGTGACACCAATTTCTGAAATACGGTGTCCTGGAAGGAATGAACTGTGAGAATAGCCGGATTCTGTGGGGAACGGACGACAATTGCGCTAACTAGCAGCATATTCAAGCCAGTCATACACACATACAGTACCAGTCAAAAGCTTGGACGCATTTACGAATAGAAAGGGTTATTTGTACCATTCTTTACATTTTAGAATAAAGACATGAGCACTATAAAATAACATATACTGTATGCGATTATGCAGTGAACAAAAAGATATTGAACAAAAAATTAATAATTTGTTTGGGGGGGGGCAGCTCTGTGGGTTGGGACTCGGAAGGATACTGGTTCAAATCCCTGGGTCAGCAGCGTGATCACACCAATGGGCCTTTGAGCAAGGCCCCTAACCCCTTTCGCCCCAGGGACTGGCTGGCCCTGCTCTCTCCTCTACCCGTTTCATGAGGTGGCCTCCTGACATGCTCCTGGGACGTCCCACATACAGTATATGATGAACACTCTAAGGCCACTATCTTTCACTTTCTGGTCAAACTCCTCCAAAACCATTTGTACTGTGTTTAAGGTCAACTGGTCAGATAGTGTGATGTAACACTTTCCCTCTCCTTCTGTAGCTGGCTTGCCATGTCTAAACTTTTGACTGGTACCGTACCTATGTACATACATACATGCAGATGGAAAATAAAGGATCATTTCACATATAGGCACACTTTGAGTAAAGTCAGAGTAATGGTTATGGTAGCTTTAAAAATTCTATGTCCAGTCTTCAGAAAACTGCGGCAGAGTAACTAAGTGCAAAAACATTTTAGCTGTTGAATTATGTCAAGTTGTATTTTCGGCCCTTTCTGGAGCAGTGTTCTTTATCTGATTAGGGTTATTGATTCTGATGTCGCACTCATTGTTTTATTTAGCAGTTTAAATATAGCCATTTCATCCAGTTTGACAAAGGAGGCTGTAATCAGATGGAGTCTGCCTGGATTATATAGGCCAGGCCCAGTCATGATTGAGTACCAGTTATTTATTCACATTCCCTCGTTTGATGCTCAGTGGATGGACGCCAAGTGACAGAGCTGTGGACGTCTGACGGAGTGTAATCATTTTTGTGACTGGGTACAGAGATCATCCCAATATTTCTCCTCTTGTACTTTGTATCATTGTCTCATTGGAGCTTGTGGGTATTTTACTTTAACATAAAAACGTTTTCATGGCAAAAAGAAAAATGATTCGTTCAGAGAGAGTGAGAGAGCCAATATCAGATTGTAGGGCAGGCAGGACCAAGACATCTGATTGGGTGGTCCTGCCTCATCTAGTTGTTTGGAGCCACCTCCTTCTACAATCTGATTGGTAATCTCTTTGAACCAATAATTTTTCTTTCTGCCCTCAGAACATTTTTGTGTAAGTAACTCCCACAAGCCCCATTGGAGGTTTTCAAATATGTCACATGCTATCTGGGCCATTTTTGAGAGCCATCTGTAGTTTGGTAATCAGCTCAGTCTACCTTTATGCCCTAACATCATGTTTGGCATTTGATCTTTGAAGCTGGGTATAATTTAACTAGGAACTACCCTGAATGTAGCAGGCCAATGGGATAAAGATAAAGCCCAAGGCAGTGTGGAAAATATGGCTGGTTTTCCCTGTTTCAGATGCTAAGAGTGGAGATGTGTTGCTGAAAAGTCACTATGCACAGCTTTTCCTCTGTCGTATAGGTGTCATGCATCATCTCAAGGTTTTCATTTAGCAAGTAAGGTTGAATTTTCAGCAACACAGGGAAATTAATGAGGCAGAGCTGACAGAACGTACATTTGCAATTATATATTTCTTAAGTTACTTAAAAACATTTCTTGGATTCTTGGTTGAAATTCTATTGCGGTGAAACCAACTTTTTGGTGGCCAAGAAGATGGAGCATACACAGGGGTGGGACCACAGGGGAACTGGCTTCAGCTGAAAGCTGATTGGCCCCCAGAGTGCCCTGTTCCCTGTCACTCATAGTCAAAACATTTCATTGGTTGGCCGCTCTGTATGAATTATGTCCCTCTTATTCCCCCCCCCCCAAGAAAAAAAGCTAGAATTACTCCTGCCAAGAGTATTTTAAGGTGACAGACCTGACTATCATCACTGCCCTTGAAGAGTTCTGGCCATTGACTTAGCTTGTTTCTCATCAGCAAGAACCTCTCAAGCATTTGCATTTCCAAGGGTAATTGTTTTATCTGCAGATTTATGCTTGACGTGACATTATTGTCGTCGGTAGTCTTAAATATGTATTGTCTCCACAGAAGTGAATCCTTTTCATGCTACTGTTATTCCTGCCAGGTGAATCTCTAAGACATGACGTCTTACTACTCACGCACACGTAATAATTAGGCTTTTCTTATCAATTTTGTCGCTCTTTTGACTGCCTGACCTCCCTGTACACCATGTTTCCCGATCAAAATCAATGCATATATCGACTGAATATGTTTCTTAAATTTATCTGTGTGCACGTTTGTCTCTCCCCTCTATTGTGTTGAATGTCATTTACCGAGTGCACATGTGCAGCCATTTTTTTTCTCTTGTGCTTTCTTTGCATTTTCTGTGACTTACCGGAAAGAGGTCTCTAAATTGGAACATGGCCGTTTCTTTCTTTTTCGTTCTACAGAGATGTTGAAGGAGTTGAACCAGCAGCGCAGAGCGAAAGAGTTTACAGACCTGAAAATTGTTGTTGAAGGCAAAGAGTTTGAAGTCCACCAAAATGTTCTAGCTTCCTGCAGCTTGTATTTCAAGGACCTGGTTAAA
>JABFEB020000026.1:17969752-17984242 GCA_019775895.2 Stomatorhinus ivindoensis
GTTTTTCTGTGGCTGACGCTCAAGGGTTTTCAGTTAAATACATTAATAATAAAGAATTTCTTGTATTTTTTTTTTCCTACATATTGAAAAAAATTGTGTGTGTGCGTCTGCTGGAAAGTAAGATATTTTAGCTTTGTTGGATTGTTTTTTCTTTTTGAGTTTTGCATCGACCATCTGGAACACAGTCTGGTGACTGTCAGGGTCGTAACCTTACAGTTTGAAATGTGCAGTGGGGTGTGCTGTAGCCTGAAGCTGGATTTAGAGGAGAATTTTTTTTTGTGTGTTTTTGCCCTCAAACTTAAAATGTGGGCAGGAGATATAGTTAGTTTTTTTTTTCCTTTGGAGACAAGCACACAGCAGCCATCTGATTTGGGTGGATAAATCTCTCAAGCAAAAAGGTGTTATCTAAAAAACAAAAAAACAAAATCAAATTTCGGAACAAGGTCAGCCTGAAAAGATATGGTGGGTTCAAAAGCGCAAACTGTAGGACAAAGGGTATTTTCTGCCTGCCTATTGTCCCCTGTGGTGCTGGAAAGCCAAGCCTAGCAGGACGTCACGACTTGTCCCAGGCGTTCCTCTCCTAATGATGCAGCGGCGAATAGTCAAAGCTCTGTTATACCTGGAGGTCCTCTGTGCACAGGGATACATCTCATCCTCAGTTGAAATGCATGGCTAAACATCATTCATTACTGCTAAATCTGTCTTCTCGCTTACTTCCCATACCTGTGTCTCCTGCTGGCTAAAATGAACATATGGCTTAAAGATCACAGTTTTAACATTTGCAGGCTGATGATTCTGTAAATTACAGCAGCACTGTAGTCAGGTCCTTGAGGTACAAAATATGAGAATTTAGCTGTGGAAATGTTAAACTGGCAAAAAGAAATAAATTCTACTTATCGACAAAAATACATGATATCCTTCCTTGCAGGCCCTGAATGTAAAACAAAAAGCTTTTTGCATGCTTTTTTAAACAAAAAAAAAAAAACTTTAGTTCTTTCTCCACATCACAACTAAATTAGTGGCTGTGCTTTAAAGTCCTCTCCAAATAGCTGCATACCCAGATATCTTCTCAGGAAGCTTAACAGATGCCCATGAGGTAGCTGGTTATGATGGAGCACCTGCTGTAGTGAAGTGCAATTTTGCTTACCTATTGAAAACTTGGAAGAGCTTCTCTTTCCAAAAAAAATCTGGGCCAGGAAGATGTCACTCACTGGTCACAATTTAAATGTATATGCGGACCCACGTTTGCGTCTTGCTTGAAGGAGTTGGGCTGACACTGTTCACCACGGTAACTCTGAGATGATTTTTGCAAGACAAAAAAACGTGAAGTTGAACAATAACATGGACAACATGTTTATAGATCTATGAATTATGTATACCACATGGTAACAGCCAGCAATGAAAATCTCTATATACAGTAGATGCATATTTTTGCCAAATGTTTCACTGGCCTTATAAACCTATTTAAACATTTTAGCATGTTTATACAGCACTTAAACTGCATCATGAGCCACTCAGATGTATATGCATCTGTCCTACGCTGATGTGAAAAATGTCAATAATAAATATTGATCACATTTCTAGCAGATCAGTTGAGACTATTGAAATCATTAGAGCAACACATTTTAAGTGTCATAAAAATCATTTTAATATATGAGTGCCGGTATATGGGAGGCTTTTTCAGAACCAACAAGCAGTGCTTGAAACTTAATCTTTGAATAACAAAAACAAAAGTGTTTTATTTCTTGATGGAAAGACAGTCCCCTGTTCTGAAAGCAAGTATAACTGTATGGATGAATATGGGGGCAAGCGTGTTTGTTCCTTTAAGAATAAAAATAATAATCATCTGTATAATTCTTTTGCTCATACATATTAATGTATCAAATGCAAATCTGCTTAAATATGAAAAATCATTCATAAAGCAAATTCATGCTTATTTTAATTCACATACAAATTCAGATTTAGAACTCTAGAGCAAGATATATAGAGAAATAAGAACTGAATAGGTTCTAGGTAATTTAACTGATACCATTTTCCAGAGTAGATAGATATGAAAGTGACTCTTGAGAGGATTGATTTAGGGGACTTGCTGTTCTCTGAATTGTTATTCATTATTTGTTTTGTCTTGTATTTTTTATGTAGCTGATAAAATAAAACTGTCAGAGGTGGCAGCTCACTTTGCTTGTGACCTCCAAGGTGTCACCTCATCATCATACGGGTCACCTCTCAGATCCGGGCTTTTCCTGAGCAGAGACCCCAGACTTGTAATACGGCTGGGGGTCTAATTACTAGATTCCATCATATCCCTCACTGCCTCAGTTGTTATCTAGGAGTGATAAGTCTCTCTTTCTAGCCGGTATTTTGTCAACAATGTACAAGGGGAGATTAGTACCAGTGTTTGACATTGTAAGGCTAGTGTTAGGTTTTTTTTTTATTTATTTTTTTGTAACTCCACTGGTGGAATTAAATAGGATCCCATAATAGAAGTGTCAGGGAGTAAGTGGGACGTGAATGGGAGTTCATGGCCTTGAGTTACAGATACACGCCAGTGATACTGCACTCTGAGGGAGGAACATGGCCTACAGTCAGGTCTGCAGCCCCTAGCAGCTCACCATAACTTCTCAGCTCAGCTCATCTACTTAGTGGGTGCTGCTACATGGTGTGTGTTTGGGGGGGGGGGGGTCCTTTTTTATTATTATTTTTTAATTAATTGCTTTCTGAGTGAAACCAGAAACCACACAAAACCATGGCTTAGTGCATAGCACTGTGGCCTCACGCCCCCTGGGCTGAAAGTCTGATTCCCGCACCTGGTTTTGTGTGTGTGTGTGCTAACGTTCAGTATCAGTATGTGACCATTGTCTTGTCTTTACTGCATGTATGTATATGTATGACAGCCTTTGTCACCACAGACAAATTCCCTGTATGTGTGAACATACTGGGCCAAATAAACCTGATCCTGTTCCTCCTGGGGTCACATCCTCCCCCAGTCCAAAAACACATCCTTAAGGGAATTGGTACATCTGAATCGCCCATATTATGTGATGATGTATGTGTGCCGTCAGTGATGGGTCTGCCTGGCGTTGGGTCCAGGGTGTCCTCTGACTTGTGACCCATGTGTTTTCCTGTGACGCTGCACCGGATAACTAGTTATGGAAGATTGATGCATAGATGGGTGCCTTCACTGAACAGGCTACGTGTGCAGACTCAGAATCAGCAGTGTGTCTACTGGGTCAAAGTAAGCCAGGTTAAGTCCCAAATGTAGCTGTCACTTGTAACACTTGAGTTTTTCCCCATGAATCAAGTTTGTTTCTTCATTTCTTCATTGTAAAACTTCATTTACAGCCCAATTTGCTAGACCTCAGAGGAAAGGCATCATTGCCTTTTTAGTCTTTGGAGTAGATGGTTTCCTGGAATGCTTTGTTTGTGTGTCGCAGCTGTAATTATTTCTTTATTACGCCTTGTAAATCCGTGGGAAAGTCCCTCTTGGGCATTTCAGGGAAACTCAGCGGTGCTATTTTACGTTACCTGCCTGAGCAAAAGACTGAGCAAACGACAGGTGAGAGTTAGAGAATACATGCAGTCCACGGATTGTTCTGGGGAGTGATGGGCACACAATGGACTCTTGTGATTGGAAGAAGCTGCTACCAGATACCTCTAAATTTCCTCTGATTGGTTCCTGACTTCAGTGAGATGCAGGCTCAGAATTGGTGGACTGGTGGGTTGTGTGCGGCTCTCTGGGTTAGGTCACTGTGCCTGTGATCAGAAGTTTGCTGGCTCAAGTCCTGGGGCTGAGAGAGTAATGCTGTCGTCGGGCCAATGTGACCCTAGGGGTGCTGGACGCTGCCTAACCCAAGTAACCCTGCACTGTGACCCCAAACTTTGTTGTTACCCGAACATATATCTGTGTTATACAGACTGCCAGACTGGATAAGTGAAAAGACGCAGGATGAATAAAGTACCACTATTCTATACTATGAATTTGCCGTCTCTCATACTCAATGGCTGCCATTCCCTCGTTTGGTTTGAGTCAAATAATGCAAGTTTACCAAAAAACATGTAAATCCTGCACAGCTGTGGAAATGTTAGGAAATGGCAGCCGAGCTCTGAGCTTTCTGAGCTTGGTATCAACCGGAGAATCGAAAGTAATAGTCTCTGTAGCACAGGATCTCAGCCTTGCGATGCTCTCAATATTCCCCTTACTAGACAAGTCAAATGCATTTCTTGCGCCTTAAGAAAAAAATACTGTGGATAAATGGGCCAAACTCTCAGGGAAATCCTGCAGAAAGGGTCCTTCCACGCGCTTTCGTACTTCCACATGCGTGCGTGCGTGGGTTTGCATAGATAGTGTGGTAAAACCTGAAACCTTCTTACTATTGGGGAAATTTTTAGGTCCCCATAAGGATAACTTCAGTTGAATAATAATCTGTGAATGCAATCAAGAAAGTAAAAATGTCAAAAGTCTTGTATTTTGTTTAGTAACTTATGGTTAACGTTAGGGGTTAAGGGTGAATGGAAAGTCCCCATTTACAGTAGATAGGTGAATGGGAGTTCTAGGGGATTGAACTCTAGGGGATGGGTGGGTATTCCTTGTTGTTTTCCTCTGTGTGCTTCATTTTCCTTCTACAGTCAAAGAACCTGCAGCTAGGCTAATTTGTGTCTGTAAATTGCTGTATTTCAATTGTGCATGTGAATGTGTGTTTGAACCCTACAATGGACTGGCCTGCCTTCCAAGGTTTGTCCCAGCCTGAGATCCAGCCAGCTTTCCCCCTCCACTCGAGCCTGACTTGGATAAGTGTTTGGAAGACGGATAGATGGATTTTATTAGCAATCTGCTCAGTGTTCCATTGTACAACCAATGTTCCAGATGATTTATTTTTTTAAGGAAAAACAGACCAAACTAAATGGAATCACATTTTATTTATGGACTACATGCACTCTGTATTTAGATGCTGCAGGAGAACAGATGGCGGAGACTCCAAAATTAAGTAATATTTAAATTTGTTGCATTTTTTTTTCTAAAATATTTTATATCTTTGTCCATGAGGTTATAAAAATAACTGTTTAAAGCCAAATTAATAATTTTATGCTCAGAGCACCTCATAATGCTTTGAAAAATTATGAGGACATATAACTCAAAGCAAATATATGGTGCAGATCAGTTTTTCTGGACTCGCCACATTTTTCACTGTCCGATAGTTATGATCGTTGGCTGCTCCTGTTCTATGTTCCACCTAAAACCTTGACCTCATAGCACATGTTAGCTCCTACTGCCCTGATCCCTCTCTCTCTCTCTCTCTCTCTCTCTCTCATCCCCAGGTGTGGCAGAAGTGATCGTATTGGTGGGCGGACGGCAGGCCATTGGGATGAACCAGCGCTCATTGACCGCCGTCACGTGCTTCAATCCCCAGAACAACAAGTGGTACCCCCTGGCGAGCTTGCCTTTCTATGACCGCGAGTTCTTCAGTGTCATTTCAGCGGGTGATAATATCTATCTGTCAGGTATGCCAGTGTATGCGCCTTGCGTGTGTCAGTTTCAGGTTCTTTGCCCCCGCTGGGCTACCAGTTAGCTCACATTATATTGCATCTTAACCATGCGCTTTAGTTCTATGGATCAAATAGATTTTAATTTTCCCCATCCTGTCTTCCTGTTTAAGGTTCTGTTTTTGTATTCATTTATTACTTATCTATCTATATTATGTATTGTTTGTGCTGGTTTTTCTGTTTTTTTTTTTGCAGTGTGCACTTAGATTTGCTTGTAAGGTGAGACATGAATCTGATGTATCTCAATAGTCCTATTGATGAAGAAATCGCATTCCAATATTAGCAGCAAAAATTAAATGTCCTAATTAGCGTCAGGTATAGCTCCATGATTTAATTCCATTCATTTTAACGTAAACTGAACTGTTATTTAGTTGAATCTCGCAATTTGCCTCATTTTCTTCTTTTCCCCCACCATAGATGCATTAGCCATCAGATTAGATGATCCAGTTTAAATTCATGTGAAGTTGATATCTCGAGGCTTTGTGATGAAACTGAACCTGACAGTGACGCGATATTTTTGTTTTTTATTTTTTTTTACGGGAAGTAACAATGTGTGTGGGGTGGGGGGGGGGGGGGTTTCACAACTTATTAACATATGGATCATCTCTCTGTGTAGGTGGCATGGAATCTGGAGTTCTGTTGTCAGATGTGTGGTGTTACATGTCGCTGCTGGATAATTGGAACCTGGTGTCCCGGATGACAGTTCCTCGATATAGACACCACAGCGTGGTGTATGATGGGAAACTCTACGCCCTTGGAGGACTTGGGGTGGCGGGGAACCTGGATCATGTGGAAAGGTAAAGTCAAGTCTGCTCATTCTTGCTCTCTTGAGTTTACATTCAAATAATGATAAGATCGATTTTATTGATCCCAGTTGGAAATCACTGTGCATACAGTAGAAAGGTATGTAGAGTAGACATAAACCCTCTCAGAAAAGGGTACCATTTTGTACTTTTGCTTGTTGTACTTTTGTGGCTGTACCCTCAAGGGTCTGCGAAGCATACCCTTACCTGTAGCTAATGGTACCTTTTATGGTACAGAAGTGGAGTACGAGGAATATTTTTGTACCTTTGGGGGAGGAACATTAACATTGTTTGTACCTTTGGGAGTCCATATCCATACCTTAAAAGCCCCAGTGACACACAAAGTGCAAAGACAATATGAGTTTCTGCTGTGACTGAAACCCTCATCTGGATAGAGGCTTGCTGTTATCAGCACTGTTCTGTGTGCATTATGCCTGCTAATGTGATTATTTCTGATTGGTAGAGTGGTTGCCTTTATTGAATGATTGGCTGTGCGACATCGTGAAAGCCATAATGGCTGATTAGTGAGCTTGGCTGCGTGAGTCTGCAGCCTGCACAGATGTTTCTTGGTATCCTGGTATCTACTCCCCATGCAAGAAATGTTACCAGTACTGGAATGGAATGTTGTTTCTACAAGGCTTATATTGTACATTTGACTGCGTTTGGAAGGGTATAAAGCGTATCAGGGATGATCAGTTATCACAAACTTAATTTGGGAAGGGGCGGTGTTTGGAGAACCTAGATGACATGTGCTTAGTTGGTCTCCTTTGGTTTCAGTGTTTTTAAAAGAATAAGGAGAATAAGATCAGCTTATCAGGGTCAACAGAGGACTGAAGCTAGAGTGTAGCGACTGGTCCATCGCTTAGGTCAGAGAGGCGAGCCTCTATGTTTCATTGCTAAGAGCTTCTCTGTGTGACAACCTGGGCCAGGACCGTTGGATGGCATCTCCTCCCAGCAGGAGGGGAACTGCAGAAATTGAAGCCAGCACTTGCGACATGGAGGTGATTACCCACACACCTGGGGCAAAAGCTGTCCAAGGTACAGTGGGGATGGCCTGGAAGTATTAAGCCCTCCTCCCGTCAACCCCAACCTGGAATTCTGTGCAGTCGCTGTTCCCTGACTCAATTTGAAAGGTCTCTGATATCATACCTGGCCGCCTCGAGCCCGTGTCCAGAACAGACAAGGCTTCAAGCGGAGCTGAAAGCTTGACCGCCTCTGATCGTGTCCTTGTTGGGAGCCTCGTTTCCTGCCCCCGGGGCCAAACATGACAGATGGCACCGCTGGGACCTGTAGGAGGGGGGAGCGGTCCATCGACGTGTAAGTTGGACCACATTAGGCACGGTTGGCACCTTGCTGTCTGGCAGGGAGATCCGCTTCACTGCCGGCCCATCCCTTTCAGAATATGTAACAGGGTCGAGAATGCGGGTCGCGGCTCAAGGAGAGTGACTGAGCCAAGCTTTAGCATAAACGTCATGTGTGACCGCCAGACTTGTACTCAGCACCGCCTCATTGTGCAGGCAAGGGTCCTGTGTTGCTTACTGCTTACATTCTATTGACCACGCTAACACGGTTTTGCCTTGTCTTCGGTGAGAAGGACTTAATCTCTCATGCTCTCATGTCTGGGAGAACAGGCCTTTAACACTGAAAGTAATTAGGAGAATGTGATCAGTATGAAGAATGTATGAAAGGCAATGACATTTTTCAGCTTGATTGGATTGAGACCATGAAGTAGTGTTGTAGATGTTTGGTGTTTTTTTGTGTTTTACTTCTGCCTATTTTTGGGGAACTACAAACGTGGGCTTCAGGGGTTGGACAGATGACTTCATCCTTTTGAGAGAATCGGGAATTGTTGGTCGTGGCCAGGAAGTGACTGAGCGCATTCCATGATATCCATCTTTCGCTCTGTTACGGATTTGTCACGCAAAGGAATACTTGGAAAGCTTAGATGGGTAGATGAGAGAGAGAGAGAAAGAGGGAGGGGGACAATGTGGCAGAAATAAAAATATAAGCAGTGTAATGTCAGAAGAAGGAGTATTTAACAGTCACGAATCAGTTTCTATGAATTTTTATAGTCCTCTGGTTTCACACTTTGGTAAAATTGCGTTCACCAACAAAGCAAGATGTAAACAGAACTCCAATAATTAGGCTATCCATTAAAATGGACACATACATATATAATTAAGTAATACACACAATGCTGTGTGCAATACATGTCTTTTTAACGGCCATTTTGAACAAACAGTTCTATAATATAGGAATTTATAATTGGAACAGCTGGTGATACACAGATGCAGACAGGAAGGAAGAAATTTACCCCAACCCTGACTCTCATATTGATGAAATGCTACAGAGATGCTAGAAACTAGGCTGGAAATGCTGCACGTACCGTTCTCTGTGTTATACAAAGAGGACAAGGCACAAGGAGGACAATGCAAACGACGCATGTTTGGGTATGACTCTTCGCGGTAGACATTTTTTAAATGAAATACTTCTGCGATGATATAAGGGTATCACCATATATCAGTAGCCTGTTTTTGTTCTTTGCTTTGCGTTACGGTGAGTCAGGCTTTCCTTAAGGTCGACTGTGCCTAATGTTGCATAGCGAGTGGTTTCTTTGTCAAGCCGCGACTGCTTTCTTGCTCAGCCTATTGACAGATCTCACAGTTCTAGCCTCTTGCCCCAATCTTCTCTGAAGTTTTCCTTTTTCCCAACATTTTCCACTTTAATATTAAGCTGTATATTAGTTTGTTAAAGCTAGATTTTTGACAGGCTTAGTAATTTCAATGAATGGTGATAATTTCCAAATAATTTCCAAATCATCGTTACCTTTATTACGAAAGTCGCACGGTGATTAAAAGTTTGCTTTGTTGTTTTTTTATATATTTGATTACCGTTTTGAAATGTTGCATGCATGCTGACCATAATCGATTTTTGTTTCAATAACAATAATGAAATCCTAAGAATCACCTCTGTTGACCTTTAAAGCAATAATCAAATCGACTATTTCTCTAAATTATTCTTAACTTCCTTTTCCTGTAGATTTTTCCATTATATAAACTGTTGTTCTCACCATCGACAAATGTGGGATGAATCTCTTCTCCTTCTCTTTACCTGGCATTCCATACACATGAAAATGATCTTTGTCTTCTTTCAGTCCATTTGCAAAGAAATCTCGTTCCCTCCATTCGGCGCGGATATTAATCTCTCGCTGTGCGCGGGAGCCACATCAGGCTAATCCAGTACTTCATGGGATTAGGGAACTTTAAAAACTTGACTGCCTGCTGGGCTTTCATCTGTCTGATTCCTGTTCCTTAGGACACCTGGAGATTTAAAATCAGCTCTTTTATTGCATCCTAGACTTTCCTGAAGTGCCTTCCTCCTCTCGTTCTACCATTTTAACTGTTTTTAATAAAAAAAAATTTTATTTTTGTAATTACAATGTGTTGGATTTCTTATTGTTTAAAAAACAGCAGTCTTTGTTCAATCGTTGATATTATTTGTAGAGATACAAGAAGTAGATTATTTTATTTTGTTGGTTACACTCTGCCATGTAATTTATGATCAACTGCATATACAAGCCTAGTGTTCTCTAATGGAATGAAGCATAGTTTTTTTGTTTTTTTAGTAAATTGATCATATTGAGTACAGCTTTTGTGATTTTTTTTTTTTTATTGCTTCAAATTTCTTTTATTTTTGGTAACGCCGCAGGATTAACAAACTTGACTTTTGCTCATAAATGACAAGTTCAAGTATGAACCTTTCTAGTGAGTTCTCTAGTGGAATGAAACACTGGTTTATTTAGCATATTGATCAGTTTAATAAGTGAGTGAAGAAAATTCCTATTTTTGTTACGCAGAAAAAATACTTTATCTAGATTATTCTTATAAATTAGTGAACAGGATTAAAAACAAACAATTTCTTATGATACTGGACATTAGTGCATGAGATATGAAAGCAAGGTCAGTGATGTGGGTGTATCTAAACCCTTGGCATTAAAGGTGCAAATGTTGATACATAATTAAATAACTGCACCGGAACGCTTGTGGACAGAACCCTGTAATATGCTTTTGTTGGGGATACTGTATGTTTTCCAAGGAATGTGGTGGAACTACCTTAAAAAGTTGCAGTGACTGAGAAGTCATTGTGTTTGCTCATTCAGCTCTCTAGGAACTTTTGAAACTCTGCTTCCACGATTATCTTCAGCCAACATTCGCTCCCATTGTTTGTCCAATAACAGAGCAAACACAAACTGATTGCTCTGTCCCGTGGTCCAAAATTCTGTAGTTTCGAATTGGCTACAGATAGGGAATTGTCAAGTCGGAAAGCAATTTACTCCTGCTTAACAAAATATTTCTTATCTGTTTGTTTATAATTTAACTTGTGTATTTAAAAAACGTTTCAGCCTCAGGAAACAGTTATGAGAAGCTAATTAGAAAATCCATTAGCTTGCTGGAACATTGTACATTATAATTAAAACTTGCAGCAGGTCAGAATGATCTTTATTTGATTCATTCTATTGTTGCTGTTGTGAAAATCCGGTATAAAGTGTCATCAGTAAAACCACAGATGATATTCCTGAATCATAGTCACTAAAACACAGCATTAATAAAGCTTGGGCTATGGGAAGGCGGCTTGCGTGTTGACAGTTCAGCCAGCCTTAACCATGCAAAGTCTTGACAGCACTGGCAGGGAATTGCCACAACAAGCTCACAGCAGGTTACTGAAGTCTTAAATACCAGTTGTGTCGTGGTACATTTCCCATGGGAAGTGCAGCGATGCTTTGAATTTAACCAGCTGAGTGCTGTCGATGTTTTGGTGTCAAACAGTATCTAAAGCTATACATGTGATGTTATCTGGTCTCTAAAACAAAATAAAAATACTAATAATAAACGAATATTTCTCATTCTTCCAAAATGTATTTTCCCTTTGAACCCATATGCAGTGACATCTGGTGCAGAATTTGCAGAAGTGGAATGATCTGATCCAGAAAGTACAAATCTAGACCAAGGTTTTCTTTCAACCAACCAGTTGACTACTTTGTGACTGTGACTTAATACTCAGCTGCTTGTTGAGACAAAATCTTGGTCTGGATTTCTGCTTTCTGGAGCTGAACTTTCCACCTCTGGTGATTTTAATGGTTATTGGACCGACATTGAGTAAAGATTCCAAAATGGTGGAGCGTAAGAACCGCTAGAATATCTTTTTAAAGTTCACTGGGTGCAACAGAGAACCTTGGCACCCTGCAGCATTTCCACTTCCAGATGTTATCGTCCCATGTATAATCTATGCCCCTTTCCTCTGAAATCCATAAAGGTCCATAAAAAAAAATATGTTCAGCCACCCGGTCGATTTATTTACGACCTGTTAGACGTCTAATGTCTGTAAATGAGATCGTGAGTTTCAGCATCAGTTTCATATTGTCAGTCTCAGCATGACTTTTTAAGGCTAGCCTCATTGCCATCTGTACACAGGAGTCATGCTGGGAGATCAACATGTCTTGCTTCAGCCACGTGCAATGTGTTTTCACCGCTGCTCCGCAGGTGCCTGCCGTTGGCTCATGCACTACATGATCAAGTGCATTTGGCTGGTACCATTATTTTCAATGAGCTTGTGCCATTTCCCGATGTCCGCTAACGTTACTATGATCACAACGTTATTTTGGTCAACAATTCAGAATGCATGTCCGATTACATTTTAGATGCATCTAGTTCTCAACCGAAAATTAGTCCTATAATTATGAAAATGTCCCCGAGTTTCAAATATTATTTTGTATAGTTGTGCTATGAAATTGCTTTTTGAAAATGTAATGTGGCAGACGCAAGAGACCACATTAAACAGTCCCTGGGGGGCAGCATGTGGCTCAGTGGGCTAAGCCTGTGTGCTTGTAATCACAAGGTAGCCAGTTCAAACCCAACCTCAGCCTGTCTGTGGGTCCTTGAGCAAGGCCCTTAACCCTCAGCTTCCTGGGCGCCCCTACAGGTGGCTGCCCCTTGCGGACAACTCATTCTACAAAAAGCAAGTTGAGGGAGGCATAAAAAGAATTTCCCCACGGGGATTATAAAAAGGATCGATTATTATTTATTATTATTACAGTATTATTATTAAATGTGAAAGTATGCTGAACAATATATAGTACTTTACATGCACACAGCATAGGTATTGTATACATATTGAACATATTCGTGTTTGGCCTCAAAATTCATATGAAGGCTGATAATGATGAGCAAGCAAAATGGTGATTAGTTTGTGGAGGTTTAAGCAGGAATATATATATATATATATGCATAGCAACTAAGCCATGTGGGAATTACAATGACTTTAAGTGTAAACTATTGTGTTAAAAGTGAGTTCAGTTAGCTAAGCATATACGTTTTATCAATTAACACAATGGCTTCTGCGTGAGGATTTGAACCAATGAATGTTGCAGGATATATTACGCTTTCTCAAAGGTAGATATTCCACACAAATTCCAAAATCATGTAGTTATTCGTTTAGCAGGCAATTAATTTATACTAAATGTTAATATCATACATTTAATTGCGCTATCATGTCACTATTCCAGCTGATTACCTTGCCTCGATTTGACTCATAAGGGGACTTCTATGTTGCGGCAAAATTGGGGTTTTCAGTCCACATTAACGAATCCGCCTCATTCTCATTCCCTGTCCAATTTACCGTCACTCAGCAGGCAGCCAAAGCAGCCACTCTCGCAGTCCCTGTAGCCCTTCTGAATCTGGATTTAGAATCTGGGTCACACAGCCCTTAATCAAAGGCTCATCAGATATCATATTGCACAATCACTTCAGCTCCAACCTGCGGCTGCGGGTATCTCATGTTGGATACGGTAAGGAAGATTCATCTTTGGTGCAATTGTGTTAATCCTCTAAACAATCCACTCAGAGATTAGGTTCGGGTGTGTTGTGAATCTCGTTTAACTATGATGAATGAAATACTCGGGGTGTGTTCCCCCCCCCCCCCCCCCCAACTTTACCTGTTTGTAATTCGAAAGGAATGCACAGGTAAAAATAGAGATGTTTTAAAGCTATTGCATCCTGGTTTCATGAATATTTATATAAACATCGACGGTGGGGGGGTGGAACTCTTAGCAAACCTCGGAGCGAAACTTTTTGATTAGTAAGCAAAACTTTATTTTTATTTCAGATATGACACCATCACGAACCAATGGGAGACTGTTTCTCCGTTGCCCAAACCAGTCTACTCGGCGGCAGCTACGGTGTGTGGGGGCCGGATCTACGTGTTCGGTGGGGTGAACGAAGCAGGTCGGTCAGCGGGCGTCCTACAGTCTTTCATACCTCAAACAAATACATGGAGCTTCATAGAGTCGCCGATGATTGGTAAGACCTTGGAATAAGATCTCACATTTTTAATATTAAAATCGCAGACAGTTTCAGTCATTTCTTAAACGTAATGGCACCATTTTTCAGTTTGTTTAGCTAGTTTTTGTTATTGTTGAGAAATTTGTTTTATCACTTTTCTCCCTGACAGCTCACACATATTTATACTGTATGCAATTTAAGCCAAATCTTTTACTGTGGCAATTACCGTTGCTTTAAAATGGGAAACATTTCAGGGGCCTTAGTTGAGGAATTGGCCTTTTGATCTTCTACCACTACTGGAGCCGCTGGCCTTAGTAAAAAATTCATGTTTGGGAAGCGGATCACTTAAAAACTCCCGCTTTATAAAATCAGACATCAACTTGCGTCGTGTGCCCTCTCAGCGTAACTGGGTAATTAAAGCATTTGGAATTAGTCCACTGACTTACCATTTTGAAAACAGAATGCAGAATTCATAATTATGTGTGTGTGTGAATTATGTTTATATTACATTGTGGGGACCATTTTTCAGGTCCCCACAAAGATCTATGACTGCAATCAAAAACCTAAAAATGCCAAAAGTCTCAAATTTTGTTTGGTTACTTATGGTTAAGGTTAGGGCTGGATGGGGGTTAAGGGTGTCATGTTGGGATTAGGGTTTTGTCCATAGAAATGAATTGATGCTCCCCACACAACCATGTTTGTGTGTGTGTGTGTGAGATGGATACTGTAAGTCAGGGGTCTCCAACTCCGGTCCTGGAGAGCTACTATCCAGTAGGTTTTCTATCCTACCTGGCTTCTGATGAGCCACA
>JABFEB020000026.1:17984342-17995902 GCA_019775895.2 Stomatorhinus ivindoensis
CAGTAGGTTTTCTATCCTACCTGGCTTCTGATGAGCCACACCTGTTCTCAGGTAAATACCAGGGCCAGGTGTGGCTCATCGGAAGCCAAGTGGGACAGAAAACCTACTGGATAGTAGCTCTCCAGGACCGGAGTTGGAGACCCCTGGTGTAAATGTATGTATAGGATGGGGGGTGGTATGGGTGTGGTAAACACCTACTCAGGATGTTTCTACTTTTTTGCCCAAGTGTTTAATTTTTTCTTTCCGCCTTTGTTTTACATTTGATGGTATAGCCTACCACACACGTAGGCTATATAGTGTAGCATAAATATCAATAAGTATAGTATAGTAAATAATAAACCAGTTATATAGTTATCAATTATTATGCACTATTCATAACTGTATGTGCTATACTTTTACATAACTGGCAGTGCAGGCGGTGTGCCCACAAACTCAAGGGTGATGTGTAGTGCTATGACATCACTAAGCGACAGGTATTTTACAGCTCTGACATCTTATGGGACCAGCGTCGCATCTGCAGTCTGTTGATGAAATGTTGTTTTGCTTGTACATTATATATCTGTAATTGGTTCGATGATGAACATAGAGTTTTGCATTTGTTGATTTTTCCGTGTTTTTTTTGTGAAAACGAAAAGCAAAAGCAAAGTGGCATGAAGTGAATATTGATAAAACATAGGATATGTGCATATGCAAATGAACAGTAATGCCATAAAAAAATAACTGATACTTGTAACATCTTGTTGGCTGGCTAGACTGTTTCAGTTTCCCAACCTCTCCTCAGAGGCGCCCCAGCCATTCTCTGTGTTCATTAATTAAATAACTTGTCTAGATATTGATTAGACAAACATGGTATACTTGTGGTCCAGTCATTAAAGACACGGGTATATTAAACTGTTACTGTAAATACTGGGGTAACTTGAGGAGAGGTTTTGAAATGGACAAGTTAGCACACCCTTAAAGATGTAAATTACACTAACATAAAGATAATTTGAACATAATTTTCTTTACTAGCCTCAGTCTTTTGTACAGTGCCGTGTATGATTCACAGTCTACAAGGGCAGTGTGATTTAGTAAGCATCTGACCCACAGCTTCATTACGTTTTGATTGTTTTTGCAGCATTAGTGATTATGACAACATGGCCCTGTTTACCTATTATCCTCAGAGATTCTGTGTTTACCTCGGGTCCTCAAATTAGATAAGCATTATGGTGAGGATGATGAAGGTCTACATGATAGGGACTGGGAGGCAAGATGAAGATGGAGTTTGTGAGGTGATATTGGCTGGGATGGAGAAGTTGGAGGCCTGGTGGCGCGAAATGCTTCTCCTTTAGGCACCAGGAATGACCTCTCTTGTGTTTTGGATGGATTCCTTGATGCTTCTAGATCAGTGATTGGAACGGAATTGAATCCGGATGCTGCGATTGATTTTCACACCATGGCAAAATAGCAAATTGTGTATTTACATCTTTGACACCTCTGAAATAAATGTAGAAGGTCAGTGTTTTTGACTAAGCACAAGATCCATGCCGTCTCCGTTCTGTGTGTCTGTGCCGTATTTTAGCTCTCTCTCTCGTATCCCGCTGCTGTCTGCTTTTTTCCACGCCCTTTGTCATCACATGCGCTCGGTTGACTGTCCCCAGTGACCCTCTTTTCTTTTCCTCCACGTTCGTATAGTCAGTCGCACATGTTGCTTTCCTATAAACGAGCTGTCATCACAGGTTAGGGGTGATAGTAGCGCAGGATCAAGGGGATGCTGGTCTTTATAGGGAAGTATGAAAGCAATTCGACGCACACGTTACTTGCGTTACGAAAGCTGATTTCGCGGCACCACCTGCGAATAATTTGTTTCTCAGTTTGTGGGTGACCCGTGGTAAACAAACCCCCTTTAATGTCCATTTTCACCAAATTCCAGCTGCTCTTCCTTTGTGCCTTTAACCGCAGGGTCACTTGAAGAAGCAGTTTAATTTTAATTCACCGCCATCTTCCTTATCAGAATGAATGATATCTAGATATTCAGCCACTTCTGGAAAGTGTCAGCACTTATAGTCATTCACTAAAAATAACACCAAATACAAACTACAAGATGATTGGTGTCTTTAAAATGGATCAGTTGAAGTAAAGTGTTTATCGGCCTTTTTGTTGATTTGTACCTGCAGCTGTGTGCACCTGCTCAGGTCGGCAGACCGATGCTCCGCAATCTAAGTGAGGGTGGAGGGTCCGGCTGCGTCCCGCATAATGTATGCTGAGAACGTTCCCAGGGACCTCCTGTTTGTTCTTCATACAAGCTCCCTCAGACGAGGGGCCTCTTCCTGATACTGGTCCCAGTGCGGGTGCTGGAGAGATGGGTACAATGCATCAAAGATCAGAGACAGAGGAGTTTGTGAAGTGTAGTCGCAGAGATTAAAGCCAGATGCAGGAAATTAGATCAAGAAAAAGACCCATGTTCTTCTCCCAGGGCAGGTTGGAAATGATAATTTTTTTTCATGTTTGAAGCAAGGAATTGAATGGTGGGGGAGCAGATTGATTATGATTTTATATACTTGATAAAGTTCTTGCTTAATAGATGGCTACTGTCTTGTACTAACACACGGTTAACTGTTGCTTGTGAGCATCATTTGAAATAAAACAATAAAACAATAACTCTCCATTAGTACATTAACTGAAGATTGTTATGCAACTTTGTTTTATACTAGATGTAGCTGAAATCATCATGAAATCAGGTTTTTTTTTTTTTTTTTTTTAGTGTTTGCTTATTCATTTACTGTAACAGTGCAGACAGACAGACTTGGATGCCGTTTTTGTCTCTTTTCCACTAGGCTCTGTGTCATGTGGTTTATTACAGTAGCTCATTTCTGCCTTTTGATGGGCAGGCATCTGTTCCCGAGTGTCCCATGCCTTATGCCACGTGATGTTTAGGATAAGGCTCACTGCGATCCTGTATTGCAGTGTTTCTCAGTCCGGTCCTTAGGGACCCACAGACAGACCACGTTTTTGCTAGAGCTCGGAGGGAGCCAAAATGTGGACCGGCTGTGAGTCCCGAGGACCGGATTGGGGAACACTGCTGTATTGCATAAGCAGTTACGGAGAACAAAAAATGGAATGCCTGTGTTTACCCAATGCACCGTTCTGTAAGTTCTGTAAGGCTTCATTTGGAGGATGCAGATCTCCAGTTTTTTGCTCTTGTCTTCTCTGTTGGCCCAGTAGCTCGGAAGCTGCTGATGTCTATCAAATATTCGCCAAAAAAACCAATCCATTTTTTTGTGTACTGAGTGGTACGAGTCTGGGACTTTTGTAAAATTCATTTAAAAATAAGAGTAATTCCAACTGTTTCGTTCTTGGCTAAGCTGTCGGCAGTTTAGCAATGCTGTAATATTGTCTGACTGAAGCCCCAAATGAATCTGAACAAGCCCCAAATGATTTGTTTGGCTCCGATGTTTTAACAACCAAGTTCTCGGTTTGAGAACTCTTGGACAGATTAGGTCTCTGGGCTTAGAACTAGATGTCTTAAAATCCCAGCCAAACTCCACTTGTCTGATATGAAATTGGGTTCTGGTCCAGAATCTACTAAGGTTCTTACTCTGTCCTCAGTGAGGTCCTTTACTGTGGAATTTGGAACTGTTTAACTATAACTATAATAATATTTAAAGTGATTTTATTACAAAGTGTGAAATTAAGTGCAACTTTATTTCATAATTTCTGCAGGAATGAAACAGTTGCACCTTGCATTTAATTCTAGCTATATAGATATACTTTTTTTAAGAATAAATGCTGAACATAATATTGTCATCAGAGCAAGAAATGTCAGGAAACCAGAGGCGTAAAAAAATACGTGATAGTGTGGTGTTATGTATAATGTATTTTATGTGAAATAGTATTAAGTTAAAATTCTTTAAAGTACTTCAAATTCAGTTTCAATCTCCCCTGGTTTTAAGATTTAAGTGTCTGACAAAGCAAAGAAATGAGGAAGATACAGTATTTATGGATACTATGAAGGACTACAGTGATTTTTTTTGTCATGCAAGTATAAATTATTGATGACCTCCACCCTCACCCCCCCTTTCGTGTAAACGTAGAAGAATCGCTTGGGTGCTTAATGTCCTTGCTCTGAACTGCTCTTTCTCCCTGAGGAACATATAGATGTCTCAATGACCGATGGCAACTTCTGACTTTTAGTGTTTTTGTATTTTTTTGCCCTTGTTCATAGCTTCAGGTGCAGCTCCGATGTGATTGAACCGTGCTGTCAGGCACGGATAATTGTATTTTAAGGAAAAGCAGGGTCCGTCAATAGCATGCCATGGACCAACATTGTAAGCTGCTCCTGAGATGTGTGTAATACTAAGGGAGGTCGAAAACCCATTCTTAAATCCAGGACATACACTTTTGAAGACAGGTTAGCAGTTGCAAGAAACAACTGCGTACAGTTATACATATAATATTTTCACCTTTATACTAATAACATAATAATAATAATAATTAATAATAATAATTAATTGTGACACCGGCAGTAATTTATTATTATTTTTAATCCAGTCCCCTGTGTGTACCTGATTACTCAGGCGAGGAATAAAACTTCATCAAAACTGCATCAAAACACTATTTAAATCTTAATTGCATAATTTCATTTCCCACCCTGTAGATGGGATGGGATAATATTTTTGCAGATGAAGAATTATTCCTACACAAGATGCAGTAATGTCTGATTTAAACAAAATTCAAGCCAGTCTGCAATGTGACTATTTTTATTTCTTACACATAAAATTTTACTATTCTAATCTAATTGAAAATCACAGATATCTGTGAATGTTACCCCCCCACTCCACCCACACACACCCCCCCAGAGTAAACATCATAGAGCTGCATTAAATTCACTTTGTCCTGTGTTTTTCTTTTTAAAAAAAAAATAAAAATCTTAAAACTTTATATTTTAAACAGTCAGTTGCTTAGTTCTTATCAGTTTGAATAATCAAGTAGCTTTATGTCATTCAAGATTACAGTTCACTGAGCAAATATCCCGGCATTCAAAAATTTTCCCTAGAAGAACTGTGTTTGCTCTTATCTTTGTAACATGTGTTTTGGACTGTGGCATAATCACTTTAATGACAAATTCTTCTGCAGAAAAAGAGCACGTCTCTAAGTGGAAAAAGTCGATATTCCGCCGAAACCTCTTTCTCCATGTCTGCTTTGAACAGATAACAAGTTTGCCCCCGCTGTCACGCTGAATGGTTTCATCTTCATTCTGGGCGGAGCCTATGCAAGAGCAACCACCATCTATGACCCAGAAAAGGGCAACATCAAAGCAGGGCCCAGTATGAACCATTCAAGGCAGTTCTGCAGGTAAGGGGCTATTTTCCGAGTGATCAGTCATGGCTGTTAGCTGCAGAAGATGCCGGTTTTGCAGGCATGTGATTTGACAACTCTGGCACCCCAGGAAGTTATTTTTACTCCTTTATACTGTAGGAGGCGCCAGACTACGTTTTCAAGCCCTCACTCTCACTGTGGGTGTCAGTGTCAAATATGGCAGGTGTTCTGGTGTGCTGCAGCTTTGATCCGAGGTTATAAAAACATGACTTGCTAAAGTGGAATTTAACAAGTGCTAAGTGCTAAGAATCAACATACGTTCCTACTTCCCCACACAGTCTGCCCAAGGTTGTGTTTAAGCTCTTCAAAATTTCACACATTTTGGGTGTTTTTTTATTTTATTTAATTAATTTTTTTTACCTTTACCTTTTCATTGACTTTTATCCTGATGTGGCTTTAGTGTGGAATAAGGAATGTAGACTATACTGTCTTAACAAAACCAAGAAATATCCTGGTACTTAACTAATGAAACCCTTTACATACATACATTTTAAAAAGATACATAATTTATCTATAGGATAATCATGACTGTATATAAACATAATTATATTGCATATGGTATATTAAAACATTGACAAGGACAAGGTATTCTCTTTCAATCTTATTCCGGAAACTGTAATATTCCAGAGAACTATATTGAAGAGGAATACATTGTCCCAGACCGATAAAAACACAATCTAAAAATTTCAGCTGCCTGTATTGTATAGCATATTGTTCTTTAATTTTTAGCTATGAAAGTTAGATTCAACATTCAACTTTGCAATGAGAATGAGTTTCTTCCAGAGTTTTATATAGACTAATACTGATATAATCCATCTGGCATACATAATTGATTTCTGCACTTATTCAGGAACTTTTAAGCAACTTCCTTTTTTTAAACAAAGACTTTTTACAGCTAATAGCCTTTGAAACCAAGACAAAAACTATATGATATATCTACAGTCTAGGAGTCTATGAGCTCATAAGTAAAGGTACATTTCCTTCAATTATGCATTCGCAAGTACCTCCCATTGTGAAGGACAGTACTAGAAAAGCACAGCTGAGAAACTAATTATTTAATTCTCTAGCAAGTCCTTACTGATTGGCTGTTGCTGGGATGGAGGTGTCACATTGCATTAACTGTCACTGGCAGATTCAGGTCCTAAGGCATCCTGCTGATCTTTTCATTCTAGCACTGACAAGAATTCTAACTCTGCTATTCTTGAATATCTGATGTTTGTTTTGCAATGGCGAGAACTCCCCAAAGCGCACATTTCTTATGAAAGTAATTCCCATTCGGTCCCCAGTTAATACTTGAAGTTTGAGAACACCAGCTTCCTCTTTTTTTTTTCCATTTTGCTTTGGATCAAGTGAGTTTATGATCTGAACCAAATAACGACGCCAGAGGCATACTGAGGTTCAGATGACGGCACTCTGAAGAAGGCTCTGAAAGCAGCTCACGTTGGATTGCCAGTCCTTCTCTTCACGAGGAGAGAACTTGATGACTTCTCCTTAGAAGCTGATACAAACAGCTCCTGAATGAAGAGGCCGCTTTAGTTTGGTTATCTGTGCACATTAAAGAAGAGAGGGCACGACAGTTTTTATTACTATTATTATTCTCAACAACATACCCTTATACGACACCCCACACGATGACACTAATAATGGCTGACTTTTTGTCAGGTGCCTTACCTTGTTACAATCCTTTTACACCTCTTCAACGTTAAATCCGAACGCTGCAGAAATACGACCAACCAGGACCTTACCTATCAGGGCGAGTGTCCGTTTTCGCTAATGAGATCAAGTCTCAGCAGGCCATGGTGTTCCATCTTGTTTCGGAGGCTATCCCCACTGCGCGGGGTTGCATTTGTTATGTATTTACCATCTATATTTTTTGTGCCGTTTTGGCAACTGGTGAGAAGTCCTCCTAATCACCCTACAGGGTTTGTCTTTGCATGGCAACTGCGTGTCGATCCCTCTGACAGCACCGTCGACAAGGTCCCCTCAACACATCTACTTCATTTGGCATGTTTATCTCCAGCCAAGGCTACATGCCAGTCCTTCAGTCCAGTGATTAGTCCTCGCTTGCTTAGCCTATGGATGCGTGGTAGATACACCGCCCTTGATAATCCAGCCTGGGCAGTGCTCCCTCCATTCATAATAAGCTTGTAGAGGAGTTGGCGCTTTTTATCTTTTCATTTATTATGTGGCATCCAATTCGGTGTGCGTTCCAGACTCAGATCCCTCGTGGAATAATAACTAATTCAAACAGTATGTATTGCTGTGATTTAAATCAATGTTAGATTACAGTGCTGCAACACTGGTTTTGATTCGATTTTGTAAACACGGACCTTGTTTGTTTGTTTGGTCTTATGTAATGGTCTGTAAGCAGATCTCCTCTATTTTTTTTCCTTGTCTCCAATAAGTCAAAGTATTTTTGGTGCTTAAAAAAAATCCATATGAAGGAACTCATTCATCTTTTTCGAGAGCACACTACTGACAGCGGATATTTCCTTTGCTCTAAAATTCACATGTCAGTATGTGAACTGAAATAAACTTTCAGATACATGGACACCGGAGAATTCCCATACAGAGAGTCTAAAACGTTCATGATTTTATGCGTGTTGCATCACCTCACGTCACAATTGGGTGTTCGCCATTTCCTACAGCGCTGTCGTCCTCGATGGGAGGATACACGCCACGGGAGGCATCGTGAGCAGCGAGGGCCCGGCGTTGGGGAATATGGAAGCCTTCGACCCCTGCACCAACTCGTGGATGCTCCTACAGAACATGCCATGTCCGCTCTTCCGGCACGGCTGCGTGGTCATCAAGAAGTACATCCAGAGCGGCTGATGGGGCCGGAGTCGACTCCCTCGGGATGCCTCCGGTGGAACTTGCCCTCCCTCATCCCTGACTCCCTCTTCACCTACATGGACGCGTGGGAGCTAATCTTTGCCATTAGGCCAATCCAGGGCCCAGTGCCTTGAGTTATGTAACATAATGTAACTTAACCTGCCCAGTGGCGCGGAGACTGGATGTTTGAAACTGGCGCTACATTCAATTTAAGTCTGTCAGTTGGATGGAAAGACAGCCCCCCCCCCCCCAATCACCACCTCTGCTTCTGCCATTTAATTAGTTTTATTTTATTTAATTCGGACTGGACTGTTTATCATTCTTTTTACGATTGTAGCATAATTTTAATGACCGAAAGAAAAGTTGCACAAATTTAAGTCCTCGCCGAGGCTTTGGGAAAGGGTGGGTCTGCGAATGCCAGACCAGGAGCGTCTGTAATCTAATTCGGGTTCAACAAAAAAAGGAAAGCTTAAGAGTAGCTTCAGAGGAAATGCAAAATGCTAGCTCTGTGTAATGCGAACGTCAACTCAGTGACAAGAAAGCAATTTCCAGCAATATGATTGTGCAACGAGTGATGGTGTTTGGAATTCCGGCTTCAGAATATTGCCGACATTGTAAGATAAAAACAGAGCAATGGTGGAGATTTTGAAAGAAGATTACTTACTTAAAATGAACTATTTAATAAGTGGAGCAATTTCTACACCCAGGAAAAGCACAATTAACTTGAGGCCCCAAAGATTGTCTTAATTTTGTGTTTCTTTTGGTATATCTTTGTTGTTTTTCCTACCCTGTTGAGTAAAAACAAAATCGGTATGAAATGTGTATGAGGTTGGGCTTTGTATATTAGGGATGGAGAAAATGTTTATTTTAGGAACTCTGAAGATGTATAAATGTTTTTAGGTAAAAAAAAAAGGATATGTTATTAAAAAAATTGTCTGTGACAACTGCCCTTAATTACAACAATAGTACCTAACATGCAATTAACTTTGTCGACTCTTTATTTAAACTGCACCGATTCCTGGAATTCCTGATAATCGGCGACTGTCTTTATAGACTAATGGACACTGCAAGCTAGACTTGGAGCGACTGAGGTAACGGATAAACAAAGCAATCTGTTTGGGTATTGGAACACTGATTTTATTGCCATTAATCATGGGTCATTACACACACATACAGTACACACACACACACACACACAATAGCCTCTTCACAACATGTGCATTTATTGAATCAATAGACACTTTTGTCCAAAGCAATGTAAATGCAAGGCAGGTACACTGCATATATCAGCTTTACTCCACTAATAAGTATTTCTGCCCAAGGAAAAATGGGTTTTAGTTTTGTGAAAGTTACATGATTCTGTGATACAAATGTGATTGTGATGCAGCATGTATAGGTTCTGCTTTCTTATGAAATAACTAGTCATTTTAATGTATGTGTGTTTGTGTGCGTGTGTGTGAGATGCATATATATGCCAGTCTGTTTCTGATGCAGAATTTCACCAGAATTTATCATGATGTATCTATGCATAAAAGGCACATTAGCCCTGCTCCACAAACATGCTGTTCTTATTTTGATGACATGCTTTATGCTTTATGGACAGCATTCCTTTATAATTTTGCAACCCCTGAATCCCCCCAAAACAATTTATATTCTTCTCAGTGGCAGTGTAGTTCTCATGTAACTATGGCATCATTTGCTTTATTTTTTATAGAACATTATTGCGCAGATTGGTTTATTAATTCAAATCACTATAAAATCTACTATACATTACCAACTGTATGATCGTCAATGTATTGTTATTTTACTCCAGCGCATGTGAGTTTTTTTTTTCTTCCCTTCTCAGATTCATAAAGCCCTCTCTGGTTTAGTAAATCTGTATAATCTTTCTCTATAATCTTCAATTCATAACCTTACTGCCTTATTGATTGGCACACTGGCCTGGGCAAAAGATGCAACTTCAGGAGTATGTTGGAAGTGTCCAAGCATCCGTACTGCTAAAATAATATAGAAATACAGAGGAAAGGAGCCTGTTGACAATCATTTAGTCAGAGTCCTCTGCTATATTTCTCCAAAACCTCCTTCAAAGGTGTCATTGTCACTTTGTGTCTCTGCATTTCATTTTATTTCCTCTTTGTAGACGGCTGCAGACTCAAGATCACTGGAGTGTACAAGACATTTGATGGATGTGCAAGAAAGTAATGAGTACAAAAAAAAAAAGACAAAAAGCAGTGTTTTCCTTGCTAATTACAGTTTTTCACTCCATTCACTCTATGGATAGTTTTACACTTTTATGTTGGAGCCCAATTATATGTGTTAAATATTTATATAAATAGAAATATCCAATTCGCTGAAATGGACAAAATAGATGTCATCTATGAATGCAAGTGTGCATGAAATATAAACTGAATATTATTTTGCAATCGCATCCCGTACAAAGCGTACCACAGCTTTGCTCCCTACACTGCCGGGGACGGGTTCCAAGCCCTTCTGCAACCCTGACCAGGCCGGCAGTTTAGAAGATGGATGGATGGATTATTTTGGAATTGCATCAAGTCCTATGTGTACCCCAGCGTGGTGGCCTCCTCTGCCTGAGATGGGGTCCAGGTCTTCCCGCAACCCTGACCAGGGTGAACAGCTAGAGGATGGATGATTGGACTATTTTTGCTTATCTTCCACCTCAGCATAGATGGTTCATCCCAAAATTGACCAGGAACAAATGAGTCTAAAATTGAATAAATTATTTATAGGCAAAGCCTTAACTGACTAACATATGTTCAGTTCATGTTATTGTACATTGGACAGTTTCTGTAGGAGCTACAGCTTCTCCTCCTGGATTGTTCCGTCCTTCAAGTACGCTCTTCTGAAAATTGACAGGGCCAGTGCCAGTGTGACTCATGCATGCGACTCTTACTCGCACGTTGCTAGGTAGGGCTCAGCAGCGTAGGACAACAGGGAGGTTGCAGGTTTATGTCTTATTGGCAGAGTGGTTTCAGCATTGGGTCCTTGGGCAAGACCCTTATCTCCAAACTGCTCTAGGAGCAGGTTGAGTCTTCTTTCTCAATTATGTCACTTTAGTTAAATGTCTGCTAAATATGTTAATATAACCAATTTCTGCTCTTCTGAAATGAAGTGAGAGGTTATTCTGATGTGGAATTTGTCACTCTGGAGGTCCCTGATTTAGAAGGAAGATCTGTGCAATTTTGGAATAGCCATATATGTGATAATGTCGTGGGAAAGAATGTCATGCCAGGGTTCCAATGTAATTAAAATGCTTCTGAAATCATTGTTCTTCACAAAACTAAGGTCGCACATCTTTTCACATAAAATGAATCGCTCTACTTCATGCGGGGGGGGGGGGGTGACCGAA
>JABFEB020000026.1:17996002-18011277 GCA_019775895.2 Stomatorhinus ivindoensis
TGCCCCCCCCCCCCCCCCCCCCCCCCTTTTATCAAAAGCAGTATCTTTCTTGAGCAAGTTAGCAGTTAAATGCCTTGCTCTAGGGCCCTATGGCAGAATCATTCTGCCAGCCTTAGGATTTGAACCAGCAACCTTCTGGTGACAGACCCCATGACCTAGACCACTGAGCCAGACAGCAGCACTCTTTTGTCTTTTGGTTTAATTCAGTGGCAAGCTCTGCATTGAGTCTTGCCTGCAATGGGTCAGTGCTTTTTCTGGCCTGTGAGAATGCCTCAGGGCGGTGCCTGCACAGATGTGCGCAAAGCTTTGTTGTGTTTCCAGAATATTTTATTCTGGTGCAGCACAGCTTACAAACCACGTCTCATATCTCAGGAGACTCTGGCTTCATAATAAAGCCGGAGTGTGTCCTCGTGTCCGATCTGAATGCTGCAGGAGGTGGTCACATCTCCTCTTTGGCAAATGCGTCGCAAGCGAAGTGCCAGCGTGCATGGTAACAGACTCGATCCGCTATAAAAGGAACCATGTGAGATGTACTGGCCTTTCATTGCAGCCTCTATTTATAAGCATTAAGCAGGTACTGCATTCATACCAGCTGAACTGCTGCGATGGCTATGAAAAGGCACATAAATAAATCCCAATTCAAGTCTTCAAAGTGTCAATGCAAAATCAAGAAAAATTGAATTGTGATACTGGGATTAATTGTATTATCGGCACAGATCTGTTTGGGAAATTGAGATTTTTTTGAGTGTTGTATAAATGTTAATTTTCAAAAAAGCCATAAATGAATGTATTTAGAATTGGAAATGGGGATCATTTTAAGAAAATAATTCCACGTTAATTTTTAATTTGAATGAAATTGAATCGCTGAGTATTTTAGTACCGACTGCTGATCAACATTTTTTATTTTTTTTAATTAATGTGGCTTTACCCTTAATTTGGAAAAGAAAGCAATGGCGATAAAACAGGCAGCAAATAAAATGTTTTCTCACAGTGTTCATTCCTGTCTTTGGACTCGATTCTCTGCAGCAATCCAGTCTGAATCTGCAGAGTAAACAGTGAGGAACCACTGGGTGCCAGCGACAAAAATATGGTCACACATTTAGTTTTTTGGCAGTTTAGATCAGCCCCAGCTGGTAAAAATGGCTTCTATTTCAGATAGCAAGATTTTAATAGGATAAGAGAGACCCTTAGTACGAATGAGTCTAAGCAGATTATAGACACACACTGGCTCCATTGTCTCCTTTCATGACGTTCTATGCCACTATTATGATAATGATGTGCAACTATACCCCTCCAAAACTCAGGTTTCCTACTGAATTAAATTGCATCTTGCCAGTATCTCTGCATGGAGAGCGGCCTGTAATCTGTGACTCAATTACGGAAAATGGAGACACTCCACCACCTGGCCAGTGCGACTCTGCCACAATCCGCTTAACAACTTAATTGTGGTGTCATTAGGAAGCACCACCAACGTCCGTGACTTTGGGCAGGAGCTTCATCTCTCGCAGGTCTGCATCATCCAGAGTATTAGCCTCTGCGCCCACCGTTAGCTCTGCTGCCGCTCCAGGCCGTCATATTTTACCTGTTTTGTAGGTAAGTTTCTGGCATAAGTCATAACTCCGTTATGTTTGACCTCCCACAACCTGCATGTTTTACAACAGACCTATACACGCATCCTTTGGTCACCGACTTGGAAATCACGCTATGGTTTTTTTGGCGTTATGATGAATGATATGACTGCCAAACAGAAGTATTTTGCTTCTGAGGCACAACACTGCAGTAAGACTCCTTCTGTTCCCAAAATTGGGATGCAAGACTGTTGTCTAATTTTTATAATGTTTATAATGTTATGCCCGGGGGGGTTGGGCAGCCAGGTAAGCTTGGGGTTTTTTTTTCTCCCTACTTCTCTCTTTTAATCTCCTTTACTCTGTTCTTGCAGTGTTCTCTCTTAATGATGCTGCATCGCAACACACGCATGTAAAGTGTCCTGGGGCGACACTGTTGTGAAAGGCGCTATATAAAATTTGAGTTAAATTGAATTTTGGGGCTAAAGTTCTGTTGTGGTGGGACAAGCTTTCCCTCACCCTCAGAACAGTAAAAGTTCTTCCAGTTGTCAAGAAAACACTCAATATATACCTTCTTAGGCTAAATGTCAGACACATTTCATATATAGAGAAGTATTTTTATCACTGTTTATACAAGATTGTCAAGAATGACTTTTAAACTTACCACTCACTTGTGATTCACTTTGGGTAAAAAATATCTGCTTAAAAATATCCGCAAAATGAAAATGGGCTAGAAGAGCACTATTGAAGTGAGGACGTCCTCCAACAACATCATGATTATCTTTTGACATCATAGAACAAAACTGAAACGTGAAGTCATAGGTTTGAATATTTCCCATCGGTGCTTCAAAGGTAAGTCTGAGCTCTTAATACACACTGACAAACAGTCACACTGAATCTTTATTACAACACCCTTTGTGCTGTAGTACTGTATTTAGGAAAAATAAACCTAGTTCATAAGCCAGGAATCAAGAAATTTTCATAATACATAAATAAAAAATGTAGATCATAAATTAAAAACACATTTCTCCCCTAGAGACTTTAAAGAGGAATTAGATACACTAATGAAATGGTAAATGATGGAAAAGAGGCATTTTTCATATACAAATCTGATCTGCGGACAAGCTTGGCAAGAATGCATGGCACATTTTGAAAGCCATTATACAGTGCTGCAAAATAATGTTATTACACGGGGAAGCATGTGTTCTTTAAAAGGAGGTCATGTTATACCAACATAATGTAATAATCATCCTGGCTGTAAAGATAGAAAACAGATGAAACACTATTGTAAATTATTATACATTATCTGCTGAATTATCTGCATGCGGATGTTGGAAAGTGTGCAGGAAATTATTGAATCGCATGTTAAGTGTCTGTTGTGAAACAGCTGCCCTACATTTCAATAAAGGAAAATACAAAAAATGTACAGTTGAAATAATGTTTTTTGAAAAATAGGGTTAGGGTTAGTGCTTTAGCCGTTCTTAACCAGTGTGATAAATTAGCATCGCTGCAATTATTAAAAACCTTAGGAACATTCAAGAAATTATAACAGTTTTGATAAACTAACTAATTATACTAAAACATTAAAAAAACATTGATGTGAGATAAGACTGATGTTTTATTGTAATACTTACCCAGAGTCAACACAGGATTTATTGGTCTAACAAAACCTTTGAATTAATTTTAAAAGTTTTAAACGAGCAAACATCATCCCAGTGGGCTATCCTTATTATATGTATATTTTGTGCTTGAATTTCAGAAATTCCTTCTCATTTTATTTCTAGTTTCCTGTTTCTGTCATATATAGAAAAATATCACCATATTTGCCTCGGATGTGACAATACGGTTATGTCATTTGACTAGTAGATGTTCATGCCTGACACAGGGAGTTTATTATTGTTCTAAATTTCAAACAAACAAAAAAAATCCAATTTACAGAAAAGAAAACTGCACGATATGCTATCTTTATGAATCAGCCTCAGGGAGCCTGGAGTGTCTACTAAAGTAATCAACCAGTTAATATGAATCTAAAATCAAAAAAGAACTCTTTCCAGATGTCACTGTATATTTTAAAAAATGTATGTTACCGAGAAGTTGTAGAATCCATTTCTTTTTCTATCAGCTGCACGTGAGTTTGGTCCATATGCCTTGTTTAATAGTTATTCACTGATGAGTCAAAACATTATGAGCACTCCCATGTGAAGCTAATAATGTTGACTGATTCTTAAAAACAGTGCATGTCACGGTCTGTGATGTATTAGATTGCAAGCTAACATTTGGAACACTTGTATTCGTCATGGGCAAGGATAAAGGTCTGAGTGACCTGGACAAGGGCCAAGTCATTATGGCCAGACGACTGGGTCAGAGCATCTCTGAACTGGCCAGGCTTGTGGGGTGCTGACGGTCAGCCGTGGTGAACACCTACTGAGAGTGTTCCGAGGATGGAGGAACCATGAACTGTCAACAGGGTGTTGGACAACCAGTACGCTTCACATAGAGGTGCTCATAATGTTTGTCATGGGTGTATATTTCAGTATATATAGTATTAAAAAGTGCATAGGTGTACATGCTGATCTGTCACAGAATATTAAATACCCTTCAGTTGCAGTACTTGGGCAAATAAGGAGATAGATTTGAAGACATATTGATCTAAAGGCTTATGCTTTAATACTTGAAGTTTATTTCAAGTTTATATCATAAATATGAATAGTGATGCTGAAGATTGAAATGTTTGAAATTATTTTGAAAACAAATATTTTAAATTAAAAAATGAAAAATATGTAGTTTTCATTTTAAAAAAATAGTAGGGAAATGTTCAGAATCAGTTATCAAGTGTTAAAAGTTGTCAGGTCTGTTACGACAAGATTTACTGGATATAAATAAACCTGTTTGGTAGAAGACATCTTTGTAGTAATCCAAAATATGGCAATAACAGTGCAACATAGCACTGCAATACACCACATCACAGTGAGTGAAAATTCCTAGTGGAAACCTATGGTAGGCTATTACCGTATTGGTCAGATTGACCAACCTTTCCTGGTAAGAAATCTTTGGGGTCTACGTTACACAAAAAAATAGAAAACTCTATCTTCAAAAAAAAAATCCACTTTACTCTGCTGTGACAAAAACAGGAGATAATGACTATAAAAGGAGAAAAAAAAAAAAAATGTAATTTGAAAAAATTACATTTAGCTTGGCAATGTGCCTGATGTGAAATATCAGCATCAGAAATTAGACAAATTATGTGCTATTAGGCTTGTTTTCAGTGGCAGACATCAAAGACTGCGGTAACGTTTGATTCTGGTGAGGTATTTCCTTTAAAGTTGGGGTTTAAAAGCTGACTACAGGCAGTATAAACACCACAGATTCAAAATGCAAAACTGTCCAACCGGTGTGTCGGTACCCTGTTTGAGCACTGGAATCTGGAATCTATATTTAGCAGCAGTCACAATAAACCCAATTTATAGCTATACTGATGTGAGAAAGCAGGCCTGGCTTTTTATTTATTTATTTATTTGCTCGATGCCAGGACTAATTACTAATTTTATTAATTGTATTAATTGATGCGGATCTATGCAGTTTATTATGCTGTTGACTCCTAATAGAGCTTATAATTAAAGACAAACATAAAACCAGCAAAAAAGAATCTATGAATAACTTTTAAAAATTAGTGTGCATGTCAAATTTCAGTCTTCACACGTGGGTGTATTTGTCTGTTTTGGGGAGTCATCTGTCAGGGCCGTACACTGACTGTAAGTGCCTGTTTCTCGTGGTTACCATGGAGCATAAATACAGCAGTCTGTCATGGAAGGCAGGGGATTACTGAATGGCAACAGAGATTCCCAGTACAGCTGGTGAGGTGTGTGCGCCATCTGACCAAAAATAAATTTCTGGCATACCCTGTGGCTCCCAACAGCATGGACGGCTCTAACCTGCAGCATAGAAATTAATTTTCTTTGTTTAGATCATTTATGGGGGAAAAAAAAGGTATTTTATTAGGGAACCTAATGGCACACAATTCATTTGTAAGTCAAGGCATGTCCACATTATTAATGCATTTATTAATTTAAATCAATGGCAGCAATGAGCATTTCATATAAAAGCAACTCATCAACCATAGGTACTAATTAAATTGCATTAATAAAACATGATTGACTTGCAAAGCTGTAAATTAACGGTCTGATTAGATGCATGATTACCTGGCCAGTGGGGAGAAAGTCTTGATTGCGTCTGAACAGGTTGAGTGCACTTCACATCAAAATGTTTATAAACCGCACGGCCATCTTCCAACAATTTATCTAGGGTGGGACCACAAGGCATGTCTTTCAACCATGGGAGAAAGCCGCAGCATCTGGAGAAGACCCACTTATGAGGAGGCGAACATCGAAATTCCACACACGGAAAGCAGGGTTCAAACCTCTAACCCCGAAGCACTGATGAAATTGTGCTACCCTCTATACTAATGTGCCATGCCAAATATGTGCAATATCCCAGAAATGAACTGTGCCTCATTCGTTATATATAAAATATCAAACGAGACAGATATGAGAAAAAAATATTTTATTGCTGAGGGATTTCCTAGAAGGTAAGCCATTTCTTTTAATTTAGTAAAGTATTACATGGTAACTGTGATATGACTGCTGGCATTTATGTTTAGCTAACGAAGTATACCCTAAAAAGAACCATGTTAACTAGCTAGCTAAGTACCTCGTTTTTTTTCATTGATTATTTTGTTGTAGTGTGATTTATAGACCATTTAGCTACTAAACTAAGATTTCAGTGCTATTTTACTAACTGGGGGCACTTAATCTGACTTGTCCTAAGACCGTTTCCCTTTTATATGCTCTGAAGTGATGAATCATACATTTTTGTAACTAAAGGAAATACAGGGAGGGTATTCTGGTACCACCCAGACATTATTCTTTCTATCTCATCTTTCCTTCACGTGCTCAGTGCTTTTTTCCTGTTGAGCTTTATGTTGTGCAAACAGCTATGTTTTTGTGATAAGAGCCCTCACCATCCACGACTATGTCAGCTCATAAGCTATATGTAGAGATGATCTAAAAGATGCATTAGAGCAGGGGTCTCCAACTCCGGTCCTGGAGAGCTACTATCCAGTAGGTTTTCTGTCCCACTTGGCTTCTGATGATCCACACCTGCCCCTGGTATTTACCTGAGAACAGGTGTGGCTCATCAGAAGCTGGGTAGGATAGAAAACCTACTGGACAGTAGCTCTCCAGGACTGGAGTAGAAGCACAAAATCAAAAACTATCTTGGTTCTTATGTCTTTTATAAAGGCAGGCACCAGGATCCTTGAAGGAGATCTACTGACCTCAGTTTTTTACACCAGGAGCATCCCTCTGTGGCTTAATTAGTGGGTGTGGCCTTGTGGCCTCCTGTCCATGGTGGTATAAAGTCAAAGTTCAGAGGTTGCCCTCTTGTGGCCGGGCAGACCTATAACTACTTGTTTAGCACTAAATCTAATTAAGTGGATTTCTACTGAATGCATCAATAATTCTCTGATATCGTCATTTTCATATCTGATCCTGGTGGTGTGCTGGTTTTTCTCTCTTTATTAAAATCTTCAGTACTGAGAGAAAAGGCTAAATTGACAGCTATAGTAATAGTTTGCTTAGTTGAGTACTTTAGTGCTCATAACTTATTGAAACTGGTGTAAAAACTCTCCTTAACCTTTCACGTGTCTCTGCCACCACCTACCATCTCCCTGATAACTTTGTGCACCATTAAGCTGTTTCTGCTGCATTATTTTACCGATTACCCAATTCCATCTTATTCTCTTTTCTAAACCAGTTTTCCTATTTGACTTGTGTCTTGGACACCCTACCCCTACTGAATCCTTACCCATATTTTTCAAGTAAGCAAAGTTGCACCTTCCTCCAAAAATATACTCTGGATCATCGCAGTTTTTAAAACTGAAAAATTGTTCATTTTCCATCCCTTCTCTCTAAAATACAAAGATATTGTGTGCTTTTCATAATGAAGCGTAGGATGTACACCAATCAAATATCAAAGCTGGACAAGCTACTGAAATAGTCATCCCTTATGAAATTTTCATAGAACAACATCCTTTTGCTTTTCTAACCCTTTCCTGTGGCATCTATTGACTAAATATCACAGGTGCTGTTCTGTTCTGTTCTGCTTTACCATGTTTTTCTCAGGTACATCCTACCAGGTGATCTGACGTTCTGTGTGAGCAGAAGGTTCCCACTGAGATCCACTTCTCTTTTCTCTCACATTCCTTTCTTCCTCTCTTCATGGCCACTGTTATACCAATGACTCAACTCTCTCTTCCACTCCAAGGACACACAGGCCTCCTCTTTCATGAATTCTTATCACATAACTTATCTCCACCTGATTGACTGATCAGTATTTGAAACTTAATTTCAGCCTGAGAGTAAATCTAGAAAAACAACTGTGCTGTAGAATAGCGCACTGGTCTGCTGCTGTGCAATAACAATAGGTCATTCATTCATTCATTCATTCATTTATCATTTGAACCTTAATGTTAGCCCTCAGAATATTCCTGTACAATAAGCATGGAATCTACTCTTGCCACACTATCTACAGCTGCTTGTTCATTTTACAATAATTTTTGATTGACTAATGTAGCTTATAGTGGGACAAGTGTATTCCATCCCACTTATAATGCTAGAACATCCCTTGTCTTTTTACCCTGTAAACTGTTTAAAACCCCAGCCAGTCTCTCTCCACCAGATTCTGATAACAGTTTCGATTAAGTTCAAAACCTTGGTGCGAGCATGCAAGGTTGTCAGGGGAACAGAACTGTCTTACATTCTTACACTTGATTAAACCCAGTGCCCCATCAAGGATGCCTGATTCTCCTCTGTCCAAAAGGCAGGAAATCTCTTTTTAGCCTTGGCCTCTCAGACAGGAATTAACTTTCCCTTTTGTTCAGGACTGCCGAGTCTCAAAAGAAACAGATTTTAGTCATAAATATTATTATGCAGTTGAACAATGATGCACGGGATGGTCCATAATACTCTATCTGAATGGAAAATTTCACTTGTAAGATTCTAAACCAAATGTCTGAGGCATTAAAACATAAAATATTCAAGAATATTGTCTTCCTGATACTTTTGAGGCTATATGTGCTTATAATTTTATACTTTCACACTTTTTCATGACTGCAGAAAAGGTCAACGCCAGCTAAAACAAAATTCTCCACTTTTTTTTCCTCTCTGACCATATTTAAAGGTCCATTAAAACACGATGAGCTAAAATCTTGTGATGCAGGTTAAGAAAGGTGGACCATAGGACCTAATAACCCTGTAGCTCTTGAAGTGCTGAGAAAGCTGACCTTTGACCTCTATTAAAACAAGCCCATGGCCACTGTAACCTGTATGGAGACAGTCCTTCTGGCCTCACCTCCCTCCGCTGCCACTCACTTACATTTACTGCCCCAACGCCACTGGGAAAAATGTCTGATTGTCTCTTTAGCACACACTGTTGTTCACTCAGTGACCGCAACTGGCAGGTGGGGGAATTGCCCCCCACAGTAACACTCTTAGCCCATCCATCACAGGAACTCTGCTGGTGGTCTCTGCGAGAGCCAGGGAAGTAACACTTCAATAGACTGATAGCAATATAGTCAAAAGTCAGCCATAATATCCAGTTTGCTTGATTTTAAACGGCTTGGCGTATGTGTGTCTTCCTAATATGAATCATGAGGAAGGGTAGATTCTGATCTGTTTGATCTTTCGATATTCCGGAGATTATCCATCCTCCGTAATGCAAATGTTTTCGATTGCATTCAAAATGCTGCAGTTTATTGACATGGCAAGGGTTGGGAATCGATGCTCTTTATTAAGAATTCTGTAGAAATTAGCAAGCAATTGTGCTCAAATGTAATAAGCGGATGAATACTTGCGGATTTGAAAAAAGGGGTATCCCGTGAAGCGTCTGGGAGTGGTGCCGGAACTGCTTCCGACACACTAGGCGCTAAGCCTTTGGCAGATGCGCAGTAGAGGAGAAGCAGTGTGTATCACCTCAATATCCTTTCACTTGGTAATATCATTGCTTTCTTCATTGGCTTGGGAAGGAATTAGCTCAAAGCAGAGGAACCACTACACAGCTGAGTTTATATATGTGAGGATATCCTGTGGCTGATTAAGTAAATACCTCTTCCTTGTGGGGACTGGAGTTGCTAATTCTGCTCTTAAAAGCTGTTGGGTGTGTTGTTTTTGTTTTAGAATTTCTTGGAATGCACTTTTGCTCTTCGCATTCCAGAATTCCGGCATGTAGGCAAGTGCTTTCCCCGCTCAAGAGTGTGCAAGAGCTGGACCACTGCTGGGTCGATGGAGATGACGATTCTCACCAGTACACACACAATTATCTTCAGTCGACTTCCAAGTGGAGCAATTTTAGACCCCCTCCGTAAGGCGAAACCAGTACCTTATGTCTTTACTTTTTCTTTGATTGCCAGTTCAAACTTTTAAATGAACAAGTTTCTTTTGCGATGAGAAAAAAAAGATATATATAATCCTTAATGACATGGGAAGGGCATGTAAGAGTGTATGCCTGGCATCTTATTAACTGGTTATATGGTGATGGTGTAGGCAGATTCTAGGCTGTCCTTTTCATCGCACAAAACAACAGCACAAATGTCCCTTGTAGAAAGAATACCTTGAATTTTCTCTGCTGTTATAACTGCTAGAGGAGGTTACTATGATTAATCAATGATGATATTTTCTTGCTAATAAAGGTGCTCAAATGGTGAAAAAAATGTATTCGTTAGCAAAGAATACTGAGTGCATTTTCGGTAAATGTTAAGTAAATGTAGAACATCTCAGTATGTGCAAATACTTTTGACTGGTACTTTAAGCTAAAACAATGTAGACTAAAATGGTGTCTGGGTCATGGGATCTAAAATACAGTAGCCAGGGGCCTATCAGACTGCTCATGCTAACCCTTATCCGCTGCCAAAGGCATCTACAATGGGCACAGTGTCCGAATGTCAGACCTGCACCTTGAAGCCGTGGAAGAAGGTGGCTTGGTCTGATGAGTCATGTTTTCTGTAGCATTACAGTATGTGGATGGCCAGATACATGTCAGGGGTCCATAGGATGCTGAGTGGCTACGCAGCCCTAAACATGACTGGGCTCGATGTCCTGTGTCCTGTGACACTTTACTGTGCCACAATAGCCCTTCTTTAACTTCATAATAGACAGGATTGTGTGTGTGTGTGTGTGTGTGGGTGGGTGGGTTGGCTTGTGTGTATATTTGATTATTATACTGTGGGGACCAAATGACCTTGTGGGGACATTTTTTTAGTCCCCACAAGGAGAAATTCAGTTGCATAAAACTAAAAATGACAAATGTATTGTATTTAGTTTGGTTACTTATGATTAAGGTTAGGGCTGGGTGGGGGTTACAGTCGTCATAGTGGGGAATGGGGATTAGGGTTATACCCATAGAAATCAGTGGAGAGCCCCACAAACACATAGGTACCTAATCTGTGTGATTTTTAGTGATACTGTAGATACATTTTGCTGCAATATGCAAATTTCCAGACAAACAGACAAAACGTCTCACAGAATGCTTAAGTGCAATTCTAGCTGAATTGTATCCATGATGGCTTTGACGTTCACAGTACCATTCTCCAAAATGCCCTCAGGAGGCTGTTTAAATATCAGTTATTTTGCTCTTTGCAATCGGATTCCCCTCCAAGTAAAAATGAACAAAATGAATCCTGACCTTTAAATCCAATTACTTTTTTCTTGCCTTAAAACATTTCGTAAGTCCTACACAGTATAACACTACTGCTTTAGAACAACAACAAAAAAAATAAGCGTAAAGCATCAAGCTAAACAATTGTCACCAGATTAACCTGTTAAATATTGCTGTCTGTTTACATTTGACAACCGACTGATATTAAGCTGAGGTGTTTAGTAATGTCTGAGAGGGTATGGCTTTGGATGAGGGCCTGTGATCCAGGTCCACAGGTGGCGAAGGCATTCTCTGCCAGCTGCTTCTGCAGCTTCTGTGATCCCTACCCACCAACCAGGGCTGTAAAGCCAAGGCTTTAGCCCCTCAGGAACCCAGACCATGCTGGCAAACATAAAAGGCTAAGCTATGCGTGAGCCCACAATACCTCTGTATGCACAAAACCACACTCTTGTTGTCCCACACAGCATCCGCAAGATGCCGTCTGTGCTTTCCGGTAATACATTCACACCCTTTGTCCAAACCTGATATATGATAAACCGATGTGATCCAGAGAGATAATGGATCCAAAATCAGTGTTTCACCCAAATCTTTTTCTTTATGGGAAATTAAGATTACATCTTGTTTCCAATGGAGCTAATACTGATACTGTCTTGCTGATTTAAGTTACATTTTTCATTCTTACTCAGTAATTGTCTTCCCCATCATGCTTTGCAATAAATACAATTGCTTTACCCAGAGAAGTCTTGCTATCGAACATTGCAGAGTAAAGAATTATTACTGCTTAATTTCCCCCTTTTTTCCCGTGGCTTTAAGATTCATCTTGAGTCCACTTCTGTTTTTATGTGCTTGCAGCAATATTTTAGCTTATAAACTAGACACCTAGACAAATAAAATAATCATTCACAGCTTACAACATCTCATTTAACTGTCTTCGGTATCTCTGATTCAAAGAGTTTGCATAGTTTTCCCCAAATAGATGCCTCAACCGCACGATCATCACTTAAATTGTCACATAAATATCTCACTGCCTTTGCAATAAGCTGTTTTGGATTCATTTCTTCCATTTTATAAAATCTGTGAATCCTAGAAAGGCCACTGCTGTCCAAGGGGCTTGATATGCATCCATGAATTATAGACAATATTATTTCGAAAGGTTCGACACCTCAAATGAAAAGCGAAAGAAGCGCAGGTATTCTGCTGCATCAGGCTCAGCCCCTAGCCCAGGTCTCTGTGATTTACTGCTGGCTCCCCTCCAGATGTTGATCCAGCCGTCCCCCCCGCAGGCAATCCACCGTCTACTCTACAGCCTCCACTTTCCATAGGTGAATCTCCCAGCCTCCCCAGGCTTCAGGTCACTTTCCAGGTCACTTTCCAGGTCATCTTTACAGTCGACCATATGGCGCCTGATAATCCTGCAGCACCGTTAGGTTGTTTTCCCCTGTTCAGGTATCTATGGGAGCTTCAAGCAGTCAACAAAATTTCCAACTACTTTGATGAACGAGAATTCCACTGATTACCTCCAGTGTACATTGTCACCCACAATTAATATGCAGGACAAATAGCTATTTAATGTACCTGGAATTGACCCAAATTTATGTAACGTGAATGTAAATTCATTCTGGATAAGTGGTATTAAAACTACATGTCTAATCATCTAGCAGTTGAATCATTCATTTTCAGAAATTGCAAGTCTTTAAAGGGCTGTGGTGATTTATCCCACTCACTCTAAAAATCTATCACATCAGTGAAGCTGGATTCACTCTGATTAAAAAACTGTCATGTGTTCTTGTCGTCTATCGCTGTTGGTTTCTTTTATGGCCTGAGTTTTCTTTATTTTTTTTTGCTTTTTCTACATACTATTCTTTCCTAGGTTTCAGTAGCAGGATGCTGTCATGTTCACTACATCTGAAGTTCTACATTCGGTAGATGGAAATTATGTCACTGCCGAAATTAAAAAGTCAGAAGTCTTTGCTTGGAATTTTTTTTATCTTTGTTCTGCGTAAATTGTTGTTAGCTGCAATGGATTGAAGGGACCCGGTGCCTCAACAGCCAAAAGTCCAATGCAACCTTCCCCACGAAATGGACTCTGTACCCCTTGGGGTCCAATCATAGCTGTTTCTGCTGTACTGCCTTTGAGTTTCAGCTTGAGTTTTTGATTGACTGGATGCCCAACCTCCCCATTACACAAAAAGAGATGACAGCATGGCAGCGAGACAGAACAGAACTGCAATGCGTGATGCTCAACATACGAAATGAACTTTCAGCCATAAACTGTTACCTTCTTTCAGCATTTTTGCCTGATTCCTGACCTTAGTTCCTGGAATCAGTCAGTCGTGCGACCATGTATATTTCCTGGCCAAGTACGACAGAACGTAACTGGTTAGGAACATGTCTTAACAACAGCAATCTCACAACATAACGTAAGGATAGGGCAGATTCCTTTTAATCTTCACCAGAACATTAAGGTTCAAGGATTGAGTAATAGATTTTTATTTATGCAGTACAACCTATGTAAGTCATCAGGTACAATATACTTAATGACTGTCAGTATGATGGTTATTATCGATATTAATATAAAACTCAGTTTATTATTGTGTGCTCACATTGTTGTAGGTGCAGGGAAAAGGCTAAAGGTGTAAAATTTAACATATTTCCACGAATCCTGAAATAATCTCAATTGCTTTAGTGTGGCATCAAATTGTAAGAAATTTCATTTGATCTCCCTGCAGAATTTGTAAACAAAGGATTCACCACTTCGGATGGCCTGCATCTCTTGCTTTTCTTTATATCCTTTGAATGGGACAAATGCCTTCTGGGGTGTGTTTGATTGCCAGACGCATTCATTTATTTATTATGGGATGTCAGGTTACCCAGAGCCCCCCCTCTCAGACGACTTGGGAACGTTCCGGAAAAACTGAGTTGTGTAAACGGTCAGCAGTTTTCTTTCAATAAGAGAGCTGGGAAGAATGGATGGGAGTCATTCAAATATGTATGCCTCTGAAATGACTTCCCACATGGATGGAAACCTCTGTGAGACAAATTGCTGACCTCACCTTGCTTAAGGGAAAGTTGAGAGTGGCCCAAAAACATTTCCAGCCCCTCTCCTCTCAATCCTCTGTTGTCTTTCATCCTTGTTTGTTTACTTTCCATGCAGATGAAGTCTGTCTACGCCCTGCTCAGCTCTCTTTGTTTACCTGTGGCTTCTGCTTTCATGCCTGGCATTGCATTGTGGGACACCGGCAGGGAGTGTGGATGAGCATGAAGCTTGGGGGTTTGTGAAGCATGTGAGATGTTCCTTTTTATATACTCAAACAAAGGACATGGCCTCAGACTGTCTTAGGGATATAAACGGGGTGGAATCAGGTCGACCACTTTTGGACACAAAACTTAAAAATGAGGACAAATGGACCGTGTAATGATGAGTTCTGCTTCAAGTGAGATTTTCCATTTTGACTCCAATGTGAATTACTGTTAAATACTTCAGATGGTTTTTACTTTTTCAGTACTACTCCATTCATAGATTGCACCATTTACTTGATAAAACAGGTAAAGCATTTATGTTTCCAATCTCTTTTCAGTCTTCACTCCAATTCACTGTCCGCTGTCTGGATTAACAGTCAGATTCATTACCAATGTCTGCCAGATAAATGACACGAAAGATGGAAATAAACTCTCTTCTGTACTATTTAAGAAAGTTAGAAACACACACACACACACACACACAGACCTGTACTCATATTTTTGTGAGGACCATCCATTTACTTTTTTGGGCAAAACCCTAATACCAACAATGACACCCTTAATCCCTACCCAACCTTAACCATAAGTAACCAAACAAAATACGTCTTTTGACATTTTTTTATTTTTTGATTGCAGTCATGGAATTTCCCCTAGGTGCAGACCAAACTACATTTGCATTTGGGAATTTCCCCACAATGCATGGTAGACCTGGAACGCACACACACACACACACACACACACATCTATAGATAGGTGTGTGTG
>JABFEB020000026.1:18051509-18071205 GCA_019775895.2 Stomatorhinus ivindoensis
TTTTAAGAGTGCGTTATTTTGCTGGTATTACAGGAAAACAAATGGTTTGTTTTATGGCCAGGACACCATTGCCCCACCCCCAAGCTTTCTATCATACGCTTGATTTTCTGTTTTCAAGGACAAGGAAGCTTTGAGTCGGCCCGTTAGCATGTTGTTGGTGAAACTGACCATTCCTTACCGGAATACTCATAGGGGGCAACAATTCCAGTAAGAAAACAGGCTCATTATGGGAAATGCTCGCTTGCTCCCCCCAGTTATGTTTGGGCTTTCATGTATTGATGTTGGAACTGCATAGTTCTTTTTTTCCCTGTTCATATTTTTGTTTTAACTGGCTGTTCTTTCATAAGTCACAGGTAGTTGTAAAGTTATAGTATTTGAAAGTCAGTCATGCATAGGGGTAATTATTGTGACTGTTTCCCCTCTATCTGCGCTGCTGATCTCGTCCTTGCCACTCTTTGCAGAATATTACAGTGGCAGCTTTTGAATTTTTTCAAAACAATGAAAGAACCTGGTTGTACTTATCTAGTGTCCTTTTCTCTTGTTTGTATGTCATATTGTAAGCTCTGTTCTGCTACTTCCTTTGGAGTTTTAAATGCAAGTGTGTGTTTGCACTGTTATTAATCACTGTATTTCCTGGATGGGGAATTCATACAGCTTCGGGAGCTGTTGTCTTGCCACAGTAAGGATTATATGAGGTTGGGCCCATAGCTTCTACATGGGGTTCTTCACCCCCCCGCCCCACCCCATGATCTTGGGTAGGACAAGTAGGTATGATGGATGGATGAAATGAGAGCTGTCTGGGGAATACACTATTGTTCTGATATCATCTAATAATATTTTTTTTTTAATTATTTTTTATTTTATTTTTCTAACCTGGAGCATTTTCCTTGCCTATAGATAAACCGAGGCCATATGACCGCAGAAGCCAAGAGAGCAGCAAAGATGGAGAAGAAGCTGAAGATCCTGTTGGGAGGCTACCAGTCCAGGGCCATGGGGCTGGTGAAGCAGCTGAGTGACCTGGGAGACCAGGTGGAGCAGGCCGTGGTGGAGCTCCGCACCTTCCAGGAGCTGAAGAAGCAGGAGGACCTGGCCATCCCACGCAGGCAGGAAGTGAGGAACCGCCACCTTTCGCCTTTCGGTTTTTACCACACATCTGTTGGCCGCTCGCTAATTGTACTGCTTCTGCTGTGGGCACGTATTCCCGGGAGCTTCTGGGAAAGGTGCAAGTAGAGATCATCTAAGATACTGATAAAGTGAGAGTGGGTGGATTGTGGAAATGGGCCGGATTTGTCAAACGTAGGCCAAGTCCAGCATAGACATAATAAATACCAGGCGAAAATTGACCCGTCAGCATTCAAGACGTTTCGCAAGATGAGCATGGTTGCCTGGCCCACCGCTCCGCTCCTTCTACGCGGAGAGCGTGTGGGCTCTGTCAGCAAAAAAGGAGGAAGAGAAGAGGACGAATGACGTTCCCTGTGTTTATTTTCTTTGTCAGGCTCTCCGGGAGGACGTGCAGAGACAGCAGGAGAGAGAGAGGGAACTCCAGCAGAGCTTTGCAGACTTGCTCCTGGAGAAGGAGACCCTTCTGTCTTCCAAGTTTTAAAATAAGACTTCAGATCCGCTGAGGCCCTTGTTCTGCGCTGGCCGTTCCCAGACAGTCTCCCTTTAGCGTTGGCATTCTGGCTGTAATGAAATGCTTCAACAAAAAAAGAGGGAAAAATCCACCGCTTTTGGTCCCTGACCGGCCATCGCTTTCGAATCGATTCCACACATTTCCCCGCTGAGTATGTGTCGATGTGTAGAGATTGTCGTTTTTCTTCAACCAGCTATTTTACATGGCATGGTAGTCTACATGTTGAATTACGCGCATACCAATACCGTAGTCTTAGAAGGAACATGTGAAAGTGTTTCGCTAGATGGTTTGACATACCTTTGAGCTGATTCTGTATGATAAACCTTTTTTTTTTTTTTTTAACCCGGGGACTTGTTTTGCATATCCTCTCTGTGTAAGTGCCCAGCCCACTGTGTGGCCTCAGACCTCTCATTCCTGCCGTCTGCGAGTGTCAAACATATAACTCAAATTTTAGTTATGCCCTAACGTTTTTTTTTCCCCCCCTTTTAAAATGTTTGTTTGCGTTCATATCCTCAACCTGGAATGTATTGATGACATCTGGGAAATAAATGGTATTTGACTTGCCAGTGTCCTTTGTCTAATGTATGTCGTTTAGCAGCAGCTTTTATCCAAAGTGAGATGATATTCAGAGAGTAGGAGCAGAAACCAGGCCCAATCCACTGCACAGCATCCACACCCACACGGGCAATTTGGTAATGTCAATTAATCTCTGCATGTATTTAGCCTATGAGATAGGACAATGGTTGGGAGGTGGCATGGTGGTACAATGGTCAGCATGGTTATCCCTGGGACTTTTCAAATCTCCACCAGGGTTCTGTTTGTGGCGCTTGCTTTTTCCTTACATTTGGTTTCTTCCAGGTAATGCAGCACTCCAGCTTCTCACCCAAGAACATGCTGAGATGAATTGGCATCACCAAATTGCCTGTGGGTGGGTGGGATGAGACTGAAGTGCTGCAGTACCTGGGGAAAACATGAAGAAAATTACAAGCGCTACACACAGATCCCTGGTGGGGATTTGAACCAAGGTCTGAGAGTGTGTGACACAACAATACTAACCACTGCACCATCACCCTCCCAGTGCCTCATCTTATAGGTTAAATACCTGTAGGATTTATAATGTCAGCAATTCTCACTTCAGGAGAGGACCAACCAAACCCACACAGTGCCCTCAACTGGTTTTGTGGTCAGGACCCCTAGGAATTGTTACCTAATTTCATTGACACCGACGTCACCTCACCTTTGCCTCTCAAGTAGGTAGCAGGGAATGCTTGCAGTTACGAGCACTAGGTTTTTTATACATTTAAATTGTCATGTTTTAATCTCATACACGTATGATTTCACATAAAGCACTGTAGTATCGCAACACATTATGATTAGATTTTAAAAATAGCAAAAGGCCAGGTGGCACAGTGGTTACCACGGCCGCTTCATACCTCTGGGAGCAGAGTTTGAGTCTCTGCCATTGTTCCCTGTGTGTGACGTTTGCATGTTCTCCCCCTGTCATCATGGGGGTTTCCCCCATAGTCCAAAAGTATGCTGAGCTGAAACTAATTGGAGTTGCTAAATTACCTGTAGATGTGAATGGTGTGTGAGGGTGTTCTGTGATGGGGTATTACCCCATCCATGGTGGTTCCTTGCCAGAGGGGGGGTCCAGAGACACGCAGAATATAACAAGCAGTTACAGAGGGAGGATGGTTGGATACAATGAAATGCACACAAATGAATTTAGGGACCATGTTTGCTTGGTTGGGCAAACTATTGGCAAAAGACCTACTAATGCATTTGTAATGGCTGTGAAATGCGGTCATTGCAGTGGAGGGTCATCCACTGCAATGGGCACTTCAGCGCCAGCTCCGGTGACACCATGGGGGGTCAGGCCACTCGGCATCGACGTGACACCGGTGTCACCCTCCACCCTGTCCCCTCTCTGGCAAAGGAGAGAGCACTCATGGTGGAATCAGGCTGTAGTGCCTCAGACACACACACAGCTGGCATACTTAAGAAGCACAGAGGATGCTTTGTGAGATAATGAGCAATAGAGGCCCGAGCGCCAAGTCGCCGACCAGCAGACAGAGCCCCCCCCCCCCCTCTGAGCAGAAAGAAGGTGGCAGCGCTCCAGTCGTTCGTTTGGGGCGACGGTGGTGAATCACTAGCACGTTAGCATCTGGCGGATTGATTGGCGTCCTACGTCCACACAAAGCTCTCCTATTGGGAACGGGCTAGTCAGGCGTGCTGCGAGATGGCGATCTCTGCTCATATAAACGGTGTTCTTTAATCTACTGAGGGTTAAAGTGGAAAAAAAGCAAAGTCATTAGTCACGGCATGTGATTAATTTATCAGCGATTCAGCAAAAAATCATCCGCAGTAAAGGAGAATGAGAGAGGAAGCGCCATTATCAAGGATTTGGCAGAAGAGGGAGCCCCCCCAAAAAAGTAAAATGACAGTTTGAAACAGCATTAAGACAAAAAAAAAAAACTATGATGACATTCATTCAAATGGCAGTCAGGATACACCGGTTCCGCACTGGTGAACCCCTGAGGTTTTTCGAGGTCTTGAAGGGGGGAAATGGCAGCGATCAAGAGGTTTGCTATCCTCTAGCTGTCTGAGCCATTAAAAGCGCCTTTTACACACTTGGCACGAGATCTTCGGGTTTATTTTTCTCGATGGGAGAAGCGAATGTAGCGGCGCGGCGTCGCTCGTCTGTCCACCACACAGAGGAGGGGATTATTTATGGGCTATGGGTTTGTGCATCGGCTGATTAAACCGTGATAGTTTCTGTTGGGGCCAAAACACTCTTCCTTCTGTGAACCATTTCCTGCAAGCGTTAAATATTACGAGCGGCTCCTGCCGGTTCCCTTTGCTTTGCTCCGTTTTGTCTTAATGACATGTAACTTTTGGCCTGGTTCATGCCGTAGCCCATAAAACCTAGATGTCATTAGACCGTAATCCAACAATCCAGCCAAACTGGAAGTGCGAGTTTAAGCTCCCAAATCTTTGAATAAGCAGAAAAAAAATACATTTCCCAACTTTTACAAGAGGGCATTACCATACATGTGAAACCAATGCATCCAAAGATATAGGTACTGTCCACAAGTTTGCAAAAAAGACAAGGCAAAGGCAGCACATATATCGAACACTAAGAAAGAGCAAAAATGGTGTGTATTGTGTAAAAAGAAAAAAAAATTAACTATCTAAAATATAAATCATCAGTTTACACGAATAATAATTTAGTAACTCAGGAAGCCAATATTATCCAAATGCACTAAAACAAAGGTCACATGGTCTTATATTAATTCCAAAACACGATGGTACCAAGCAGAAGTCCCTGTTGTTTTGTGTGTAAAAGTTCCTGATGCATCACGTGATGAAAAGTGAAACGGACAGAGAAAGACTGATAAATTTGCTCCTATACTCTAATAATCTGCAATTTATCTAGAGAATTTCTTATCTACAGCCCACTTGTATATATTTTTAAGTCACTGAGGGAGAAGGAAGGAAAAAAAAAACATTATGCATATTATAAATAAAACTCCTCGTTGCTCCAAAAGGCCTATGTTTAGTGGGTAATATTATACCTGCTGGTGATCACAAATAGAAATGCAGGTCGGCAAAGAGGATTTCATTTACCGCAACTGATGACAAAGTACGAATCACCCTAACCGAATCACTGAACGCATCTCAGCGGAATATTAAATCAAACTGCCCAGCATTTGCCACTAAATATAAACCAGTGTCACTTTTACGTTATTCATAAGCGCCCTTCGTGTCTAGTAACTGGGTTAACAAAGCATTCCCTGTAGCTGCAAAAGCGAGTCTATAGGCTGCTGGCTGGGTCAGAAGGTTCTGGATCATGTGGCCAGTGGCTACAGAAGCATCATTAGGTGGTTGGCTTCCACTCCATTCATCTACCCGTTGCCCATATCCAGTTAAATGTCAGGAGGAAAGACTAAGGTAGCAGATTGCAGATCTTGCTTTTCTTCCATCTCCTGCCTAATTTTTATTTTATTCACTTTCAAGTTTAGTTTAAAAAACACATTTATTATGATTATTATTCTTGATATTACTATTACCATTAATAACAATAATAATAATAATAAAGAAAAACACAATAGCAATAACAGGAGGTAATGTATTGTAAGACATATGTACGTCATTCTCAAACGCAATACAGTCCTCAAAAAAAGTTCCATTAAACACCATATAATATAAATGCCTTCCACAGACATGCATTTGTTTTGTCGCAGTTTTAACACATGATGATTTACATGCAGTGTCAAGCAAGCAGCAGGTGAAACGGAAACGAAAGCTTTAGGTTGGCTTGACACTGGATCACATACAGTGGAACGGTACATTTCAGTGTTTAGATACCACGCTAATTTTATTTCTGCCAACACATTCCGGTTAATAGGAACGTTGGATGTCAACCAGCTAAATATTTTTAGCTACTACCTTCCGCGCTTCAGCTAGCTACCCGCTTTGCCAGTGTAATTTAAATCACTATAAACAGCAGTGCAGAATAATAAATTTTTCAGTAGTTGTGAAGGTAGGATGTCAGAGATGAAAGAACACAATTTAACGCAGCCTGGAAATCACTAAGCTCTCAGATCGCAGCACAACCACCACACTTTGTTTACCTGATGTTGTAGTAACCTCTAAGTGCTATTTAGCTATTTCATATTACTCGTCTTAAAAATTGCGTGTGAGATATGAAACAGTGGCCACCCACCTCCTCCTAAATTGGCCAGTCACTTCTCAATGTGATTTTTGTATAGGAACGGCCATTAACATTTTTTTTCATAAGGAACAGAAGAATTTGTGATCCAAAATGTGGGTTTTAAAGTTCATTCAAGGACATGGTGGGGCGGAAGATAAAGTCAATCACGCCATTGTAGGGCCGGGTTTTTAGCGAAAGCCAACTAGGGATGAACATAGCTGGAGAAACACACAACTCAATAGCAAATGGCGAACAAAATAAAAATAAATTAATTAAAAAACACCTCAGAGTGTATCCATGATAGCAGAATGGATAAAGCAAATTTATTGTGATGCAATTACTGAAAAGAATCTGATATAGGGTGCTTAATGAATATGAAAAAGAAAATACCAGCTGAACATTAAGCGAGGGAAAAATGCTTGTCAATGGCTGTCAACATTCCTTCAGTGAACTGCAAGTACCGCAGATCTCGGTATCACGCTGACGTAAATAAGCAAATAAATAAAATAATAATAATAATATATGCAAGTAAAAATACTTCATGGTCATCATGATACAAAGGTCAAACTTTATCTGAAGGTGACGGAAATTGAGAGATCATATCCATGTAAGGGGAGGGGGAAATGCCCATAAATACCCAGTAAATGTCTGCAACTTCAAAGTTTCACTATTATACTTTTCTGGCTCTGTTTGCTGCTCTCAGCAATTGCCCTCTGAGTCATTTGTTTAAACATATTGCTCTCAAAGAGGTACATTCTCCATTTCTTTTCTTTTTTTTTTTTTTTTTTTTTTTGCTGTAGGACGTAACGACTTACTGGCCTGGAAACAAAATATAATCCTGAGTTCATTTGAGTGACATCATCCATCATTAGGCTGTACAGAAAGGAAATTGTACATTTGCCGGCAAGAAATGAAAGCTTTAATCGATAGGACGGATCTATCCTTTGTTTCCTTTATTCATCAGACCCAAACTAGCACGAATAAACGTTGTAAACAGGAAGTCAAAGCAGGATATGAGCACTCCAGAGTGTACCCACGGTGACTAATTAAAAGTTTCTAAGGGAGCCCTGTCTAAATCACTCCACTAGAGGCATCTGAAGGCTGGGACCTTCGTGGCTGAAGCCCCGAATGAATCTGAACGAGCCCCAAATGATTTGCTTAACTCAGATGTTTTAAGAACCACACTCTCATTTTGAGAATTGGGGATAAGCCCCAGATGTCTTATGATTTTAGCACTGGTCCTGCACTCCACTATAGTAATATGTAGAATTTAGTAGTGTGTGATTGTGCGTACAGTATGTATGTTTGTTTGTATGTACAGTATGTATATATATATATATGTATGTGTGTTTATCAATCATACACACATGCATACATACATACATATAATGTACTTTATTCTAGTTTCTACATATATAATGGAAACCACAGCAATACTGTTACATTTCACTACTCAAAACATTAGAAGGTGGGACCTACATCTGGCTTGCAGTGTTACAGCACATGAGAAATCTACTTCCAGATTACAAGGGACTCGTGATACAGATATGAGTGAAAGTTTCTCATTCATATTAACAGCACGAGGACCAGGGGATAATATTTTCACTGAGAACTCGATCCTCAAAAAGGCTGGCAAATGATGAAAAGGAACCAGGGTGGTTTGGGGGTAGAGTGCTGTGTGACATTTTTGTAGAACATACTGCAGAACACTGACAGAAACAGGATATGTGCAGAGTTTAAATAAATAAATAAATAAATCAATGACACTGGTGTTTCAGAAGGTTGAAATAACATATTTACCATGCCAGCGAAAAAAATTGGTGCAGAAGAAAAACCCTAATTTGATATCATGGGTGACCAATATTCTCCAAAGCCAAAGTCAGTGTAAGGTTACTGGGCCTAGCGTCAAATCCAAAACATGCTGGTATATTATAAGAATACAGCAGTATGTTGTGTGGGAGAAGTATGTCTGTGAACTGTTCTCTCAGTGAGACTAAACTGAACACTTGCAGTGTTAATGTGCTGTCGCAGAGTATCCCTTGCCGGCATCCCAGGGTTTGACCTTTAAAATCAAAGGGATTTTTTTTCCCTCTAACTGTTCTTTTCCGTCAGACTTTGTGCTTTTTACAGTTCAAGTCTGCCAGTGATCTGTTTATCCCATTGTAAATTCTTCAGTGGAGGTTTTTAAAAAAAAACAAAACAAGAAAGTGCACAATGAAGTCTCGACTGTTAGCTGATGTATTATTACAATACCCTCAAGGGAGAAAGTATCTTGTTACAAATCAAATATACTGCATTTGCCTCATTCCATATGCAGCTAAATAACTCTGGATGGAAATCTTTTGTCAAATAGAATAATTCAAACTGTTTCTGGAATTGAATTTGAGCGCCTGTAATTGCAAGTGGAGTCGCTGGGATTTATGTGAAATGCTTTTAACGATTCTTATGTTTTTTTCACCCCACACAACCTCTCTGTGACTGATCACTGGTGTGGTTCCATATTCTCTGGGGACAGAATATGAAACAGAAAAAAAGATTCTTTGCTATGCAGAAAATGTAACAATATACATTCATTTCAGGCGAATAAATTCCGCTAGAGAAACGTGCTTTTGTGCTTCTACCAACGGAATGCTGACAAAGAACAAATAACTTTCCCCTTCTGTGATTTAATCTTCACAGCGCAAATCCCTCTTTAACGAGGAATATAAAGTCCTTTATAAATCTATACTACAGTAGCGATTACTATGTAAACATTAGCTTCATTTATTATTTTTTATTCATTCAATCACAGATCTGTCACAGATTAAATAGCTGTTAAAGATCTATTACCATTTTTAATCATGTCTACTAATAAAAATCTGATTGATATAATAGTGGCTATTTATATAAATTGTATCCTCCTAGCAGGCACCTCACAATATAACTGGGAAGATTCAGGACAGATTGGTTTGTTTCCCATTTTTCACCCCCACCCAGACAGTACCGGGGGACAGATTAATGGAGAGGCTACCGTAGGCTACAGGTTAGGGGCCCAGTAAAATCAGGGGCCCCAGACTGGAGGAGTTCTGCTGTTGATCAGTGTACTGGTGGTGTGCATGGGGGTGGGGGGGGGGCGCAAGGGAAGTTAATCCACCTCATGACATTACCATATAAGGATAGTTGGGATCACATCACCTCCGCTGCTACAAAAAGAAAAAAAAATGGGAAACCTGGGTCCCTCCCCTGGGTTCCGGTCACATCCTTAGAAGGTGCTGTGATTGGCCAGCCAAGTTACTCTGGCCACGGAGGGAGTCACTGTACCGCACTCGGCTAATAATACAGCGCTGAAGGCAGCGTGGCACGTTAGAACGGCCGAGCTTCCCGATCTTCAGCAAAATATCCTGCCACTGTAAAGCTGCTCTTGACAAAGTCATTAGCTAAACAGATTATTATAATAATGATTTGGTCCAAAGACAACAGAGGCCATTGCTGGATAGATCCACCCTTGAGGTTGTGAGATGTAAAACTAACACAGACTCCAGCCCTGAAATCCTGGGATTTCCCCACTCCTGAATTGCGCTTTTGGACCAGGATTATACGCTGGTTTAAAACATCTGATCTGCCCTATAACACGTTATGCATGTTCATTAAACATATATACAATGACATTTACTTGCATCATGAGCAACATGCAGTCAGATGCGTAATTCCTCAAAACTCTGGTATGGCTTGATTACACTTAAAGTCCATTGTTAGTTCATTATACAGATAAATTAGTAATGATTTTAGCTAATCATACACTATGTAAATCATTTTGTAAGTATAAACTAGACTGATAAAAGGGAATTGATATTTATTAAACATGATAATAGTTCATCATAATAAAATCAATATTAACATCATATTATCATCATCAGCAGCTATATTTAGAAATAAATCTATTTAAAAGATTTAACTATTAGGTTCTTTCGACAACCACTACATTGAATTTTTGCTTCTTACAAATGATTATCCATAAGTATGTAACAGGTACTTGTTTATGTTATGGCATTTAAGACGCCAGAAAAATACTCTAAACGAAAAACACAATCATCAATCAAACGGCAAACAGTTTTCCAGACATCAAATTATACATATATAAAAATGAATGAATATTCATATTAAAAAATGGATTAATATACGTTTGATTATATTTCTGACAGGTTTTAAAAAAGAAAGGGGAAAAAAACTGTGAAAAGAGGGGAGTTTGTTTTTCAAGCCAAAGGGCCAGTGTTTAGTTTGGATACCAATGAATAACATATTATGTGGAGAGGAAATTAAAAATGCAGGCCTGTAATTTACAGAAGAGCAGAACAGATTTAAATGTCTGTTCTCTGCTTTGCTTCCAAGCTCCCAAATATGTCACAGCTGAAAGAGAATAATTCCCCTTTTCTTTTTTTCTGGGTTTAGCCATAACAAGGGAGCAAACGCTGCCCCGGGTCTAGCTGCCAGACAGCGGCAGCCAAGGTAGCACGCGGTTTATCAAATCCAAATGCTACATGCTAAACATTTCATTTCTGCTCCGAAACAATTTTCTGTGTTTAATTTAAAATGAATATAAGAATATACAATATGTGCAGATCATGGGGGTTTAACTACCACGTTATTTTTTGTTGGTAAAAGTAAATGTTTCATGCTATAATACCAGGATCCGCATTTTCAGTTTTTGTCTGGCTTTCATATTATTCTTTATAAGTTATTATAAAGAAAGAAAAAAAGTTGAGTCCCGCTCAGAGTCCCAACCGTGTTTTAAACAACACAATCAGCCTGGGAATGATGACAAAGGCTGGCTCTTGGCTCCCCGTTTCTCGTCGCTCTTTGACTGTTCCGCAGACGCAGGGGTTGTGGTTTGAAATTCGGGTTCACTGCGAGGTGTCAGGGAAAATGCCAGCGGTCCGTGATTCAGCCATCACAGTAACCTCACGCACGCTCGGTTTCGGATAGATGGGCAACAAACAAAGCTAAACGGAGGAAATCAGGTCTCTGTAATGGTGCCATTGAAACTTGCAGATGGTAATTACAGGATAGGCTATATTCTAAAAGTAGCTACCAGCTCAGCTACAGACCTAGACGTTTCACAACCAACTAGGCCATATATTCTGAGTAGCTACTGACTCGTCTACAGACACAGCAGTTTCACAACCGAGGTCATATATTCTTAGAGTAGCTACCAATTCACATACAGGTATATACATTTCTTAACCAGTTAGACCCTTGGCTGGATGGGAGAATCTAACAGTTCCATGTACCACACTGTCAGCCAAGATTGCAAACAATAACGCCAGCCGGCATATGCGTGAAACCACCAGACAGTGACCGATGTGAACTGGTGCAAAATTTCTACGCAGGTCTGAGCCAGAAAGGAAGTTGATAAATGTTTCTTTGACGTTGTTTTAATTCTGCACGCCAGACGATTCACCTGTATTGTTGGCGACAGCGTTTAAATGAAACAATCTGAAGGTTAACCATTAAACGCTGATGAGAAATGCAGAGAGGGCTGCCTCAAATGGTGCCAGCAAACTTTAACGTTGTTGCCCGGATCACATACAGTATAAGATTCTCCTCATCCTAATATAAAATATATTGACTCTAACCAGCCACACAGCACATCTAATGGTGAGGAAGATGTAAAATACAGCTGTTAACATACAGTAAGGGTATACACCCAGAATATCATTTACAAAATAAATGTAAAACACTGCAGTAAGCAGCCATTTTAATAAATGCTTGGGCACAGGAAAGTAACCTGATAAATTATTTTCTTAATTCAACCATACAGCTTGTGATGGAAACACACATCCATGTGAGTATACTAAGGCTGGATAGCTGATAAAATATAAAAAGTTATAAATCATCCTTTTTTCGGTATTTCATTATGCTGCCAATTTCCCGCAGAGAACTCCTAAACCTTTAAAACAGATATAGACCATACTGTAACCCTCGTCAATGCCTTAAGGTTTAGTTCAACTTTCCATAAGAAATGATTACATAGTTGCCTTGGTTACAGTTGGACTCCTAAAGAAGCACAAAGCAAGCCCACCAGCTACCAGCAGAGACCACTACCGACTAACAAGACCTTCCACTTTGCATTGGGTCCTGTCTGAACTTGATTTACAATTCAGCCATATGGATTTATGGTTATACATAAACATGTGTGTGACTGGGGTCTATAATTAGATCTTTGCCGTGCATTGCCACTGCGGCTAACTTATGTCGGCAATTACGCTCCAGTGGGTTCAAAAGGTGAGCTAAAATTTGAAATTCCCCCATTTTCCATTCACAGAGCGCCCCGAGAGGTTAAAGACGCAAGATAAATAAATAAATAAACAAGAAAGACCTTGGTGATTTTCCAAAAACCATTCTGAACGGCTTCAGTCTTGGCTGTAGATGTTCCCGCTGGGAGACGACCCCCCCCCCGCCTGTGGTACACTGGATTCATTTGCTGTTCGGCCGCACAGGTAAAGCGGCCCTTTGACAGATTTCCCTTTCGCTCCCTGTGCCTTTTCCAGGGTCAGGAAGAGGGCATCCTGGCACGAGGGCTGCCCCCGGCCGACGGGCTCCAGCCCTGCCAGTCTCACCTTTCACCATCCAGCCACACAAAGCCACTCAACATCTGCCTGACCAGCCTTTAAAAAAAAAAATCATATACTGCTGCAAGTACTTCTGTCAACTTATTAGTGACAGGCTCACAATCAATACAGGGCATCCAAATTAAAAGCCGCTATAGCCTGGACCAACTTTGAGACGTTATTAAATCAATGCGGCAGTCAGCGGTTATGAATAACGTACTTGTGTCAAATGTCAGTTATAAGTAATCAGATTATTCTTAAAATAAAAAAAATTACTATTTTCTCTTCATGGGGGATTAGAGGCAGCGTGCGGCTCAGTGGGCTAAGCCTGTTTGCCTGTAATCAGAAGGTCGCCAGTTCAAATCCAGCCTCAGCATGTCTGTGGCTCCCTTAGCAAGACCCTTAACCCCCAGTTCCCTGGGTGCTACTCCAGGTGGCTGCCCTTCATGGACAGCTTACTCTACAAAATGCAATCTAGATAAGATCTTAACAACTCTAAGTTAAGTTCTTCCCAATCGAGCTTGATGGGCCGAATGGCCTCCTCTCGTTTGTATAGTTCTTATGCTCAAGCTGAGGGAGGCGTACGAACAACTTCACCCACAGGGACAATGAAGCATCTATTGCTAATGTTAAAAATACCGTGATTGTGAAATTTTATGTTCTGGAATTAAACATGTCTTGTAAGGTACACAAGACCCATGCACATACGTTTGAAATTTTAAGCATGGAACAAACTACCAGATTAAACCCTTTTCTGCAGGCTACGCGAACTGAAGCAAGTATTCCACTAATTAACTAAGTCCTAGATTACAACCTCCCTCCAGAAGATGGGGATGTTGTTTCACCTTCTCTTGGGCCAGAGCTATTAAAATCAATTTAGGTTTATTTTACAAGCGATTTACAATTTCTGACCACAGATCTCAAACAAACAGGTAGATAAGCTATCAGATAAATTAAAGTAAACCTTATTTAAGGCAAACAAGGAAGTACGTGCAAAAATCTGAATTGAAATAGTAACACTGGTTGACAAATGACTGAGGTTGGACAGGAACCCCACAATGCACTGTGCTGAGATTTACTGCAGGATTCCTTTCCACTCAGTGAAGGAAAACCTACATTTATATTTCAAATGGCAATATTTTAAGTTTTATATATCTTGTGTCATTGTCAAATTACCCATCCCCTTCAACAACTGCACTTTTCTCAGGTCAACTGTTAAAAAATAAAGGTCTAAAAATCCACATAGCTATTATACCAAGTCATAATGAAGATTTACGGTAAAGAAGCACCTTCAGCATTTGGTGAAATTGCCTTGTATCATCATTGTACCATTGTACATTGGATTTGCAATACCAATTAGGCATAGCATAGAGCTGATATTCAGACCAAGAAAAGGTGATCAGACCCTTACTCCTATTCTGGCAGGTAGAGACTGGAAGCTACAATTAATATACTCCCATCTATAGTATACTTTACTGCAGTTCAATCACATATATTATGCAGAAAATTACAATCTCTGTTGAGTTCACCTTCTGCTAGATCATTTAGAGATAATATTTCTATGAGAAGACATAAAACGCGTCTGATCATATTAATTATGGCACATATTGGAAACAGATTAAAGCAGTTTCCACCCCTCTGTCAGCCATAAACACAGCTAAATTGTGTTTGGCAAGGGAGACACACTTAGCGTTTATACTGCAATTGGTTTCCATGCGGCTGAGGAGTCGTGTTCCCCGACGGGCACATGTGCCCCCCCCACGCCGCCTGGCCATCAAAGCGGCTGGAGGCAGAGCACACAATCTGGTGGTCAAGGCTCAAATTGCCCACTTGTCCCCCTCTCCCCCCGACACAGTGTGCACGAAGAGGTTTGGAAGCACACGGCCCAGAAGCTGGACCCAAGCAATGCGCCGTCATCTTCCAGTTGCCGTGCGGGTCGGCCTTTTGAGGGATTATCACGTCAGAACACTTTGCCGGTTGCAGCGTCATCCTATTGGTTGGGGCAGGTGAGCATTTACAGACCTTTAGGAGGAACACTGTTTAGAAAATTCTCTGGTCTGGGTTTTGGCCAATCAGTAAGTGATATTATGCTGTCAATATAACAGTCTGGTAAGCTTTATTGTGTTACATGGTAACTCTACCAACTAGAGAAATTTGCTCTTTTTTATTTTTGGTCGTTCAAAAAACTGGGTTAAGGATCAAACTGTTGTGTCCATTTCTTTATGATTATCATATCGTTTTTAAATTTAGCTTCAGCTAAACGCATAAAAAAGGTTTCTTCGGATTAAGGTGTATGGCCCTTTAATTTGCACACCAGTGAGGCTATGATCGAATATTCAGTATGCAAAGCTAAAAGCCTTGAATTTAAAATGGAATCCAAACAATGAGGCTAAAAATAAGCACGCATAGAAGTTTTGGTATATCTAAGGCAACATCCTTATCACAGTAAACTGAAAACACTCTGGGATTTATTCTCCTTTATTCTTCCCGAGCAAAACTTTCAGGCGAAAGGCCTGGAACGGTTATGAAACAAGTACAGGAACAGACTATAATGATGCAGTTTAGATCAATCAAAAACAAGTAGTTAGTCTCGTATGAAGGATTTAAGGACAACTGAAACAGTCCAAAAATGAATGGAAAGAGTTAGCCTTACTGCTCTGCTGTTTTAGGTCATTTTCTTATTTACTAGTTGGTTCATTTAAAGCAGAAGGCCTGAACATCCTCCCCTATCCCATCCTATGTCAAGACAGAACCTGCATTCTAGAAACTGTCAGAAGACCCGCCTCGTGAAGTTTCTCCAACAAAGATAAATACGCTTCAAGGATCACCTGTTTGAAGCAAGATGGATGCCATTTTTTTGCCACTTCCCACGTACGCCATCTGTTTCTTGTCAACGGCAAGTCACCCAGGTGCAGTGACAGCTGTGGGTGTTACATGCTATGCGACGCACTCTTTGGCTAACTTCTGTTAGCCAAACTACACTTCCAGGAGGTGTCATATATTGAAATGCCATTTTAAATGCCAAGCCAAGCACAAAAGAGGATGAATCCAGCTAGCAGCAGCAAAAAAACAAAAAAAAAAGAAAACCAATACCATCCTCACTTTAATATTAATTTTCAAATAATGTGAACCCATATGAACTCTTCATATATGCCCTGCATATTTCCAAATCTGGACATTCACAATGAGACACTTCCTATGTTACCCATAATCTCAACTGTTAAGCTCATTCGACAAGGAAAAGAAAACAATAAAGAACAAATAATACTGTACAGTATTCGCAGCATTACTTACAAATACTGCATAGTATTCTCAACATTACCTACAAATACTGTACAGTATTCATAGCATTACTTACAAATACTGTACAGTATTCTCAACATTACCTACAAATACTGTACAGTATTCGCAGCATTACTTACAAACTGGATATCTGCCACCAGAAGAAGTGAGCAGCTGAATGGACATGCCACAGATCACAGTTGTCAGGTATCACAGATAACGAAACGCATCAGTCACAACTTGACGTAAATACAATGAAAAATGCAGGACAAAAATAAAATTCTAGTATGATTAATGAGTCTTAACCATCTTGAGTCACGACTGTAAAATCTTACAACACATGTGGAGAATCATACTTAAAATTCCATATTTCCCTATCGGTAGAAATCCCCATGACTTTTGGCAGAGTGGATATGTTTTAGCATTTACAGATTAAATTAATGTATAAACTTCGTAGTGTGGAATAATGTAATAATGGATACACGAATATAAGTATCAATCTTTCTGTAAACCTTAATTATTTGGTAATTTGGTAATGATCTATCATAGAATTTGACATTAGGACCCTCAGAGTTTTACTCCGGATTACCTATAATAAGTCCTTTACGGCAACATCTTGTGACTTGAGGTGCACAAACCTTACTTCCTTACTTCCATGGACTCTTTTGACCAGAGCAGCTCTACATGCTGCCATTTCATAACATAAACCAACACTGTGTTTAATATTGCAAGCCTGCATGTTTCCATGCCAATGAGAAAAAATGAAAGTCACTGCAATGAGTCTATGCCTTCAGTTTATTACAGTCTTGTTTACGCCACAAACTAATGAATAATTTATAGTAGCAAATGCAATATGATTTCTCAGATAATTTTAGTCAATGCTTACTTCTACAAAGTCAGCTCTGGATTTTTTAGACATAGGTGTTAAAAAATGTATACTGACTTATTATATATGTGCAGAAATAACACACTCATGACAGCTGGGTTCTTGGTTCAAACCACATATACAGCACTGTGCAAAGGTTATAGGGAATCAAAAACAATTTTTAAGGCTACTTATCTTGGTAGTGACTGTACAAAATGCAATAATTTCACATGATAACATATGAAAATTAACTGACATAATACAAAATACAGAAGAATTCTGTCCACCAAAAAGTTACTGATATCTTGTTGCATGTGTAGACAAACTATGCTTTGGTTCCGAAACCTCTCCTTAAAGGCACCTCAGCAAGTCTAAATATTCAGTAAATTTCTCCATCATCCCTATTAATTCATTAACGATCTGTTAAGTAACTCAATTGTGTATTGATCAGCCAAACAAGGTGAGGTAGGGTTTGAGTCAAAAAATACATGGGTGTATTGGACAGTTGCTGCAAATACTGTGGTGATTTTGGTATATGTTTTGAAATGGCTATGCTGACACACTGATAGACATACATTATATCATCATTTAAATATCAGTTTTGGCCAAAGATATTAGCACAGTACTGTAAGAAATCTTTTTTTTTTTTTTAGTTTATTTACTGGGAGTTCGGTTTGTCCATTCTGTCTGGTCCTGACTGTTTTTTGTACAGTCTTTCAAACTATGCTCTGCTACAATTCCTGGAGTTTCAGACAGAGGTTGACTTTGTCACTGTGGTGTGAAAAGTTATTTCCAGGATTCATGTTGCTATGTTCCTTTCTAGGGTGAAGTTATGGGAAATTGTGCCCACGTCGGGTAAATTAACTGGACTGGAACATCTGCAGAGCATTCCACTGTTAGTGTAAAATCCTCCACATTTACTCTCAACCAATCCATTCATAAGTCTCTCCAGCCTCATTCTATTGTATCTACTCAATCACAAATCATTGTTTTGATTAAAAAATTAATAAACTAATTCTGATTTTCATCTTCCTACTTTCATATGGAGTAAAAACTAAAGCATAAACACAAAAAGGACTAATAAAAAGAAATCTGTAAGACTAAGAGCACTGATTACACAGGCGGTGAAGCTTTTCCCCCCATATTTTTAACAGAAAGCCTACTAACATTCACCTTTTGCTCAGCTTTCTCCAATAACAATTACAGCCTTTGAATAACGGCATTTGTCAAATGCAACATTTATCACAGAAATTCCGGAATAAGATCTGCAATAAATATATGGCAAATTTGGTCATTTGGAATTTATGAAAGACTCTGCATAAAGAATAGCTTTTACATACAGATCTGCCAGTGCTGTAGGATTTTTTATATATACATATATATTCGGCACAGTAATATGATGAGTTGCCTACATCCCTGCACTGTGACTAGCGGCTAAGCCGTTTCATATGTGGACGTTACGCGAATGAAATATTCGATGTTTGCATGCGTGTCATCCTGTATCTGCAGGACACCCAGAACATTCTTGAGTGCGCTCAAGGTCCCATAAATCACGCATCCACATCTCTGCCAAACATCCTTCCTCAAAGGGAACGCCGTCTGCGACGCACTCCGGGGGCGTACTCCATCACTCCGCGCCATGCTCTCGTCGTAAGAAGACAGCATCTGTCTCCATTTTTATTGCCCGCACTGTCTATATTTTAATTGCCGTCCTTCCAGACAGAAAGAAATCTCCCCATTCAGTCTTGCTATCTGAGAGACAGAAAGAGTGAAACTGTTTATGTATAAAGCAGTATGTGTAGCAGATACTACAGCTTGTATATAACAGAGAAGCAACAGTCTAATTTTGCATATGAATGATTTTTCTATAATTAAGGCAACTCAATGAGCTCGGAGGATCCTTCCTTACCAAGCGTACTAAAATGGCAGGGGGGGGGGGGGGGGAGGGTGATGAACTCCCTTGTTATTCAGTCATGCTGTGTAGTCACAGTTTCCTTGAACTTTGCTTATTTATTGTAAAGTCAGTTGACGTTTATTTATTTAGCAGAGAATTTTGTCCAGCATGATGTACAATGAAGCATCAAAGCACAGACTTAGTGTCTGGAGCAACTGGGGTTAAGGGTCTTGCTCAAGGGCCCAAATCACAATCTCTCTGAGTCCCAACCCACTGCCTGATTGCAGTGTGTGATTTGGATACACATGTAGCTTCAAGAAGCTTCAATGGCAACAATGTCTGAATGCATCTACACCTGTACATGGAGATGAGGGTTGGGTTACTTGGTCACCTGCTTTGTTAGGGCAGCGTTTTAATGACACAAATGCTGACCTGGAGGATTGATTAGTCTCGGACTCTCAAGGCACCTCGTCGCAAGTCAGCTCAAATGTGAAGGATATGGCCTTAAAATGTTTCAGTCTCGCGATATGAGGGGACAAGGAGGTCAAGGATTAAAAATTTGAGCTGCTAAGATCTCTGTAGATCATTATTCTTAAATATATTCTTAAATATACAATATATAGCACTGTTGCCTCACACCTCTAGGACCTGGGTTCGAGTCTCCACCTGGGTTCCATGTGTGTGGAGTTTGCATGTTCTCCCTGTGTCGTCGTGGGGTTTC
>JABFEB020000026.1:18080739-18098971 GCA_019775895.2 Stomatorhinus ivindoensis
CCCCGCCATTAAGAGGATAACATGCAGCAAAAATGTTTGAGCGACTCATCCAAATACCAAAGAGAGAGGACGACTGTGGAAAACTGGCATGGAAATGCACTTATGCGGCGGTGATAATGGAAATAAACACGGTTCACGTTCCTGCATATTCATGGGGGGGGGGGGGTTGCACACTACCAGATGTGCGGATGAGAGTCAGTGAGGCATGTGTACGGGAGTCATGTTTCACTCAGAGAGCAGACTGCCAGCTTCCACTGACAACTGACGGGGATAAACACGACGAAGGGGAGAGACACCAGTAGTCTGGGGTCCTTCTGGAACTGATCCAGGACCAGCTAATCGGAGCTTAGGGTCAGGAGCTCTCCATTAACTATACTGTCTTTCACATGGCTGTGAATTACGTCTAGTTTAAAAAATTGCCCCCTGAGGAAGTATGAGATATCCACTGATGAAGTATCAACGTAAATAATGCATATGGTTGCAGGTAATACATTCATGGCACTGTCATAAACGTGTTGCATGTCCATGTCACGTCACGGTGGCGTGTGATTGCTGCCAAGAATATACAGAATTGGGCAGGAGTTTTAGGCAGCTAAAGAAAACATTTAAGACCATTTATTTATTTATTAGGTAGAAAGATTTGCTCAAGAAAAAATGAGCATTACAACACATTCAAATTTACAGTAACACAAAAAATTATCTCTTTTGTTATCTAAAGTTTCTCATATCTAGTTGGATGGCTAGATGAACACCGCTTCAGTTCCCAAACTTCTCCTCAGGGGCACTTCAGCCATTCTATGTATTTGTTAAATTTCACATCAGCTACACATGTTAAGAGGTGTTTAGATATGACTAAGCCGTCACACTTTGACAGACATCATAGTTTTACACCAAAATGAAGATCATTTAAACATCATTGACTGTCTAATTCTTTTACTCTGTCATGAACATGATATAGAAAACCACAGAAGTTTATGGCACAAGCAATGTGATGCTCAACACATTTCTCTAACCGTCCATGACGTAGAGTGTGACACCAATGTCACAACCTCACGTTATGTCACATCAGAAATGACTAGCTCTTCTGATACTATCGGTGGTCAGGTTGCCAAGCGATGAAGACGCTTTTACAGCCAGAAAGGGGAGACACAAGGTTCTGAAATCCACAGCGGGTGGAATTATCGCGTGCCGTCAATCAGTCATTGGTTTAACCTATTCTCCTTGGTTACTTTGTTATTTCCCATTGGGTTAAATTGGGCAGTGACTGACAAAAGCACAGTAAATCCCTCTAGCCACACGCTATGGCTCTCTCTCACGTCACTACTTACGCCAACAGTGACTTGAGACCTTATTTTAAACATGAAATTTCCAGCTCCTCAGAGTACCGGGGGTGTAGTATGACTATAACGTCTTATGGTGAGGAAATGCCTTATTGACAGGGGTGGGGAAGACGACATGTCCGTCTGCTTTCGGCATCAACATCAACGAAACATATTATTAGCTTAGCAAAGCTCTTTTGTTTTTTTCTGTAGAATGAGTTGATGTAATGGCGTGGAAAATTCTATGGTAAATAAGGACCACGGATACATTAATGATGCTTACGTTCGGTACACCTCCAGGCAAGTTGTTAACTGAAAAATTCAGTGCATATGACACTGATATAAAAAACAGTATTTCGTTTTATTTATAACTAAAGTTGGCTTTCTCTGGGTGATTACTGAATTTTAGAAAAGAGAAAAAAAATGTTCCTTTTGGTCCATTCAACGTAATAATTTATTGTAGCCTGGAGGCAGAACCTCTGTTTAATAATTGTTGAAAACAGACATTTACACCACATTGGGGGAAAAAACGAGGTCTCCGTCAGTTGCCAAAAGTTCTATCTCCATTCATATTAAAGTCTTGATGGCCTGTGCGTCTGGAAAATCCATTCATAGATTAACACCAAAGTGCAGAAGAAAAACATCAGAACCAGGAAAATAATTACCGGGAAGGATGTTTTGAGTGGCAAGTTAGAAAGCAACCATTGAGCTAATTTTCTCGGTCAAGGACACCACAGCTAATCATTAGAAAGGGACTGGGGGATATTTATAAGGCAAAATCAACCATATATGGGTTCTTTCTCCTCTCTCTGAGTAGCACAAGGAATTAAGATATGAAGAACGGAAGGCTATAAACACTCAAAATACCACTCCGGCTCTTGGCGTCACTGGCAATAAAAGCCATGTTGACTGAGGCAACGGAAACCACAAATACGGTTAGACACACAGCATTAGTGGCCAATATGAAACACTCATATCTATTAACACCACTTATTACACTCTTGGTTTTCCAAAGACATGGAATATTACCAGCAATGTCTTATTGCTTTATAATAATGCTGAAATATTGCTTAATAATAATTAAAATATTTCACATTTATATTTTCTTTACTGCCACATTTCACAGTTCCACACACACAGAATGGGCTTTTTAATCACACAAAAAAAAACAGTGTAACTGGGGTGAAATGTGTTACATCTGTACTCTGTCTTCTGTTTAGCCTGGTGAAACAGAAAATAATGAACTGTATATAAGCTAATTTAACTAATCCTGTTGCTGCTATGACAATTCCTTGCTATACTCTTACTAAACAAATTGTTCTGTGTCTTTTCATATTTGACTCTTGCAGTCTTCCCTGTTAATTATCCCTGAGATTTCGTATAAAAATTTACTCAGCTGAGAGGAGAAATTGAAATTGTATTTTCAGTCATACCAAGTTACTAAGTATAGTTATTAAAGTTAAATATGTGACATTCAATACTTACATTTTTGTAAATGTATACTCATTTCATTGCTACTCCAGTGCCTGGTAGCCATCACAGGGCACACAGCTGAGGTACACCCTGGATGGGATGCCAGTCTATCACAGGGCACACAGCTGAGGTACACCCTGGATGGGATGCCAGTCTATCACAGGGCACAAGGCTGAGGTACACCCTGGATGGGATGCCAGTCTATCACAGGGCACAAGGCTGAGGTACACCATGGATGGGATGCCAGTCTATCACAGGGCACAAGGCTGAGGTACACTCTGGATGGGATGCCAGTCTATCACAGGGCACACAGCTGAGGGACAAACAAACAAGCCAACTCAGGGCCACTTAACCTTACAATCCTCGCATTAGTCTTTGGACTGCAGGAGGAATCAGAGGACCTTGAAATGACTCACCCAACACAGAGTACAGGTAAGACGCGGATGTCCAACTCTGTGCCAGTGTGCCACCCTGCTACAAAAATATCTACGCTTAAATTAGCCAGCACATAACTCTTCTTACAAATCAATTACAGCAGTTAAAAAAACACAGACACACACACACACACACACACACTTCATAGGAGCCACTGGATGTATCAGCTGTTGCCCAGATTTCCCTGCTCGCTTCCTGCCCAGCAGCCAAAGTGCCGGCAGCTGCCAGCTCCGCACAGCAGACCTCCTGTTATCATCCAAACCACTATACTTTAAAACTCATTTTAAACCATATCAACCTTTGCGCCTTAAGAAATGCCTTTAACTGTGTGTCATAGTTTTTTTTTGTGTGCATCCTATCTGCAAATTACTTATTAACATGATAGCTCAGCTACTGGATTTTTGGCATTTCTGCTTTTCCCACAACTCATTCCCTAAGACCTCTGACAGCTCCATCTTATTAGTGTTACCATACCCATCAAGCTCTACTCTTCGATCATGCATCTAACCAATACCCACATTTCTGTCACAACTTCCTTCCTACCATCAATGATAAAAAACTATTCAGCAGCAGTTCCACTTCTTTACACCAGGTCTAAAGTAGTGGAATTCCATAATTACTTATTTCCAGGATAATTTTAGTTAGTGTACTTCTGTAAATTACTCATTAATGACAACAACAGTCTGACGAGCTAATTAACCAGCTTTTTATTTATCCATCCCGTGTCGAATTGCTAAGCCCAAACACAAGTTTACTCCAGTATAGCCTTTTCCACAACCAGAAATCCCCTATACTTTCTTGTGCTCCTCTTGTACTGAGACCAACATGGCTATGTTTTCATAGCGTTCCTCCCAGTTTTGTTAGCAATATGCCCAAAGAAAGACTCCTCTCCTTGATCCCAATCCTGTGTGACACGCTTCAGTTTGTCATCTCATCTGAACAAATAAGATCTTATTCTGGACTGTTACAGACATTCACCTATCTACACCACTGCTGAATGTCACACCTATTCTGCATAATCTACAAAATGCCTTTAATGCGGCTGGGAAAATCAAATAAGGTGAGCAGAATTTGTTTAAGATTAACTATACCGTCGCAGCATCAGATATAACTAATATGAGATTAATGCAGAATAACAGATTATTTCCCCTGTCAAATGGAGGGTGAATGCAGGACAATTTGGTAAATCGTTTTAAACAGGTGAGATGAGGAAATCACCAAAAGCTAACTGGCTCGACAAACAATCAAATATGTTTCAGAAAAACTACACATTGTGCTAATCAAACTTAAATGCAATTTGTAATTGTGAATATTAAAAGAAAAAAAAAACTTAATATATAAATAAATCTTGTGCTTTTCCAAGACAAACAGAAAAGCGCTCTCACCGTCTAATAGCATTATGCCAGTTTTATGCAGAAAATTACACTAACCACAAATTGCTCTCAACAATTCAAATATGTTAGAGTTCGACCACTTTAAAATGGGGTTCAGTAAGATTATAAATATAACCTTTTTTTTTTTTTTTTTTACAGCTCTGTTATTACGTACTGAGAAGGGGGAGAGTGGGCCAATCTTATGGCTGTAGCGCCGGATAGCTTCTCTGATGTGGGCAGGCTGGATGGCACCATTTTGAGCCTCCATACCACAGGCTGCCGCGCTCTGCAACAGACAAACACCAGAGATGGTTCCTAAATCAAAAACACAGCCCTCTACTCTGCGCGAGGGGGGGTCCCTCAGTCGGCGCTTACACACACATGCACACACACGGCCAGACCTACGCACGGGAGCGTGTGCAAGAAACGGCAACTGGACCGTGAGCATGCACATGTTAGCAGGCGGGCTAAATGTGCAAAAAAAAAAAACCAGCCTGCAGTGATGAAAAAAGGATCAAGTGTGCTGTCCGCACAGAATTATGCATGAGTTTAAATTTGAATACATTGAAGAGAGAAGAAAGAAGCACAATATGTAAAATTCCTGTGATATTAAGCATTGCCGTTACTTAATTATTAGCTAACTCGCATCCGGAAAACATCGGGTAATGTTCAGATAATAATATCTTTCTAAACATATTGCAGGGGAAAAAAAACTCTTCTGATAAAGAAAGTAATAATTATGGCGCCTTGACCCCCTAACATATAGGGTATCACAAGGAAGTGTAAGCAAAGTATCTAACCCATATGTGACTGCACAAGTTAGCCCTGTCAGAATCGGGTCAGTGCAGATAAACATCTGGGCAACTAGAGCAGTCGCCTCCTCTGAGAGCAGTCAAGATGACGTCTACGGCGACGTAATCCGATTAAGCTATTCCACTTTGATAATTTAAACAGAAAAGTTAATTCTCTGTTAGTTTATTACATTACATACATCTAAGAATCTAATCAATTAATAAATGAGACCCACTGCGTGAAGTTTCTAAACTGTGGAAGCGTTTTCGTTACCCAACAGAACGAGAAAATGTAAACCGATATTGTACCTTATTTAATGATTAAAAAGTTTAAAATAATACGTGGTCATAAAAAAGTAACATCATAGTTATAAAACGACCACACATACTGTAGGTGGTCAAACGAATGAGAAGTTCATACTGAAGGACGAGGTTGTATTAATGGATTCTGAACCTTTTTACGTTTTCTTTGCTTGACTTTGCTGCTCCCATCCTGGACCAGTGCCCCATTGCCTTGGGCCATGGAGTAGAGTTTTCCCTGGTGGCCACCAGTGAGCGACGCGTTGGGGGTGGATGGGGGGGTATTCTCTGGGGAATCTGGGTTGCTCTTCACAGTGACAGACTGCCCCTAGTGAAGACATTCCACAATCAGTCAATCGATCACTCCAATAATTTTTGATTTCTTTCCCCCATCTATAACCTCATGGACCACATTGATGAAAAACCAGACAAGGTCTGGGAGCAGATTCACAAAAAAGAGCAGCGGCTCTCAATTATACGGTTTACAAAACAATGGGCCTGGTTATAATAGTAAAAAGAAATTTTAAACCTCAAAGTAACTGCCTTTAGTACAAACCACCAGGACACAATCTCCAACTGTTCTAGAACCCGCAGGGTCAATCGGCCACGGAAACCTTCAGATCGTACTCGTCTTGGGGACACTAAGACCAATCCTACACAGTCTGGATGAGAAACAGCCTTGGGGTTCTGGCCACAGAACTCGCAAGGACCTCAACCCACAGTGGCCTTGACTCGATTTGACCCAGGGAAGAAAGAAGCGGTGTTACGGTCTCAGTGACAGTGAGGAACCCCAAAAGAAGAATCCCTGCAACACACCACCACCTACCGCAAACTTGGCTGAGCTGTAAACAGTGGGGATTTAATATTTTCCAGGGGACGCGCATGTTGAATAATGCACGATGCCATCCAGACAAGCGACTCGGAAGACCGGGGAGAAGGTGGCAATACCTCGGCTGTGGGATTGTGGTACTGGATGAAGGTGGCCGAAATGGCGTGCCTGAATGGGTCTCCGGTTTTAGGGGTCATGTCTTGTTTAACCAGCAGTGCCAGATCTACCAACTGAAACAGGAGATGAGAAACAGGAGGACAAAACGCGTAAATTCATTATACACGCTCCCGATGTTTATCCCAGTAATGCTTTTGACATAATAGCGGTTTCAAGTGGGCAACATACTTCTGGGAAATTCAAAATTCTCATAATATAACAAACTGATTCAGTAACACAAGGTATGCTTGGCAAGAGAAAAAAAAATAAAAGGTTTATTTGTGAAGTATCATGATCAGTTCCTCAAAAATACTGTATATCAGTAATTCCGTCCACAATATTGTGATTTTATTTCATGGTTTACTTTTCTAACAAAAATTAGATTACCAAGATGCTTTTGTGCTTTCCCTGTCAAAATATTATCCTTTAATATCAAAATATTATCAAATTAGCCTCTCCCCAATCCTTCAGATTTTCATAACTTCTTTTCCATGTCATTAGGAATCACTGGTAAGCACAACTAACCTCAAATTAACCTTTTAAGTTCACAGAGGAAATTAAAGGACCGTGACTGTATGGGCTCCCCCCCCAGGGTTCAGCAGGGACAGCCATAATGCGGTTTTACCTGAGCCACAGTCTCGTATGCCAAATATGACAGGATTTCCATTGAAACCACGTTGGGCTTCACCTCCATGCTACTGCAGTCCAGCCATTCACGGAATTTGGAAGCTTTTTTGGCTGAAAACCCACAAAGTAGAATTCTTCATGAGAAATGGCCAGAAAACAAAACTATCAGTATTGTGTACAATGTTACTCTCTACAGTGTTATTGTGTACAATTACTCTGTAGGGTTGCTACACGGTATAATCAAATTTCAGAATGACCAAAAGCAGACCTGGGATTTACAAGATGGTTTTACAGCGACATGCAATAATATCAAACTGTACTTAAAACAAGCACTACCTTGCAAAAAACAACTCAACGGATAACGCTTATCGGAAGCCAACGTTAAAACACCAACCAAACCACGAGAAAATAAGCACAGGCAGCTACTTGTGAATGGTATCCAATGCAAAAATTTTAAAAAGCCATAAGATTTCCTTATCTCTAAAGGTTCATCACACATGACGCATAATTCAAAAGTATTAGCATATTATATGCTGACATGACCTCTCCCCTCTGGCCGAGGGTAACGACTGAAATGGTAATTACAGTTTCCGTTGGTGGATCAGAGCAGACAATGTGATTGTCAGACAATGCGCTTCCTTTTAACTGTGTTTTTAATCTCTGACCTTCGGCACGGATGCCATGTGTTCAGCCTCCCATAGGAGGAGAGCCGGGGGGCCGCGTGATCAGCCTCCCACAGGAGGAGAGCCGGGGGGCCGCGTGATCAGCCTCCCACAGGAGGAGAGCCGGGGGGCCGCGTGATCAGACTCCCACAGGAGGAGAGCCGGGGGGCCACGTGATCAGCCTCCCACAGGAGGAGAGCCGGGGGGCCGCGTGATCAGCCTCCCACAGGAGGAGAGCCGGGGGGCCGCGTGATCAGACTCGTAAATTTACATCCCATCACTGGGTCGGCACCTCCCCTGGACGGGCTGGCGAGGCACAAGGTTTGTCAGCGCATCGTTACGGCAGGAATGCGGCTATGTGGCCCGGCGTGGCTGTGCTACAGCACCCCAGCCAGGCCTCAGACGAGGCCCTCTCAGGAACGCATCCGGCACTGGAGCTCAGCTATTCACACTGGGCTTCGTGCTGATGCATGATAATCCATCCAACAGCTCAGATGTTACCATACTTTCATTTCCAGGGTCCTCATTCTATACAGCGCTGGAATCCTGTTTAAATTGACAGCTATACACTTTATATATTTTAATGAATTAAAGTATACATATAATTGCAAAAACTATAAAAGTAATTTGACACAAAGTGTAATTTGATGCAAAATTTTCCGGTTTGGCCGAATACTTACAGAAGCTGAGCTGCCGACTTTCGCAGAATTCGTTATACTGAGCGGGGTCCATCATCCTGGTCTGCCGTTCAATTCTCTGCATGTTGGGGGGGCGGAACCAAAATTCCATGATCATAATCACATTGAAAACCTCAAGAGACAGGTACAAGAACAAAGCGGTATTATATTAAAACAAGTCTTCTGCTTGAAAATGTAAAACACATCTAAGAATGCATGTTTGTCATTTAATAAAAGGATATTACGCAATACAAACATGCAATAAGCATTTGACGGGAATGCAATAATTTAGTCATCTACTTATTAATAATGTGTGATACTCAATACAATTACAACGTAAGAATTTACCCATAATGATATAATTTATAACTGCACAGATGTGTGACGATTACTGGGCTATGTTACAACAAACTGACACCTTATGTCACAACGGATGGACACATTGTCACTGGGACATTATGCGACAAAATACAAATCAACATCAAAACGGTTCCAAATGAAAACATGCTTAAAAACATTTGCAATAACTGCACACTTTACAATTAACAGAGTAGCGAATGAAATGGGAAATGTTACGGAAATTCCACTAAAATCTGGATAGAACCACAACAAGCAGCATTAACGACAAGGTGACCAGAGAACTTGAAACCTAACATTTGCTGCCTGCTGCAGCCAAATGGTGTCTGCGCCAGGCCTGTCGAAACACACCCCTTTGCCAGCAAGAGCGGCAGTGACACCTCGAAGCTAAGCAGGCCTTATTTTAAGATAAGAAGACTGTGGGATCTGGACTATCAATGTACAGTACCCCTGGTGGCACCTGCATCGCTCGTGGCCTTTAGTCCTGTTTGGGGAATATGCTGCCAAATTTATCAGTTAGCGAGTTTGCATTTGCACTGAAAACACCCTAGGGCACATCACTCCATCCTGGATGACAAACAGGACCACTCAAGTCACACTCAAGTCCCCAGGATTCCAGCTATGACAATTGTGGCACGGGAGGAACCAACCGGCAGATATGGATCAGCACTGGCCCTTATTTTACGCCACTAGATCTCAGTCCGACTACAAGACAATAAAAAATAAAATACACAAACACCTTATTTCGGCAACAACTATCTAAGCCATGTAAAAATAAGTTACTGAATTTAAAAAGTTTAATATACACTGCCAATTCTGATGCAAGTTGAACAATAGTGGCCACTTCTCACACCTACATGTTTGTGAAGAGCGGAATATTTAGAGTAGTAAATAGGGTCCAGACCTCTAGCTAGGTGCAGATGCAGCAACAGGTTTTAAATAACAAGCAACACAATAATCATCTCAGTCAGACTGCGGATGTGCACTGGTATTAACAGATATGTGATTGAGGGGTAAGAGGTCAGGTGTCATGTGAACAGCACTAATAACTTTTTTTTTTTACACGTAAGCATTGGATAGCTTAATACCTAAATCTTTTACTCTTATAAAAACATTAAGACGATACTGAAGTCCAGCAATTTAAACAGTGCTGAGCAGATGATTATGAGTTTCAGTTAAACAGGGTGAAAAACAGGAGCACACCCAAGCTATTGATGGAACTTTTCATCTGCAATCTGGGTGATAGAAAAATGACGTCAAAGACTGTCTACCGGCTAACTCTTTTTCAAATAATAATAATAATAATAATGAAACTCCAGCCGTAACATATTCTCTTGAGCAATTCTGATGATAAATGCGAGAATTTGGGATATGATGTTAACAAAACAAAAGATTATACCGAAGACTTGTGTTGCGGTCCATACAGAGTTTCGCTGAGAGGTTTTCATTTTTCCTTTTGTAACTCTGTAACTTAAGGAATATCTACAGTAACTGGTAGCCACAAAAAATAAAGCATTAAGATTTACGAATAATTTCCTTAGGAAGCATGACCTGCTACTGTCCTATTCCAAAACTCACAGTCATGGAGTTTTATTTTTAAATTCGTCTGAGAAACAAGCTTCGCTGCAACAGCAAAATCACCACCTACAGCACAGTAATTCAAACCATCACTGTCACTTTTACATATTACACTTTTTCATATTTACAATTCCGCACTATTAAGCCATACGAATGGATGAATGTTAGTGTTTTATCTGTATTTCTGTTTATTGGTCACCATCTCGGCACTAGTTTATTATTATTATTAAGTAGTGCAACAATACAAATGTGACCTTAAACCCTTTAAAAAGTACGTAAATAATTTATAGGTTAAACTGAGCTAAATACGATACAGCATTTAAAAATATTACTTCCCCCAAGACCAGGCTTATATTACTGCAGAAATTTTACAGGACCCATTCTAGGAAAATAGCTGAGCAGGCTACCACTGATGGTAATCCTGTTACCTTCTTGCAGCTGGCTTCTTCTCAATGCATGTATAGCATAGTGATAACATTTAAATTCAGGATCGCAATAAATCTGGGATATTTCATGTCCTTTACTCCAATGAAGTAGTAGTCTTTTACCATTGAAAATTACTACAAGGTCTGCCCAAAAACTGAACAAACAATAAAATAAAATCTATATTTTGATGGGTGCCTAGGTTGTGCATTGCAGAGATTCAAACTAAGAGCTCTTCCCAACGATTAAATACCTCAGTAAAGAATGTCCCATTTTAAAGAAATTCTTCATGACCAAGAAAGGAAGCCGGTGTGTCACACCCTCAGGGGCAGGACCGAGCAGGTGCAACGGAGATCGGGCTGATCAGGCACCTAATATAAACCCCGTAACATAACGACACCGTCGCGAAGTATTGCGTTCATGTTACTGACCTATACCGAGCGATTTCTTGTCTATCGTCTACCCGTTTACCTGTGCCTGTTCCGTCTGCCTGGTGTACCTTCCCTAACTCTCTCCCTTACCTCCCCAGCCCAGATCCCATCCTTAACCAGCTTCCCTTGCCGACCCCGGCTGTGCACGTCTCCCCCTCCCTCGTGTGCTCGTGTCTTGTCTCTCCTCGTGGGACTGACTACACCGGATTTCGACCCCTGGACCAGCCAACGACCAAGATTCTCGCCTGCCCCTTCTGGATATCGCTGCCCTTCTCTCCCTTGTCGGAGGATCCCTTCCCTCACGAAACCCGCAACTCTCCTCATTAAAACCTCTGCTTTACCTGCATTCCTGGGTCCCGTAGTCTCTGTCCTACCCTATGTGACACTGTGAGATTTTTTCCTCATTCTAGGATCAAATAAATCTTTTAAGCACTGAAAGGTAATTGAAGAACTTTTGACTTTCGGCAGAATACAAAACTAAGGAAAAAAAACTGGCTTATCCCACAAAATTTTCTTTATTTGCATTTAATCAGCATCGTGGCTAGTGTTAAGGGTGCCTCTCTCGCTCATTTACACGGCATGACCGTGGTGGCAATGGCCTGCTCTCCTCCTGGATGCAGGTTCCTTACCCTCGTTAGTATTCAGCCTGGGATTGTGCCCTACAATTCTCGCCTGTGATTAATGCCAAAAATAAGGGGGGGGGGCTTGCATTGGGCTGGAGCCGTGTGCTGTTTTGCGGGTGTCTGCAAAATATATATCCCCCAGAGTCCCAGAATAGCATCCATTCAAGACTCGCTGTCAACATGGCGTTACAGCAAACACAATGCCGATCCCACACAGGATGACAAAGAGCCTTCTAAACATTTCCATCTGAACACAGCGGAGAGAGTCGCAGAAAATAACAGACTGTCTGAGATCTTACTGCATCCAAGAAAAGATTGATGGTTTGCCCGAGGAAACAGAGTCCAAACTGCTGACAAAAGACCATCCTTGTCTAATCCACAGCAATAAAAATGATTCTTTAGGCCTGAAATGTAAGACCGCCATAAGCTGGAAAACAATTCCCATTCATCCGATATTGTAAACAGAAGATGGGAATCTAATTACTGTGCTGTCGCTGCCACTACAATTCATTACTATATTACATGCCTAAAAATATAACAACAATAAACGAAGTAGCCAGTGCTACAATGATTATTCCCAAGAGGACAGTTTCCACTGAGACATGCAAGTCCTTCTGGTAAACGTCTATTTTTCCAATTATTAATATTGTTCTTTATAATACATAAAATGGATAAAGTTAATTAAGAATGTCTGTTGAACCAGTAAGACATCAGCTATATGTATTTAAAAGGTATGTTTTAGGAAAAACAGCATGAATCATGTGGATGAGGTGAATTCACCATAAATTTGAAATGAATGCAGATAATTAAAATAAGGTTCACAATGACAAGGGATGGGAAAAATATTGATTTTATGATTAATCAGGTTACTGGTTCTGATGAATCACTATCGATTCACAAAATCCCAAGACTGGTATTTTTAATTTAGGCCTTTTCCCCGCAACTGAAAATATTTTTTGCTGAATTTTACTTGTATCAGTCCTCTTATATAGGTGGTGCTATTTTCTCGTTCACCTATGGCAGGGTGGCACTGCTATTGCGCAATCACTTTACACCGCCATCTTGGTGCATTGTCAGTCGCAGTAACGGAGCACTCCGAGCATGTGAATGCGACGCAAGTCACGACAAGTCAGGTCAGGTCAGGTCAAGTATTCAGTACATTGCATACAGTAATGTGAAATGACGTTACATAAAATTATATAAATACAAAACAAATAAAAACTAAAGAAAAGCAGATGGTGTACATAGAAAGACTGTCCATTATGAGGATATTGCTAATCTGGTTTTTCAAAAGTTGTAGCAAAGCAACTAAGTCTGGAGGCTGAATTGCTTTATTTCAGTCTGGGTACTAATGCAGAGGAAATAGGGATGGATGAAATATTTCTGTGTATTAACGGGTTAGTTCAAGTATACATTTCACGCGTATTATGTATTTATTATCTTTATCTTATTGCTACCATGCAATGGTAATTTAAGCAATTACATTGCTCTGTGCTGCAATATTAAAGCTACAGCACTGTGACTAGTGTTGCTGTTATTACAACAAATCTGGTTTGATTAGACATAAGTGAATGTGTTTTAAAGGTAAATTGAATCACATCGAAGTAAGTTGAAGCAAGTTGGGCACTTGAGAATCAAAATCTGATCAAATCATGTGGTCCCAGCCGATTCCCAGCCCAAATAATTACCGTTATAAAACAACGTAATTCTTTATAAATGGAAAAACTAAAAATCTGCTTACTTCATCAACCAATTACCATTAACGATATTAAGAAGAAGTAGGTAATTAAAAGTGGAATAAAAATAACACAAAACACATAAAAGTACATTAGAAGTTTAATCTCATTTATGTTCTGACTATAGGGAGGGAAACAACTATGGATTTTAAAGCTTAGCAGTAATCAAAGAAGCTAGTATTAAGGAAAACAGAGAGAGAGGGGAGACAGAGAGATAGAGAGAAGGTAGGGAAATTTTGGTGTGTAAGCAAACATTTGACCAATTGGCGGTGTTAGCAAAGACAAAACGAGAGGCCAAGAAGGATGAAGTGCTTCACTCCCTGAAGATTCCACTGATAGCTAAAACATACCCATTAAAATACTCACAAAGAACAAATCTGGGGAAAACCCAAGAATTTTTGGGCTATATCCAGAATGTATGAGACTTTGTTTTAATAGAAATCGGACGTATGATGTCTCATGGCAATATGTAAAATTATTTTCACCTTTTTGGACCCTTCCAAGATTCTGAACGAAAACAGTAATTACATCTTCTGACTGGAAAGTTAAAAGCGGTTTTTTGGGATAAAAAGGATCCTGCTGAACTTTTTATATTCATTCCGATCAGAATTTCATTAAAACAAAAAATGTTTTTGTTTTACAAGTAAATATCTGTGCTGAGAACATTCACCTCTGAATCAGATGTTCTGTGGCTGTTGAGGATTTGGTTGTAATTTTTGCTTGTAATGCTCTGTGCCACAAGCTTTGCATACTGCTACCATTGATTCCACACGACTACAGCAGGCTGGATAATAGTTAACAGCTTACATATTTCATTACTGGGACCTTCGTTTGTTATATAGCCTCCTGAGACGCCACCCATTCATTTATGTCCATTGTAGTGGACATGTTGTTTTTACATCTGTCTTTTCACTGATGAAAGGAGGCATATTTATTCCTGTTGTACTATAAAGAGGACATGCTGTGAAATAAAAATAAATTTGAAAAAATCTAAATTGTAAGATGTCCTATTTCCTCCAAAGACAACCTACAAATGAAGGACACTTTTTTCCTTGGGTCTCAGGAGGACAGTCGTAACAGAGAAAGGTTCACGTAGATAGGTGGCACTGTGGCTCCTGGATGACTGGGGCCCATTGAAGCTGAATGCCAGGCAGAGACTGCAGCCCAGGTCACGGTTCAGATCTGCACTGGCTGATTTGCCGTTAGTGGCTGGTGATATAAATCCTGCATGGAGTCTGTTATGCGCCTATATGTCAGCAGCTTATCATGGAGGGCTGGGCTGTTGCCCCTGATGCATGGAATAGGTTCCTCAGTGGTAGCTGAGGCCTATGTGGTGCTCTAGGCAATACTTACTAATAGTGACCCCCCCAGGCAAATGTTGTCGACAATAACAGGTGTCAACCAAGGAGTGCCCCCTCAGAAAACAGCACTCTGGGCATCCTTGCCATTGTCAGGATCTGCCACTGGTCTTATTGTGAAGACAGGGCAGAACAGGCAGCGGCAATTCACACACACTTTATTAATCCTCATGGGGAAATCCTTACTTTTACCTTGCCCCCTCTTGCTCTCCATGCAGGTGAATGTAAGCTTGGGGGATCACAGCAAAGGGCCACCTTGCAGCCCCGAGGCAGCTGGGCACTAAGGCCCACACACATGACATTCTTTTCATAGGCCCAGAGGCTCAGCTTGCTGAGCCACACAGCGCCCCCTAAGGGAGGTTTAGGGTCACAGTGATGCAATTAAAATAATTATATTGCTTTAAGCTACCCTGACAGTTGCATGAGGTAGATCTGTGGTCAATAAAACAATTTCAACACCTGATTGAACAGGGTCTTAGATACAAATTAAATAAGTCGGGGGGGCGGGGGGGATGGGGGGGGCATTATGAATCACAAAGCCACAAAACCACAAAATTAAGCCTATGCTCTTATAAATCTTTTAAATGCTGCGTCCAGTCACAGTCCTTGCACCCACCTCAAGCCGTTCCTGTTTCACATCATCCAGATCATCGTCCTCCATCAGGCCCAAGAACTCCCCTGTCTGGTCCATTGAGCTCAGGAAATCCTGGACGAGCTTCTGTCTTTTGTTATTGCTGCTGCTGAATTTGTCTATATGTGGGTGCGGACAGGAAGAGGGGGGGGGGGGCAAAAAAGAAACCTGATTTTAGTCTGCACACATCTGTAAGGCAGCTGTGAGTGTTTACACCTACCCCTGATGAGCCAGCTTGCGGAGACCCCCCACTTACACCGACGTTATGCAAACATATTTAAGGGTTAACCTTCTCTGTTGTCAACCCATGTCACATTCCAGAGAAATTCAAAGTTTAATTAAGCAGCTGATGAATTAATATATTGATATAGGTTTTGCCTAGACAAGAAAAGGATCAAAAAGAAATTAAACTGGCTCCTTCCAATTTACAAATGGTAGGTTTCTAGTTAACTAGAAATGACTATTCTCAGAGTATCTTTCTCTTTGTGGGGATTAAATTGTGTATTGTTGTAACACCACATATGACAATCTTTAAAACTATGCAGGTCAATCACAGTTCAAGCAGTCATTCATCACTGTGTGGCAAAACCAGACAGATAACTTGGTTTTCTGTACACAAACATTGTAACCAGTAGTCACAGCTTCAGACTGAAAATGGGATGTCACATCTAAAACTCTGAGCATCAGCTGGGCTTAGTTTAGATGAGTACAGAGTCACTACTGTACTTATCCGGGTAAAACGTGACAAACTTCCTTGAACTGGAGATTAGAACTTGCTGATTTGAAGGTCAAAGGTCAAGACAAGTAATCCTGTTTTTTTTGTGATCCATATTTTGTTGCAAGGTTTAAGTTTATTATGCTCAAAAATAACTGCATTAAAATGCTTTTGCATGAATGAGAGAAAAGATTCATGTATTATTCATTGCTTTAGATTTTACTGTATATGATAGCAATCAAGCCACGGAACTTCACAGCACAAGCATGAAAAGCGATTCTCCATACTGTCTGACTCCTAATCCCTGCCTTAAACCAAAATCCCTCAAAATGATTCTCTATATGTGAGTGACACACTGTTTGACTTATTACTGTACAAAGAAACGTTTCTCAAGGTCGTTTTATTTACCTAGAAAACGTATTGAAAAAAGCCTTAGAAGACTAAGAAGAAAGTGGTTTCTGGCAGCAAATTACATGCGTGCTGCAGCAATTCCTCAAGAATAAAATCATCAGGCAGAGAATTTATGGCACCTTAATAACTACTTCTGTAGCTTTCAAATCTGGTTGATGTCAGATGACACAACCTTGACAAGGACTGTAATTACGGATTCTGTGTGTAAACAGGGCAATTAAATCAAAATGGTACAAAATGCCAGTCAGTACAAACGGAACCTTTCAAAATTACACAAATATTTTGTTATACATAATTAGTCCTTTGCTTTTGTTTTTAGCGCATCCTAAACTTGACATTGAATGCAGTGGGGTGTTTACATGGATAAGAGAGCTCCAAAAATTTCGGTTAGCTTAAATAATAAACAACGCTAATCTGCAGTAGAGAAGAACTTCGTTTTAATTTGATCATATAAACAGACAAAGCAAGATGCACATTTTGAACACCACATTCCATGGAAATGAAGTCTTTCTACTTTCAATGTGTACAGAAACACAAGGACTTTGTTTCTCGGATGGGTGGAGGAACTTGGTCATCTCGGGCATTAGACCAAAGTTCTTAAAAATGCTTTACCTTTATATGATAAAAAGGAGATATATGTGCCAAGCAGACACAGGTCCCATTGCAGACTGATGGTAGCTAGCCAAGTCCAATGCAACTTGACATCTTTCTAAAACATCAATAGAAAAATTGCAAATAATATTGCATACGAGTAGTCCATTCTATTCCATAATCCACCCACATATCTATCCATCGTCCAACCATATGTCCTTGTAATATAATTAAGCCTTATTAATATCACATTGCAGGACTGTATTGATATTGAAAAAAATTGTGATAATTAAACAACAGACATCCAGTGTGAAGTTTGGCTAGCACCTAAGTATACAAGTCCTACAACCTGTGTATTGCACACAATAAAATTTACACTGTGGTGTAACCAATAAGAAACGGAACTTATGACTATCCCCAGTGAAACAGTATCGATTTTGAAAGCAGTTAATTTTGTTATTTGGCATAGAAATGTATAGAAAGGAACTGACCGCAATACTATGGTTTTCTACAGGAAACCACTGGTGAAACCTTTATATTGCAGTCACATGGCTATAGCCCATGACAGATGAAGCGACAGGTGAAACCCTCCCAGTGCAGTTGCATGGCTGCAGCCCGTGACAGATGAAGCGACAGGTGAAACCCTTCCAGTGCAGTCGCATGGCTGTAGCCCGTGATAGATGAAGCGACAGGTGAAACCCTTCTAGTGCAGTCGCATGGCTACAGCCCATGACAG
>JABFEB020000026.1:18104150-18120792 GCA_019775895.2 Stomatorhinus ivindoensis
GTTAAGCAAATCCAAAACAAACCCGGCAGTTTTATCACACTGAATAGTTTAAAACAAACATTACAAAAATGGCACTGCTGGTTCAAAACACCATCTGCAGAGGGTGGTACAAGGCCTTATGGAGGGGGGCAGGGGCAGCGGCAGGGGCAGGAATTAATAAATGGCTTGATGAGCAATACAGAGGGAACAGGGTTAGCTATGGTCACGTCACGGCAACGTAAAAAACACAAGTGACCGTAAAAGTAACACAGAGGTGATTTTGTTATTTTTCTGGTATAACAGTGATGTCATAACCAGCAGAAACACGTGGCATTAACATACAGCAAACATATACAGTAACACAACACATAAAAAAAAACTTACTTTAAATCACATGAATACTACTTTTAGGTTATATCAACATATCGTTCAGCTTACATACAAGTTTTTATGGCCTTTTTTAGGTCTGGGATATACACCAATGAGCCAGAACATTATGTCCACCCCTATGTGAAGTGATAAATTATCTATCTTGTAAAAATAGTGCATTTCAAGGTCTGTGATATTTTGGCCAGTAAACTAAGATAGAAGAAACAGGCAGCAATAATAATCTGAGTAACTTTGACAAATAGTCAGACGACTATTTCTCTGAAACAGTAAGGCTTGCAGGGTGCTCATGGTGAACCATGTTAGGTATCTACTGAGAGTGGTGCCAGGATAGAAAGACCATCGAACCACTGGCAGCACGCTGAGTGGCCAGGACACATCGATGCGGCTGGTGCATGAAGGCTATCCCTTCTGGTACGAATCAAAAGAAGGGCTACTATGGCAGAAATTACTGATAATTTTGATGATGATCACAGGCGTAATAGGTCACGACATGCGAAGCCCCGCTTGTATGGGTCTATGCAGTCGCAGATTGGACTTGTCGGTTCTACGCACCCCACAGATGCTTGACATGTACCTGACTACTGAAATGATACAACGGAACACAGGATTGGTTGGACCTGGCAACCGTTTTACAATGTTGTGACACCCGCATGCACATCATAGGTGGTTTGGGTAGTAGACAGGGGTCAGCCCCATTCATGACAGTACTCTCTGCCCTGTGAGTCGTGACACATTACTCTCGTTATCTTCAAAATTATCCACCATTTGCACCAGAGTAACCCTTCTGTTGGTTCTCACAGCTAGCTAGTTAGCGCGTCAGAGTGAGACAGGCTTCCCAGCTTTTAGGCATCTTTGTCCAGCCATGCAGTCTTCTCACCACACCCATACTACTCTGTCTGCACTCCATCTCATAGCGAGCTAGTTAGCCGGGACGTATTTTGCCAAAAAACAAAAAAAAATGTAATTCAGCCTCCTAACAGTCAGGTCTGTACAACGGAGGAGAATCAGCTCTCTACAGGTGAGGGCTGATGGCTTGTGATTGGCTGAAATAAATTACAGTAATGTAAATTAATGTGATTACTAATACTCAGCTCTGGAAGCACTATATGCTGCTACACAATGTTGTAATTATTCGATTACTTTGAACAGAGAATAAACCAACTTGAGTAACACAGGAACACAAATTGTTTACAGAGCACGGGTTTAGCAAATGGGATACATGACTATCACTGCAGGGCAGGCTATTCTGAGCAGCCCTGCTGTTTGCCTGTTTTACCATTTCTGGAATGCTTGAGCTATCAAACCCGTTGAATAATTCTAAGAAATCCGGGGTTGTGTTTTTCCCTTTTCATTTTGCAGTTGATGGGTCAGTGTCTACAAACATGGTGATAATGAGTGCAAGACAGTGGGAAGATGCTGCAGATTCACAAGTGTCCCTATTCTCTCCTCATCCCACTTCCAGAAAATCCAATTTGTACTCCCAATTCTAACTAAATTCACGTTAACTAAACATTATACATATATAATTTATTACATGGACAAAGTTTTAAAGGGTGGAGGATTGTTACACAACACGATTACCTAATCTAACAGTCTAGCTAAATAATTACATTTTCAAAACTTAATTTCTTATTTGAAAAGTTAAAACATTTTCCCAAATTACCGTGCTTTGCAAAAAAAATCTAAATTAATTGCAGTCATTCGAATCACTGTAAACATGAAGACTTTTGTTTTTCCAATAACATATTATTCACAACGTCAAAAGCAGATTCTTTAGTATTTTGCAATTTGCTTTTGGGAAACGACTGAAGTGATTATGAAGTGAAATGAGTCTGATGACTGAGTGAAATAGCAGGTGCTTAGTGCTGAGGGAATATTACCACTCTGACACTAACCGAAAGCATTTTTCCTCCACAGTATGACACACTTCCAAGTGACAGTGGTTTCAATGTGCTGGTTCTCGTCATGTTAGTGGAGGCAGGGGGGAGAAAATAAAAATGACTTTCAAGCTTCAGCGGGGCAGCGAAGAAAAACAAACAGGTCATCTGAATGCAATTTTTCCTTCGCGGCTACTGTGAAGTTTTGAAATGAAACCCATTATTTAATTATGCTGAAGAAAGCGGACAAGAAGGTAAGGGGAATTTCCACAATCTTCATGTGCAGATCAATTACACTGATTCTGTTTATATGAGGGGAGACATGGCTATTCCACGATTAAAAAACGAAAAAGCAAGATAAAAGCTGCCCAGCATGAGAAGCAAAGTTCATTCTTACAGGCAATTTAGAAGAATTTAACATAAAGTGACATTAATTGAATTACAGACGCTCCCTGGCTTACGATGGTCCGTGTTGCCATGTCTCCACTTTACGATGGGTATTCCAGTTCCATTCTGCTTCTCACTTTTGATACATTATTCAATAAATTACATGAGATTCTCACACTTTTTTTTATAAAATTGGCTTTGTGATAATGATTTTGTCCAATTGTAGGCTACTGTTCTACGCATATTTAAGGTAGGCTAGGCTAGGCTCAGCTATGATGATTGTTAGATTAGGTGTACCTTATCAAAATGCATTTTCGATTTTAAAATATTTTAAGAAGGTTATCAGAACCTAACCTCATCGTAACCCGGGGAGCGTCTGTATATTCCTAAATTACTGAATTTCATATATATATATATATATATATATATATATATAGAGAGAGAGAGAGAGAGAGAGAGAGAGAGAGAAAGAGAGAGCACAAAAACAGCAACAACATCAGCTTTAGCTTATAAACCTATATTTCTTCAATTTTTAAAAAATGGCAATTAAATGAATTTGGTCACTTTCATTACAAAGCACTTGAACCAAAAACACTTGATGCTCCATTAAAATACTGTATAAAGAATTTTCAGCCTTCTGAAAACTGCCAAAATAAATGAATAAATAAATCGCTAATAACAGGAACACAAAACATAAGTATACAAAGTTTTTTTCAAAGTTTACTGAAGGCTAATAACGGTTTTAAGAAGTGTGTGTGCTCGTCTGCATGGCAGGCAATCTGTTTCAATGATCAAGATGTTCCATCCATCCATCCACCCATCCATTTTCTATAACTGCTTATCATATTCAAGGTCACGGGGGTGCAGAACTTACCCCGGAGGCTACAGGCAAAAGGCAAGGAACAACCCAGGATGGGGAGCCAAGCCATCGCACGGCCCACTCACACAGCAATCACTGACACATGCACACCGACGAGCAAACTGCTGACTCCAACCACCATGCCCCCATGCTGGCCATAATCGAGAAGTTATACCGTGGTGAAAGTAAAGATCTCATGGCATGAAAAAGTCTGTGTGAATCAGACCAGCTGTGGATGCATGTTGAGACAAGCTGGATGACAGCCAAAATGCCAAGTATCAAGAAGAAAAAAAAAGGTTTGCGTTTTATAATCAAAAAATAAAAACAAAACAGTATCAATGCCACAATAATCTGGAATGTGAAACCACATGCAGAGACTAAATATTTTCCCTGTGTTTGAGGCTTTAATGATGCAGTTTGTTGAGGGGTGTTATCACTGTTTTCCGAAACACAAAGTCCCTGATAGCTGTACAGGGGAGGATCCAAAACAATGAGCTTCCCGTCAGATGCGGCATCAGTACAACATCGGGGAAATGAGAGCCTTACGGGGAGATGTGCACCAGGACACCTAGACAGAGCTGCGCCTGCCAGTCTAAAGTTACTGGCATTTCTAAAAGTGGCAGCCTTAACGATCAGGTGAAATGAAAGCTGTTAACCCTGAAATGGGAACATGACCCTGTACTGCAGATCTGCTTTTGTCAATCTTAAAGTAAAACATAAGAGCCACGAAACTTGGGCTTTCACACTTTTCAAACATTTGTTACCAGAATATAAAGACTAGGGGAAAGATAAAGTCTATATATGTATTTTTCCTTAGACAGGCTTATATTTTGAGCCATTACACTCAGCCGAGATGTATTAATTATCTGAATGGTGTTTTCTAAAAGAAATCTTGAACAGTCGAGTCAGGCTGACGTAACCAGGGACATGCTAAATGAATCCATTCTTACTGGACTAGTAATTATACTAATTAGGAAATGGAAAAGGGATCAGTTTTAATTAAACGTGAAGTGGAAGCTCAAAGTGTGACACCGTAGCTTCACATTCACCAGTGACATGGGCTTGACTACAAGCAAAATTGAGTGTTTTGTTGGCATGTTCTCCATGCATTTAGATGTTTCTGCCAGATGTTGCAGGTCCCTCTGATGGTCCAAAGGCACGTGGCTAAGTGAACTGGTGTCCCTCCGTTCCCCAAAGTATGCGAATGTGTATCCGACGCAAGCTTTATCCAGGAGATCCTCTGCCTTGTGCCCTATGTTTCCTCAGACAAGCTGTAGGGCCACCGTGAACCTGTATGCAATAAGCAGTTCCGGAAAATATATAAATGAGAAGGATAATTAAACTTATTGGAAGAAGTGCATCATAGAATTAGAACATTAAAGACAGTCGCCAAATAAATCAGATTATACAGGAAATGAAGGAAAAGGAGTAAAATTTTAGTAATAATAAAATCAGCTGCAAAATCAGCTGTAAAACAAATGGCTTCTTGTCTAAAACACCTCCATCTATGTATCATGATGTTAGAAGAGAAACAGCAAGGATTCAAGGTGACCATATTCTTCTCAGTGTCCTGACCTGACCTCCTAGGAAGCTGTTCTATTGGGGATATTACAAAGCATCTTTACATCCATCAGACAAGGATCTTCCCGATTGGATTTTGGGTTATGATACATTTCTCAAGTCTGAACAGTTATACAACAGAGAAAAGAACCTTTCTGACAAGCATTATGTCACAGAACCCCCCCCCCCCAAAATAGCAAAACATAAATAGCAATTTTTGAGTAGGAATTGAAATAACAATGAAAGCATTTTAACCTTTTTTTTAAATATTGAGTTTATACTATAGTGTTACATGCAGCGAACCATGTGTGGCCATGCATAAATAGTAGCTATGAACCAAACAAAGTAGACTTGGTAAATTAAACAAGCCAATTTCTGCACCTGGCATTCTCAGAAAAGAAGGCAAGTCCAGCAAAGTCATTCAATGGTAGCTTGTCATGAAAATGCTTTTTTTCCCCTTTGTGCGATGTTTGGGTTTCAGTCTTACACAAGGCCATGTAAGCAGTCAATCAAACCGAAGCCTGCGCTATAGAACTGCACTGAAATCAAAAGCATTCAGGGCCAGCCAATGTCCAGATACAACCAGCACCTGATGCATAACATGTCGTTTTATTAATAAACAGTGATAAACTCAATCATTCGCTGTGGCCTAAACAGTATTCGAACTCTAATTCTGGCGACCGTTCCAGAGCAATGAAGCATTAAATGTCAGCTTAAGGCCTACAGGCCAGTGTTGTTTTACTCAGTGAAAAGGGAACCAGCAGCGTTGACACCTGAGAATATACAACTTGCTCAGAATAGGGCCGATTAACGCTGAGAACAATTACGTGTAATAATGCACTGACAGAACGCAGCACAATGATGCCTTTTTGCAGCGGGTTACACGCTCATGTAGCCTGCGCATGGGCAATCGACCGAGAATGCAATAGCTACACAGATCGTGTCAGTTTCACCCAGGCAGCACCAATCCTGTATACCCTAAGAGCAGTCGAACACAAATATGACTCAAGCTTACTTAGTTAAGTTCATCAATCCAAAGACCAAAAATAAAGGAAAATAGAAGAATTTTTGGTGACAAATAGGTAGCTATACTCAATGAAATGGTTACACAATGGTTAAAAAATAAAATTCTGGTCAGAATATTGTGCTTCAAATTCCAAAATGTGTGATTTTTAAATCAAGAAACTGACCATGCTGCAGAATTTTAATTGTATTTGCTGTCCAGAAACAGCAATAATTAAAATCTATCGGTAAACTATTGACTTGACATTGAATATTAATATTAATATTGAAGTCACTAAAACTATTAATACTGATTTGTCATTGGCATTGATGTAATAAACATTCAAGATTACATTTTGTTTGAGATTACTGCAACAATTAATTTAATGATTGTCATTGTTGACACACCACATCACACAGTGCACAACAATGAAATGTGTCCTCTGCATTTAACCCGTATGTGACATAGCAGGGGGCAGCTAATTCAGGGAGCAGGGCTTGGAGGCAGTACCTTACTCAGGGTACCTCAGTGGTGCCTTGCTGGTCGGGGATTCAAACCTGCAACCTTTCAATTAAAAGTACGCTTCCCTAAATCTTTAACTGGCACTTTGAGATATCAATTAACCCTCCAGAGAATTAAAAGAGCACAGACCAGCCAAAAGTATGTGATATGGAGGCTGCTCATAAAACTGTGGACACAAAGACACCCACGCAGAGAAAACACAATACAGAACTATTATGCACTGATAATTGCTAAAAATTTATTGTATTAATTTCTATCTTCAGAATGTCACATCGGAAACACTTATGCCACATCTGTGCCTCTTAACCTGTACAAGCTATAATACGACACTAGAATTAACGAGTGATGCCACTGCAGTAACGACAAGAATGAACACTAGGTGTCAGTGTAATGATCTCATGAAGGATTTACTCATTTCTTCCAACCCACAAGCTACCTAGAGAATCATCTTTTTTTTTTGCAGAGGTGTCTGGAAGGACTCTATCAACTGATAAACATGGCTGGCTCAGTCTGACAATAGAGTGAAGTACACTTTCAAATTATGTAATGGACAAAGTATGGAAATAATACATTTCAAAGACTTAGTAATAATTAAAACTGGCTTGTCCTTGAGGAGAGAGAATATATAAAGCTATTATTGTCTTTGATAGTACAATAACAGACTATTGCAGTCTGCACACTGCATATAGTTGGCACCAGCTTAAGTGACGGTAGTCCTGGTTAAACCGAACGCTTCCAAATTCTCTCAGCACCAGTCAATGGTGATCCAACTACCTGTCACACTTAGAAAAGCAATGCATCTAGAGAGTAAAGAACATGGATCTGTGATTAGAAAGTTCAAGCCTGGGTGGAAGGTGCTGTACTTATGATCATCATATATAGTGCTGTGACAAAGTGCTAATTCTCCCTTTTTTGCTTATCCATAACACGTAATCGTGTCCAATCAACAAACAAGTTTAGTACAATACAAAAGGACAACCTGAGTAAATGCAAAACAAAATTTTAGATTTATTGAAGGAACATAATTCACCCAAGCCGCATCACCCATGTGACCCCACCTGCCGTTCCTGGGCATATTTGCTACTGTTCCAGGTTTTTTTTCCATTTGGAGATGATGGCTCTCACGGTGGTCTGCTGGAGTCCAAGCATTTCAGAGGATGCTTTGAAATATCATTTGGGAAAAAGGTACAATTACGGTCCTTCTCAGGCCTTCAGTAAGTTCTTCTGATGAAGGCCTGGTGTCCTTCCGCTTCTTGTGACCCCGTATCCATTGCTGGAATGGTTCTATCTAAGACATGGGTAGATTCAACAGGGCTGGCAGCAGTCAAGCTCGGGCGTATCTACTTTCTTTTAACCTGTTATTATTTAGATTTCGTTCACTTGTTACTTCGCCACATGGGTGACAGGAAATTATTTTTTTTGATGACACCGTGTTTCGGGTTTTGCCGTTTATATTGTCCAAATTTGTGTGGAGATCAGAAACAAATGTTATGAGGAAGAGAAAACTGCCGGAATACTTTATCACAGCACTGTATGTACAACGGAAACACAGCATACAGTTAGCTACAAGTAACTTAATCCTGAACTTAACATGCCCTTATACAGGAGCATCTATAAAGCTGTTGCATCACATTATTTACGTATAAAAAATATTCAGACCCATATGTCATTCATGTGGCATAAATCATGTACCGGAAGTCAATAAAATATATTTTCCTGATTTCTTGATAAACAAATGTTCCATCACAACTATTCTTTTCAAAAATAATTACCCTGAAGGTGGTATATGGCAATTTATGGAACGCACACTGGCGCTTAAATATTGCATCGCGCATGTGTGTATGTTGTCATTTTCACAAACGCAATACGATTGAGGAGATACGTGTTGCTGGGAGGCAGCAGAGGAATTTCACAACACTGGGATCAGTGTAACGATACGCCATGCTGCCTTTGTTGGAAGAATAAGACGTAAGGGCGTGTAATGCCGATGTGAATCATGGCTGACTGGAGGACGGCGCTTTGTCAAACTGAGATCAGGACCACGCCACGCCGTAGAGGTGGAGACCTCCTCCCTTTCCTCTACCTAGAAGTATTTCAAAACCCAATTTCAGCATCTGCTCATGACATACCACATAAATGTAAGGTTAATACCGAAGACAGATAAGTGAACAAGTAACTAAAACTTCAGCCATGCATTTAATCATGAGGGTAATCCGTTCAAACTCCCAACCCTGTCCTAGATGAATTGTCAGAAGACGGATGATAATCCTTCGAATCTATTCACACGGCTAAGACGTTTATTACTATAATTACTCTGTGTTTTCCAAGCGTGAATTGGTGAACCGAGCACATCGTAAACCTTGAGCCAGGGGTTTTCAAGGCAGCTGGTTCCAATATGAGGATCACGCGTCGCTTTGTGGTTTTGCACACTGCCATACAGACTTCGGTGCGTGTGCGGGTGCTCCAACCCGCTCCCTTGGATGTGATGACCCTGGAGTGTGTGGTGATCCCTCCCGGCGCAGGGGGTTCCCAAGAAGGTTTTGTGCGGCACGCTCACCAACTACCGCGGATTAATTCCGTCTCCTTCCCCAAACAGCACCCCGTCGGCACGGTGTGTGGAAATCTGTGAGAGAACTGCGGAGAAGAACGGTGACTGTTTAAACAAGCCCATCAACGAGGCCCATGGCATGAGGCTTCTCTGCACTGAGTGAGTGGTAGGGCTGGGTTTCCAACAAGAACCTGGACGAAGACATTTTCATAGTCAATGTTCTGCAAGATTAGCATGAACTGAAGGCTTAGCTTGGAGTTGACCTGCAGCGGTGCATAGAAACCCAAAACCTCTGCTGCAATAAACCATTACTCCCCACTGCCATTCTCATATTTTACTTAAATGAAAATGAATGCCTCGGAGATCGGGAAAGAGTTCAGTTCTCCATTTGTCTGCCATCACTGTGGTTTTTGATTGATCTCTACATCTTCTGTTTGATGGAGCACCTTCAGGGGCATCTACTTTTACACATATCAGCAGAGAGATAAAAGTGAGGTTCAATTTGGCACTTTAATGTTGACCCCAGTTACCTTACACCATTAATGTCATGTAAATATTGAAGGAAGCTTGATAATTTAGTAGTTGCATTTACTAGAATATCTATGCAAATACAAAATGAAGTAAGCAATGGCCACAGTTGTCATCCACAGTCAATCCTCAACAGCTTCCTGAACTGTACATCAATTAAGCGGCTATCAAAACACAGCTACGCAACACAGTCCATAACTGTGCTGGAAGAGGAAGTAAAGGAATGGTCTAAAATCTGGCGGACTGCAAGATGGAAACAATCTTTTGGCTAACCCAAACATTCAAAATCGCCATGCGCTATGTGACCATGTGTGTGCGTGTGTGGACCTAAGCAAACCGGGACACACTTTGAACACAGGCCGACAGGACAGGGAGATACGTTTGCAGGCCATCTGGGAAGAATTTATTGTGTAATTCGGTTTATTACCACTGCGGTCTTCGCCTAAGTAGCATGCACACAATTATAGTCGACTCGGCATGACTACACCTGGCCTAAGCTAAGAATAATAAACTCAGGGACAGGAAACAAGGAATTAATTTAAGGTTATCACCATCATGCTCTGTTTAATACTTACCGGTCCAAAATGCCACGCACTTTCATTTGCGTATAAATAAATACCTTTCAGGAATGGATCGAAGGAAAAATAAATATCATCAATGACAAACATTATTTCAACAAATTATTCTAAACTTGTTCAAGAATTATTTGTTTAGACCATGATGCAACAGGATTAAGACTAAATATATAAAACGTAGGTAACATTTATATATATGACACTGAAGGATATTTATTTGTCTTTCGATACACTATCACTGACCCGATGCTTTACACATACTGGAGATACAGTTAAAAAAATATATATATTCTAAGTAAAGGTTCAAATACACTGTGTACAGAAATTTCAATGTCGATAAATGCATTTTTGCAGTCTGTATTACTGTTATTAATAATACATCGCAGAGGTCTAACTTGCTCTATCAAACATTAACATATTAAAAACGCTACCAAATGTAGCATTACGATAAAACGTCAATGTGCATAACCGCAGTATCGACATTCAACAGTTATTCATCGGTGGGGAACAGATCGTAAATTATTTCAGCCTTTCCAGCTTTCCCGCGTTTGGCAAGTGGGGCCCAGAATGGTCTTTAGAAGTACTCTCCCCACTTTCGACATCTGACTGGAAATAACACTACTATAAATCTGTCTAGAGCTGGCCACTACTGTCAGGATATATAGGGTAGCCAGATGACAGTTAACATTCATACATTAAGTGAACAAGAAAAGAGAGTCCACTTCCGCATGTGATATACGGGTGGTGACTTCTTTCTTAGCCAGAAAAGCAGCTGTTAAATGTTTTAATATCAGGAAACAGATGGCAATGGAGTATAAGTGGAGAAAAAAAATGCATAGACCAAAGCAGGTTATATTTGCTAACAATGCATAGGTATTGTCTCAGGTTCTACACAAAATTATGCATACTGAGTAAGTTAAGGGCAACGATTATTATTAATAATTAATAGCACTTTAATGGTCTTTTGTAAAAGTTTTGCAAATACTGCCTACTGATACTGACACTGAATAGCAATAAATATGTTTCATTATGAGCTTCTATGTGTCCAGTGAGTTCCAGTGAGAAATGCTTAAGGTGTGTGTTCAGCTGTTCGTGTGTCATTTGGCTGGGCGCTTCGCCTACTACACTTTCGTTTCATGATGCAATTCAGCCACAGGCTGAGCAGGAAAAACATTTCACATGGGCTGTGGTCAATGGAAGCCCCCGCTTCCGTGGAGCTGAAGTCTGCCTGAGGTAGAATCACGCAAAAGTCACAGAGATGTTTTTATGAAGGTGAAAAAACACCATAAACAAAGTTTCACATCAAGAATCATGCTGAGTGAGAGGGGAAAATCAGCTTGAGAAGGAAATACAAATATTATATTAGTGTCAAACCATTATTCCTCTCCTGTGCAACATACAAGGTCTCCACTCTCAGAGAAGTCCACCTTCCCACATGTTAGAGGTCAAAATGATAAAGAGATGATTTCCTTCAAACAAGGGCACATGATATGCTTTAGGGTCAAAGGTTAAACAAGCTACATGTGTCGGAGCCTGCTACTTGACCTCGGACAGATAATTCTCCCTGAAGTAGTTGGAAAGTACTTGACATGAGGAAAGAGTCGGGTGGCCCCATGGAACAGACATTACCACCGGCCATATAGCGTAGATTGGTATGACATTTTAATGACTTTTCGAGATACTATTCTTGCAATGGACAGAACTCCATGTACATGCCTGAAACTAAATTATTCAAATTCAGTCCATAGTTTTATTAGGGTAATCAAATCTAATGCAACAATTGTAGAAAAAAAGTTTTCTGTTAAATGTTTTCAGTTTTATGTTACATGAACACGCATATATTCTTACTCATCTGACACATGAGCAAACTGCTTTTTGATAATTTTGGTAATTTAAGCAATTTGTATGTTGTATAAGTAAAAAGAAGTGCTACATAAATAAAGCTATTATTATTCGCATTACAACTATGTAGACATTCACTTCGTAAACAAGTCCAAGCAGTTTCGATCTTCATTGTTTTCCTATAGAAGGAGATATGCTGAATTATTTATCAGGCTTAACTGTTGTACGTGGTTTTCATATACGGTTGTGTGCTGTTATTTAAAGAGACCTAGACAATCTGCGTGACTGTTCCGCTTTGTGGGCAGGGACACAGAACAGTCCCCGACAGAGTTCTAACGTCACCATGTACAGCTGAACTGGACACCAACTCAACGAGCAGCGTACGTTTTCTCTGAGCGCAGCAACCATGTTCTGACAAACCCTACAGGATTAAGGCAACGAGCATTTGATTGCTATACAAGAAAAATGTACAAAAACTAAGGTTAATATTGCCAGGGTTTGTAATGTATTTATTTGTAATGTATTTGCGTTATTTACCAAATTGACGAGCTGAGTGTGTACAATGTCTTCCACCAAAGCTGCAGTTTCATGCAGGGGTCTGCGAGTATCTCCCAAAGCAAACCTGAAAAACGCAAAAAAAAAATCATCAATATTGCCAATATGATTCACATTAAATAAAACTGGAAGATACATGAGAACATAACAATTCCAATTTAGACAGACACAGTGGTCAATGGGTAAATCCGATCTAAACATGCACTATAAACATAGGCTCTGGTTGTGGAATTAAATAATGTGTAAAGAGGAGCACAAGCCCAACACCGCTTCTGCCTGAATACACAAAAGAACCATTTTCAGTGTTTATTCCTTTCTCTTACACAGAATTTATCAAAGAATTTAAAGGAGAGGCGATTCATCTGTGTAAAATGAAATTTACTTTGGCCACATCATTGAAACTACTGAGAAACGTTATTTTGGGGGTAATCATTTCAAAAATGTATGAGTGAGCATTATCCACTTTTCCCACACAGATTCTGCATTTAAAAATTTTGCTATTTTTTCATTCAGCTTAGGCTTTGATAGGACAAGTCACAATATATTTTTATGTTAGCATTTATATTCAGGTGTGCACATAACCGGTACACAAATATGCACCAGTCATATAAAGTGATGTGTGAGGCGCAGATGCGGACTCATTGTATGTGCATTTCAGCTGTAATGACAATAAATTTCCGTGCATTTTAACCTTTATATGGGAAATGTGCACTTCATTTGTGGTATAAAGGTTAAAAAGCATTGTGATTTCTTGTCATAACAGTGTGAATGCATATAAAGCACGCATTTTCGCTGCTACGACAAGAAGTTGCCTCTCGTATCTCTTTATATGGCGAATCAGTACGTGCACAGCAGTTTTGTAAATCCCTGCTTACACTTAAAGTCAGATCCTTTACACAACACACAGAGGCCTCTACTAGAACCCAAACCACAAGACCCTCTACGGTCCCACATCTGTAATGTCTCTTCTACCTGCTGTCCTTTTTCTCCTTTGTAATCAGCATTTTTTTTTAAATGACGTTTCTCACATTTACCATGCCAAGCTTACTGACAGTGTGAGGGCTTAGTTATTGGTGCAGCGGTTGCTTCCAATAGAAACTAAAACCACAGCAAGGCCACAGACACTTTCCTCTGAAATTGATGACACTGAGGGTATCAGAACACATCAATAATTAAAAATAAAAAAATGCCTGAAAACCAACTTGATGGTTCATTGACAGTTACTGGCATTCCTAGAGACAAGCACTTCAGGGAAAACAGCCTGAATGTAATTCTCCAGAAAGGCTTTACAGTTTTTCTTTAAAAAAATACATTAAACCAGTTTTTCATTTTGCTACTTTGTGGGATGTGGTATTTAAACAGTTTTACTTGAAGTTTACGCTTAAGCAAAATACTCATAAAATAACCCGGACCCAGAGCATTATGCCAAGAGTATTTATTAATTCATCATGCGTCCCTTAAATTAATTCTAAAATAAAATGAAAATTTGGTTCCAAATCTTACGTCTATACCGATATAAAATAAGTCTAAACCAGCATTAGGGGAAATACAAAACATTTTAATATTTAACCATTTTATTTTTCTTCCTGAAAATGGTCTATCTATAATAAATAATGTTGCGCACTAAAATATGAATTATGTTAAAAAAAAAAAGTTAAAACAATTCAGCAAGCAAGCAAACGTTCTCTATACATGAAACAAAGCCATCGCATGCATCTGGATCTATTAGAGTCTTTTAACACCGGCTGACCCAAATACTCAGGAACCGCATACAAGACAGAATCACTTCCCAAAAAGCTCCTGCTGAACACTGCCCTTAAAGCTACTCGTGGCACTAAACAAAGGAAACAGGACCAGCTTAATCCATTTTTAATGCAGCCACCAACGTCTTGCATGCAGGAGGAGATTAATCCTATAGGGAAAACCTGTCAAGCACATGGGCTGATAAGAGGGTGCCTATTTGCCTCTGTTTACGATTTATCGTTTCTCTAAAATGACCTAGTGACTATTTTTATTGCCCAACAAAATGTTTTTGTACTTCTATTATAATTCAGTCCCACCACTGAGCAATCTAATTTAATAATTACACATGCCTTATAATACAATATATATTTTTACAACCATTTTCTCAGCAGTAGACTGGATGAACACAGATGTGACCATCTAGTAGAATCTAACTATTCTTGTAAATAATATTAACTGGAAAAATACAACTAAATGAAAGATACACTTTACAGCTGAACACAGAGATCACCCCCATAATCCTGTCAATTATCTTTTATTACATCCCAGTTTCGTTTTTGTTCTTCACATAAATAGATTTCAATGTAACAGATCTAAATCACTTCCAGAGGAAAATCTATAATTTAATCCAGTTACATAAGTCGTTCCATTTGTTTAGTCACAAAGAACTTCAGTTCTGACCAGGAAACTATCGAGACAACAGTCTTTCTAGAACTAGTTGACTGGACAATGATCAATCATTTTTCTCTCTCTGAAAAATAAGGAAAAGGTTTTCCTGTAGTCTCAACAAAGCCTTCAAAATAAAGTTCAGTTTATAGGGCTAAAGGAAACTGTGTTTCAGAGACCCATCAAAGTCTTTGATAAATGCAATTAGAAAGAATGGAAAGAAACAATAAAATGTATCACATACATACTGCAATAAACAGGAATATAATTGTGCACATATGGTGCACCCCGCACAAGTACCCATGGGTCTTGCCTTACTTGTACGACAACTTTTCATGGGATATGCAGGCACACAATATATACACGCACACACCAGACTACAATACATATACGGATATACACATTTGTGTGTGTAATTTATATAATATATATACAAAACAAATATTTTTAAAAACATGGTATGGTCGGCATCATTTTTTAAAAATAATTTATACTAGCAACCATCATCATACAGCATGGTTCAAGTAAACAGCAAATTTAGGTAACTCTCCTTAACGATGTCCCCAATTAAGCCTGAAATTTATTTTTACTCTTCTAGCCTAGTATATTTCCATTCCATAATGTATCTGAGATGTGTGCCACCAAACGAGCTGCGTTTACAGTTTCCAGGGTAATGTGCTGTTGCATCAACAGGGTGGAGCTGAACAGAACATGGTCTAATTTAGAACTGTCTGCTACATTAGTCTAACAAAAGTGGCAAAAGCTAAGAGCAAACATAGTATGGGGAACAAAAGCCAACGCAAACAATAGTTTGTTTTGTTTTTTTTCTTTTGAAAGTATAGCCATTTTTAACATTCAGATGATATGCTTCATAATCTGGCATAGCAGTAATCAAACTAGAGACACAATGAGACAAGCACATTGGAAATGTTCTGAGACATTTTGATTTTTTTGAAAATATAATACAACATTACATGGTTTCTCTATTTAACGCTAAAACCTTTCATTTAAACCATGCAATCATATCCTATAAAAAAGCACACACATGTAACTAGTTTTAATCTCTAAGCTTTTTACCATATAACACTACCTGGAACCAACAGATAAAACAAATATAACTATATTTAAATGATTAATAGCACTGCTATAAAAATATATGGCAAGCTGAGTAAGTAAAAATAAATACGCTACATGAAAAAAAATTTTACATAAAAAAAAACTATCAGTGGAGTATAGCAGGGCTGTTTCTAGCTATTGAAATAAATCGGGGGCCAAGTGAAGCTTACCTGAGTTTTGACTATTATTATTTTTTTTTTTACGGAAGACGACAACAACGGTGATGATGATGATGAAACCCATTATTGTTGTTGCAATACACCATGTCACTAGTCACAAGTACCAGTGAAAAACTGCCCATCAACCTGACCAAACATATACAAACATTACATTATAGGGGGTAGAGAGGTCAGGAAGGTGGGGGATATAGGAAGAACAGAGAAACCAGAATTACATGAGGAGAGAGGAGGAGAATAAAAAACAGCCCCCAGACTGTACTCCAGTAGGGAGTACAATGTAGGAACAGAAAAAACACCTCAGCAACATAAGCAC
>JABFEB020000026.1:18122424-18134194 GCA_019775895.2 Stomatorhinus ivindoensis
CCCCCCCCCCCCCCCCCCATGCCAGTCGCACTAGCTCTAAAGTTCGTTAACCATATTTTCCCCCCATAATGAAGGCAGTTTTCCAAAATGATCCTTGTAAACCAATGGAATGTGCTTAGTTTTAATTAATCGACCGCGCGCAATTAAAAATGGGGAGAATTAAGCCCTTGCTTCTGGAAACCTCCCCTTACCTTAGCAACACAATGTCAAGTATGCAAGCATTTAGATTCAGTTGGGAGCAAGTTTTGTAAAGAAATTAGAAAAGATTTGGAGTACACCAAGAAGTGTAGTGGATGGATTTCCTTGTATTCAACAGGATCAAAATCTATTCTAGTATCTAAAATAAGTAAGAAAGACCAAGTAACCTTATATGTTCATGGATAATGTAGAATATGAGTCTGCCACATTTTATCAATACCATTCTAAGTACTGGCTGATGGGTTAGGGTATAACCATAATGTTATTTTTTGCGCTGCAATTGCAAGTTAACATATGTAAAATTTCCCCGCCTCTAAAGGGATTTATTGAATGCAATCATCCATTGGGAGCTCAGGAAAAAATCACAGCATGAAAACAGCAGAAAGTTACCAAAATTCTTCTAAATACTGCGGTACTGCACGTTCATCCAATTCACCTGACTGATTATGAATCATATAAAGAACAAGGCCCTAATTCTCTGGTACGCAAATCCGGATGCCCGATCCCTGACCCAAACCTTATGGGTTTGCCCACACATTGTCACCAAAAATTTTTAGTCTGACATCTTTATTGGTGCAGCTGGAAGATGACATATTTCTGTAATGATGCTCAGTCATATAGATCGCAGTTCTGATCTGAGAGCAGCTATGTCAGGAAAATATGCAACGTGCTTCCCAGTGCTGCATGAGTGTTTGAGTGAGGGAAAACCTCTTGCTTGGACATGGTTCCATCACAGCCACATCAGAACCACAGATGCCACACGGACCAGTCTGAAGCTGCTCAGCGTAGTGACAGTGCAGACTGAGGGACCAGGATAGGCAGTTGGCTGGTTGATGATTGATAATTTTTTTTCAAATTTGCCATTTTGGCAAGTATGGTAGCATAGCTACACTGCCGTGCTACTTCTTACATATACAAGCATGCTCTCCTTTGAGAGACACGTATGTACAGCTGAGAGAGAAGCCTGGGGATCCAAACACAGGGTCAGGCTATTTATCCAGCAGCCGCCCAAAGCATTTCATCAAGGGCCTTGCTCAAGGACCCAACAGATGTATAGCCATTCTGATGAGGATGGAATTCGAACTTGTGCCCTTCCGATCACCAGCAGAGAGACACTGCTCCTTGGTTGGATCCTGAACCTCTGGGTGCTTAGCCAGACAGCAGAAGACGGGCACACGAGAGAAGCCGGTCATTCTTCAAGATAAGGTGCGGGTGGCTGAGAGTATAAGATGACAAGTTTGGAGAGACTGGGGAAGGTCAGGGCACTTTGACAAGGCGACAGCAAGGCCCCGCCCACTTCTCTTTGCATAGTCAGAGCCAGCCTGCTTCCCCAGTGTCGGAAAATAAGACCCAAGTAAAACCACATCCTAAGCCGCAGGTGGCTTAGCACCTGGCTGGTACCACGAACAGGATGAAAGACTCGCAATAAAATTTGCTAATGCCAGCCATACATCCCCTACATTTGAGTGCAGCGCTTTACCTAACAAAAACATACGACAAAAGGTGCTCGTATGACATTTGCAAAGGCTGACCACAACTGGCACATACTGCTGCCTCATCATATCGACAATGGACTTATTTGATCTGACCGCATCCAATAGGAGAAAACACTGTGCAAGCCAATTTCTGGACATGCTGTGAGAAACAATTATTTAGCTCAATCCCTCTGTATACACACTAAGTACAGCCAAACCATTTTCTGCCTGCATTTTTATACTCCAGATTAAGCAGACACATGTGTCTGTAAAGACTCGACTGATCCTCACCTGATGTGAATCATGCTTTTTTGCTTAGAATTGTAATCACGGTTCTCTGCAACAATTTGTTTTTCCTCAAATGTAAATGTATATTACACTCATAGTGCAAAGGGAAACAACAAAGCATGACTGTGCCAATCACGATTGATCCAGGACCGGCATATAAATGTCTGACAACAGAAAGGAAACATTCAAATGGACATTCAATTAGGGCAACCAAAACAGATATAGCAGAAGTTCCAATACCAAAAGTGCCAGTGGGGTACTTCATTGGTACTTTGGAGTGGGATTTGAAATGTTTTCTTTGTCGATCGGTTATGCAAATAACCTGCCTCTGAAATGCATTACAACCGCCGTCTTGAAAACAGTTGTGAACTCAGAGAACAATGGTTAACAACGTAATAAAATAATAATAATAATAATTTAAAAACTAAATAATAATGAATGGGTGGACAAATGAAGTGACCCAAGCTTTAACTGTGATCTGGTTGGCAGAAGCAGAGATCAGGATAGCATACAAAGTAATAAAGTATTTTGTATAATATACCAGGACAGCACGGTAATGGAAAATTTAAGGCAGTGCTTCTCAACCCAGTCCTAAGGGACCCTGAGACGGTCCACCTTTTTGTCCCCTTCCAGCTCGCAAGAGGGGAAAAATGTGGACGGTCTGGCAGGGAGGTGGGTGGTAGTGAAAGTGAGGATAATCGGGGGTCCCCATCCTTGAAAAGTCAAATAAATAAATGAATAAAACAAAACAAACAAATGAAAGTGATACAGCAGATGTCAAGATGATCCATACAATCAAAACGTTTCTTACTTGCACAATATATAAACATTCATGTGAAAAAGAAAGTCAATTGTCAATTCTAAGGTTTTACGCATCAGGACATCATCGCAAAAAAAGTAATCCGGTCTTTAGCAGGCCTTCAAATTAGATAAACACAACCTCAGATGAACAACAACTTATAACATATTACACCATGTCATTTTATAAAAAAAAAATGAAGCCAAAATGCAGAAGCAGGTGTGTGAAAAATTAAGTGCACCCTTACTGCTGCCATAGGAGTTAGGATGGCAAGTAGCAGCCAGGTGTAGCTAATCAAATGCTCTTGATTAACTGATCATCAGCAGCTTTTTCCATAGAAGGAATTGCTACCATCTGAGACCACAATGTGCTTTTTGTTTGTTCCATGCACCAAAAGTCTGTGTATTGAGAGAACACCCATTTATAAATGTATCCAAACCGTCCCCCTGTTCCTGTGTCCTCCAGAGTGATTCCATATGCGCAGGGGCCACGCTAACTTGCTTCTGTGAGTCAGTAAAATCCGGGGCGGGCACCAGCCCATGCGTCCAGAGCATCGTGGTCACCTCCTTGTCATGCAGCCAGCATCTTCGCCAACGTGGAAACCAACCTATTATGGAATGATGTGACTAAAATCAAGCGGCCACATTTCTCAGTGAGCCAAAGCTATAGAACGATCCAGTGCATCAGTGGCATCAGGTGGTTGTAACCTTCTTCTGAAAGTACAGCACTGCTTCTGCTAGCGTTTCAAGCCCAGTCAGGGCTTGCTGGTTTTATGCCAAAATCGCAAACTGAACAGGCCTCAGATTTAAATAGATATACTCAAGAACTAATATGAAGCACAAACTTCACACATATATGCTGAAAGAATTTTAAAGGGCATCAAACAAAGATGCATAAAACAATGTTTCCTTAATCACTCTCACCTAAATATTGCGAGTCCTAGAAGTTTTGACATCGCAAGTGTGTGTATTCACAATGTCAGTTATGATATTGCATCAATCACTCAAAGCCTAAAACAATAAACAATACTAATTACAACAGCAATAAAACTAATACTAATTATTATTGTTGTGACCAGAAATGCATTAATAGGGAGCAATTCAAGACCAGATAGAGAAGTTTGGGTAGGCAAAACCAACACTTTTTCAAATAAAGCAGAAAAAAATTCTAAAAATACTAGAATACAGCTGTTTGACATTTATTCCTTAGACCATAGCAACGATGTTTGGTTGGATCTGGAACCGCAAATAGTAAAAGCTACTCCAAATACGGCAAATCTAAATAGCAAACGCACACTTCAGCATTTTATGAGGGACATGGAAATTGGCGGCGAATTTGCTACCTCATTGAGCTTCAGAACATTATGAATTGTGTCTGATTGAAGAAGTGAGAGACCTGGGGTGCAAGTCCCAGCAGCCCACACATTACAAGCTTCTCTAGGAAATGCTGTAGGGCACTGTTTTCCAATCCAGTTCTCAGGGGCCCACAGACAGTCCATGTTTCTGCTCCCTCCCAGGTCCCAGTTGGGAGCAAAAATGTCTGAGCTCGTAGGGAGCAAAAACGGGGACCGGCTGTGGGTCCCTGAGAACTGGATTGGAAAACACCACTGTAAAACCATTTTTAATTCTTTCAGTGAACAGTGGAGATGACCAACACAAGAAACACTGCTGCACAATCCTGCTTAAGATTTATTGCCAGCAAAGAGCGGTACAATCATAATTAAGCAAAAGATAACTAGTTTATTGAGTATATACTCAATTCTTGCATTTTAAATTGGTCCTGGCTAATTAAAATCCATTTAAATTGAGTTTAACAAGAAAAAAAAGGACAATTACGTGTATCAGCAGTTACTGTAATCACAATGCCAAAAATAGGGGGGGGAAAACGCTAACAGCCAGTCCTAAAGGCAGATGTGAAATTACCATTAAAGAGGAGTTACGTATTTATTTGGAACAATTCGTCATATTAAAGCAAATACTCATACAAAAAAAGTGTTTATGGGACCAAACAGGGGAATGGGTGACACATGCAAGGAGTGGGAATTGTTTATGAGGGGAGAAACAGGCTTCTGGAGAACAATAATCAGCCACGGAAATGTCTGAATACAAGTGCAGTAGCTGTGCAGATTATGTGAAGCGCAAAGGAGACCACAGGGATGGAGATGGTAGCCCCAGAGATCAACGGTTCATCAGACAGCATAGAACAAAACGTCATATATGATAGGGTGTTACAACATAAATGGATCAAGCTTAATGGACTAGACAGCTTAGGAAAGCCAAAACTCCAGGAAAAATGATTAAAAACCACAAACCCACAACAGTGACCGTATAGAAACTTGCTCCTTTTCCCCAACAATAAGGACTCCTATGCATTACCAAGATTATCAATTAAGTAGAAGGCTGATGTTTTTATTATTTTGCTCATTTTCATCAGCAAAAATTCAAGGCAGCCCACCTTCTGTTTAGAGTGATACGTTATTATGTGAGAAACAGATGTGCGTAGATTCCTTGATTCTAGACAAATGTGGGGGTGTGAAAGTTAAACTGAGCAACATGGGAAACTATCAAGGGAAAAATAAATCACTAAACTTTTTACTGATCTAGGAAAACATGCATAATATTTGTTTGACTACACCTGAATGAAATTAATTGCTACTGATTCATCTTTTCTTACAAAGAAATTACCAGCTTTCTGTCTGCATTTAGGTAAAACTTCATAAGAAATATTCTGTTTGGAGGGTAGATTCCCAGCAAAACTAGGAAAACTTCAGAAGCAACTTCCCACCGACCATATATTCACACTCAAATCACACTCAGATCATAAAGGCACAGGTTGGCCAAAAATATGTGAAACACCAGAATGTACTGACAAAATGAGAGTATTCAATGTAAATGAGGGAGTCTTAGAATGCATTAATGCTCATGTGATTCCAAGAGGCCAGATGGAACCACCAAGAAACAGCCAAAAGAGGTATTTAAGAACATCTGTTCATTCATTCATCCAATTCTTCCTTTTTTCATTCATTTCCAATATTCATTTTTCAGCTACCCCCCGCAGCGCTGATTAAGATCCTGGAACATACAGAGCATAAGACACGGAACACCCTGGACAGCGCATCAGTGTATCCCAGGCAGGGAACAAAACATTTCTCTTCAAAAATCCCAAACACATGTTGAATTTCTACTGTACATTCATTATTCAAAAATACAACAAATCAGAGGCCCATTCAAGCTATTTTACTCTTCATATCATCTCAGAAACCAAACCAAGAAAATTCCACGCTAAAATGCAGTATCTTACACTGAATAGCCAATATTGTTTTTTTTTTCCTGCAGCTTCCATTCCCTTTTCTGGGATGATGAACAAAGGCGAAATCTTTTACAATAAATGAGCTTATTCTGCACTTGATTGCTGGAAGGAAGCCCGCCCTTGTTTATATTTGCATAATGCAATCATTTGTCTCCTATGAAAGCAAATGGAAAATGCCTAACCTTTTGTAGGACGATTCAAGATAGCTTGCTACAAAGATTTCAGCTGATCGCTCAAGGTCAATTTCAACATTATGTAGGCGATTGCTGAAAGATTCAGAAGAATCATGGAAAGGGCATTGCTTAGCAGGAATTGCTTTACTTCCTTGGCCATGCACACTACCTGTCCCTCAGTAACTACTGTATTAAACAATGTCAAATTCTTTCACACAAGACTGAGTTTCTTGGCTACATTTGTGTATAAAACAAAGACTGCTTTTAAAAAACAGAGAAAATGTTTAATGTGAGTGGAGTCATTTTTCACTGCACTCAACAATATTGAGATCTATTATTAGACACGATAAACAACAGCACGTCATGGTGATGGTTATACTAAATACAATTAACTGTAGCCAAACACATTTAATTTTAATTTCTTTAAAAAACCATGGGATCTGTATTCAGCATATGGACTAATTTCGTCAGCTGTACAGGCTAGATAATTAACAGTTAACAATGAATAATAGGAGATATATATGTATATTATATTTTAAAACTACATATCACTGAATATTATTCTGATTCACTGGGAAAAAAAAGCTGCATCGTAAATTTATTTTTATGTCATATGACCAATCATCTGCAGTTCATGGGTGTTACAGTTATAATGTATAGACCAAAAATGCATATATAGGCCAACTTAGAGACAATTTCTACTGTAACAAAGGCCAAAACACTACACTGGGTTCCACGGGACTGTGAAAACAAGCCACCATCTTCCATCTAATTATGATTCCTGGCTTGAAAAATACTGTGCCTAACTGTGTAATTAAAATATCTGAAGCTTTCACCAAAAACAATAACCAGCTTAAGTGCATAAATTTCTTGGACTGACGGGGATACATATCGCAACATTTTTTGCCACTGTTATTTTAGGTTTAAATGATTTTCTGTTTTCTGTTAACAAATGTCCAATGGCTCGAACTCTGTAAAATGAATAAATTAGAACTGCAGAATCCAATTAAATTATAAATTAAAAGAAACCCTAGTGTAGTAAACAAAATAGAAACCTCAAATACGCACCAAAGAGATGCCCTCTATATTACCGGAACAAAGCTCAAACCCTGCTAAGCAGTCATTAGACCATTAGCTAGGTCATAATATTCAAAAATACTTATTCTCCCCTAGTCATCACATCACCATCTACTTCCCCAAAAAAGATTTTAATACATGCACTCTAAACAAATAAGTAATCCTCAGTATTTTCTATAAATCCATGGCCATGGACAAAAACACTCTGTTTACAGATGGAAAAACTAGAAACTAAAACAGTATGCAAAGTAGGAATCGTGATTTCCATACAACAAAATTAAAATTGAGGGTTTTTATTTTGATAAGATAGATGAGAGCCCTCATCATCATTTGTGCTATAAAAGGAAAAAAAATGAATGTAAATCATGTGCTGTTTTCTATTCTGAAAGAAATATTGTTAAAGGCACAGCAAAGTAGACTTTCGTAGCTGTTGACGGCAGCCTGAAGAATATGGAAACGCTAAAGTTAGAGAAGATTACCGCTAGGCGATGATGGTGGCAACAGAGGATCTGGAGGCACTAATGTAGATGATGAAGAATGGCTACCGGGAAATGGCAATTAATGGTGCAGAGGGGCTGAAATCAAGTCCACTGGCACACGGCAAGTAAGAACCGAGCAAGCAGATTGAGGCACCTTGGGACCGACGTGTGGATCAGTGTGTTAGGATGGTGTGCCTGTGATTGGATGGTCACCGGTTCAAATCCTAGGGTGGGCAGAGTGATTTCACTGCAATTCACCCTACATGCAATAGGGACTGCCAGACTATGCTTTTTCAATAGCGTGCATCCCTTTTTATAAAAATGCCCACTAAATAAATAAAATGCAAAATGCATTAAATGGGGATACACAGCTATGACAATGGCAATAAAAAAAAAACCCTGGTGACCTACAGATGCCACCAGCAAGTATGCAGAAACACAAGTAGGTAGGATGGAAGGTGGGAAGATTAAAAGCGACACCAAAACTGAACCATGCAAAATCACGTGCATTAACAGTTAAAAACTGATCAGCAAATGAATAACTAGTGAGTAAAGATCAACAATGCAGCTTTCACAGAAACAGTGAATTAAAGAAAATATTCCTAAATGATCTCATGTCCCAATCACCCATTTCTTTAAAACTTAAAAGACACGCATTTCATTTAATTCCATTTCACCAGAAATCATAAAGATGTGACTCGAGCATTTTCTGACTGCCAGCACTTTCATATGTTCCCGGGGGCTCCTTCCCTCAATCCTTCTATCAGACCACCGGATTTGGAGTATTAGGCACAAGACATATAAGTATTTAAAAAAAAAAGGAAAAGAACTTGAATCCCAAGAACTGGCTGAATGCCAGGTTTTTCCATAGCGTCTTAAACTATTCCAATATCAATACACCAGAACTTTTTTTCCAAATAAGGCAAATATTTAATAGCAATATTTAGCTGCAGTTCAGGCCAGTAGCCAAAAGCACTACTGCTCACCACGGACCTTTCATGGAAGAGTCCAGGGTCACCTTTGCTAATGATAAGTTTCGGTAAAGCCGCAGATGTTCAGTGGACAGCAGCTAATTCGTTACTCTAAATTCCAGCTAAGACTTTGAAGAAGAATTTTAATGACTTTATCCTATTTAGGTTAGTGGGGCTGGCCGGGTGGTTTTACACTGTGGTCTCACACCTCCATGGTTTGAATCCCACCCAGAACTCCATGTATCTCTCTGGATTCTAGATGTTCTCCCCATGTTCTCTCAACAGCCACCAAACTGACCTAAGCTTGTGAGGGAGCCCAGCGATGGACTGCCATCCCATGCAGGGTACCCATTCCTGTCTTCCTATACTTCCTGGGTTAGGGTACAGGCTTCATTATCGGGTGTAGGAAACAAATCATGGAAGATGGATGGACTGATTGATCGACAAATTAATACAGTATAGACTTCCGATATTGTTCTCTTGAATGAATCTGCAAAACACTGTGTAACGCTGCATCCAGGTCAAGGCCAATCCACAGTTTTGACACCGGTAGCTTAAAAAACACTTAATTTTGTCCTTTTTCCTCTACCACTCCCTTGGTCTGTAATAAAACTGAAAACCAGTAAGGCGAATTCTCAAAAAAATTACTCAGAACATTAAACAAAAAACATTTAAAGTAACAGTAATGGCCAGTGATCACATCTTTGTTTATACATTACTTTAGCTATCGATTTCCCTGCTTACATGCAGTGTTGAAATTGAACTGGACCTTTTAGGACGTTCTTCTATATGGAGACCCCCCCGGTGACATGTTTTACCTTTAACATGAATCTTTAAGTCAGGTATTATTTTTCAAACTTACAACCAGAAATGTTTTGTGCAGTTCCGTAAATATTGGGAACAAGTAGAGCCAATTGCTCAAAGTGGAGAATAATCCCAAACATCACACTGACCTGGGCTACTGCAAGGACAAGAACTGCGTAACCTGGCCAGAACTCTGGGGGTATAAATAATGAGATGGGGGAGCGGTAACTGTAGTTTTAAAATTTCAAGTAGTTTTAATGCATTGTATGAAACTGGTTAAAATTAAGCTACTTTTCCATATATTTTTAATTTGAAAAATCATTCATAAAATCACAAAGTTACAGTTCTGCTCCATTCACAGTGGGTCATGATCAACTTCCTGTTTTGCCAGATTGTCAGGTAAGTGAGATAAAGCCACTGGCACACATGCCGCAAGTGGCTTCAATACGTTTCCACAAGTAATAAATGTATGTGTGGAAGCCAATGAAAACCTGCCAAAACATTCAATTGTAGTGATGATTCAACTATGACCAAAATGAAAAAAAAAAATCTTGATCTTTCACAAAAGCTCTAATAGAAATTATATTTAAAAATATATACCTTTTCTTTTCCAAAGGGAGTCCGTTCTTTAATTTGGCTCACTAGTTAATCGACGCATTTCATTCGTCACATATCGCTGTCTCCCCTCAGGAGAATAAGATAACGCAGACTACCTCCATTGTGTCACATCAATACATATCAAAAAAGCATGAATTCAGTTTTCCCTATAAGAAAAGCATCAGTATTGCTGCTGAATGCTTTGTCACGTGTGCACAGGGATTAATCCCCAAAGCTGTGCGTAAAAAAAAGTGGGTAATCTGAAATCCTAAATTTTTCCAGAGAGGTTATCTGACACTCCGGTGCTCTCACAAAGAGACCCAAGGTCTGTCTGGAGCTCACTCTTGAGATCAGCATAGACGGAACAGTTATGATGATTGTACTGAATTATACATATAATGTATCTGCCAATTGACATAAAATAGCCAGCTACGTCTTCAGAGTTCAAAGGAGAACATTAGCAGCCTGGAGACCATTTGATCGTTTTTAGTTATCCTGCAGTCTCAAAGCCACTATTTGCTTTTATTAACAGCGAGCATTTCTCGGGGCCCAATACATTTACCGTAGCCGGGCTCGGGCGAAGGCTGCTTCTGAAAACACTGAAAACGTGCCAAAACCTCCAAGTACTGCCAGACTCTGCTGAAAGCAGACAGAAAGACCTAAATTACATCCAAGTGTGGTCCTTCTTAAAGCAACCACATGCAAATTCAAGTCCAAGTATTAAATAAGTTAGGGCCAATGGCAATATTCAATGAGTATAAATAGAGTGAACGGCAAACTTGTGCAGGTCACTGGTCATACAAACAGTCACATACAAAATAATGTGGAGGCAAAGACCCAGAAAGTGTTTCCTCTCAAAATAAAAATGAATGCAATAATCATAGTCCTATTTTTAAATGGCATTACATTATTTTTTCCCATCCCAAATTCATAGTGATAGGCTAAAAATGTAATCAAATAACATTGCTTGCTATGCAAAGTTGCTATTCAATATTAATCTCTTATAAATGCCTATTTACGGGTGGCTTTTCGTTCTGTACTAGCTACCTCGTTTCATTGTGCATGTTAACACTGACTTTGACTCCAGATTCTGGACAGTACAGAATTTTGATCACTTCTTTGCATCAGTCATACAAAAAAAACATTTAGCATATTTAGTGCCTCTATATTGTTAGATGATGCACTGGCAGAATAAGAGAATGGTCTGCGTTCACATATAATGCAGCTAAGCTGTGGTACCTTGTTAGAAAGTTTCCAAGCTGTACTGTATGACTATTTCCAAAATCAGACTGATATTCACGTTCTTTTAAGGGTATCAAACTGGCATGCATTGGTTTCCTCCATCCAGAAATTAAGTTCACTGTGCTAAGCATCACTTCTGACATGCAAGATGAGGTAGAATTACTTCCCTTGATTGTCTAAACCCCAAAATACATTCTGTTCATTTAAGGAGGGTCTGGAGGTCTACACACACACACACACCACACAGACACACACACACAAATACACAGACACATACACAGACACACACACACGCGCACGCACATGTAGGGTAAACATATCCTTATGGGGACCGCTCATTCATTTCTATCTGAAAAAT
>JABFEB020000026.1:18134294-18150247 GCA_019775895.2 Stomatorhinus ivindoensis
CGTATATTTATCACGTTATGGGGACATTGTGTCCCCATAAGGATAGGTATACCTGTTCGCACACACACACACACACAATGTATTTACAGGGGACTTTGCCTTCCAGTAAGTTTCTTAATTTGCCTCAGACTCCTGATGTTGTATTAAGTGTCCTTGCTATAACAGCAGCAAAACAGTCCCAATATATGACTTCAAAAGACACAACACAGGGCCACTGGAAACAAACACAGAAGCCGCATGTGAAGGGGCCTGGCGAATTCTGCAGGACCTTAAAAACAGCACAAATTTTAAAAGTAAATATTCTAAGCTTATTTTTTTTTTATTAAGATAAAATAAAAATTAAAAGAAATTAACCCTAGGAAACAACAGTAATTACAATAGGAATTTCTTACATGACTAATTTTAAAATTTGGGTTAAAAAAATACTTTTAAGAGCAGTATAGTCAGTGTTGAAACAAGTACTTCAGGAAAATAATGCAAAAGAAAGGTAAATCTAGAGTTAAGATATATGTTTACGAGCAAGATAAAACCTGTAAGAGAGAAACTGACGTCACTTAAATAGCTTATTTTGTTTCTTATCAGTGTAAAGTGGTTCAGAATTGCAAGGAAAATCTTAGATTTAAGAAGCTTGGTACGGATCTCTGTCAAGAGTACCCAGCATCTTCAAATCTGACCGACAGATAACTGTCGTCTCAGTTCAGCCTCACAGTCTACAGTGACATAACAGCCTTGACCTACCAGTTTGTTCCTACTATGCAACATGGACAGTCACACATTGATTGGACCAATCACTGCAAATAGCATAGGCTGCTGCAAACCAGTGCATGTTTGGATGCCAATGACATTAAACCAGTGAATGGTTTAATTTGAACCAATAAAATCAGGTGATCAATCAAATGATTTCTAAAACTAAAATAATTTATTGCAAAATAATCAATTGCAAAAACTTATATAAAGATCAGACAGTTTATAGCGGTACAGGTCTTTTCCATCTCAATGTTAGACTGCCAGAACACAATACCATAATTGCTTCATATCTGAGGCTCTCTTTCCAAGTGATGTCATATCAGGCAACTATCCCAGCCTGAATGCATCACTCTAACCTCAAGATCGTATCTCCACAACCAAGCCTCTCAATTTCTCAGGCCAAATCCTTACCATGAACATACTTCAGTCTTTATAGAGACTGATCTTAGTTCATTAAGGGCTACAATGCAACAAGGACACCTCACAATAATAGTACAACTAATCTGCTAATGGCAGCCAACATGAGAAAAGATATTGATGTTTTAACTTACAACTGGCCGATATAACTTTGTTTCCAGTATTTTAAGTAGCTGTCAGCTAAACCAATATCAACTAACACAAATTTTATCCTGTCAAATACTTTACACCAACAGATTTTACACCATTATATCAGTGCTTTATTTTCTGATATGACTGTCAATCTGTAAAATTTTCATTTATAACAAGCTACCTTATCTTACAAAAACAAGTAAAAAAATTAAGCAATGTTGAACTCACAAGCATGAGCAAATTAAATGTGTAATATCTTTTTTTGAGTGGTGTAATACAATTTTTCCATTCCCATGTTTCAATATGATCACTAAAAACTGATATATTATGTATGCGTTTGAACATGATTACAGACAGATAGGATAAGAGTAAATTATAACTCAATATTGTATGCAGCATTTTCTACAGTGATACAGCTAATTTTCTAATCGTAAACATAAGAGGCATGCATTTATTAGCAACCAATACATAAGTCAAGTTCTACTTTTAAGAAAATTACATTGTTTTTCAACAGTTTAACAGAATTATGCAATTATGGGCATGCAATTCAATTTGTACATGCATCAGAAAAACAAGTAAATTATGATGAAAATGTAAAAGTCTCAAGTAAATACATTTTCCAGAATATAGAAAGATTTAAAATGCTTGAGACAATAAAAGAAGCTATTAAGAAATTACTTGTGCATTAAGTAATATAACTGTGGTCAGCTAAAAGCATAAACTCTTAAAACTCATGCTGGTGATCTTACTATATAAATAATTTATCTAAGAGTTTTATTAACAAGGGAGGAATCAGGTGAGGAAGCAGAAGAGAAATTGACAAAAGTAAAAATTATCATTAAAACCATGTGTAATTAACCATAAAAGACATTTCCAATAAAAAGGAATGTTGGAATTTAAAAGCATATTTTCTAAGTTCCAGAGGCACTCTATTTATTATAAAAAGTATATACATCAATGTGATATGACTGGATAAAATAAAAAGAATGAACTAATAGTTGATGGGTCTGTGAAGTATGAGAAATTCCATCCAGCTATCCCAAGTTAAACAAAACAACTTAACATCAGAGCTCTAATATCCATCCTCAGAGCTGGACTTGCAAAATCGGTAGACCGACCTCCCAGGACAAGTTTTCACCAAGTTTTCCTGTCGGGCTACCAGAATGCAACACCACCCGGTCCGATGGGGCTATCAGAAACTATCCCCTAAGTAAAATAACATTCCCTCCTTTATTCACCTTTTCTGTTATTTTGAGGAAAAACTTTGCCCACTGATTTTTTTTTTCCATGATTATGGTTTGTCCGCTGGGAAGTGTTTGCTTAAAACGTTGGTTTATTGGAGGGCTGCAATTTACCGTGCAAGCACTTCCCATCGCCATCTTGGTGCATTACTTTGTTGTCTGATATGAGGACATCATAAATCAGTTTTTTTTTTCTTTTTTTAAATGCCGTGGATAACATTGAAGCAAATTAAGGTGACTAAATGTTTAATTTACGAATTAAATACAAAAACTATGGAGGAAAATGTTGATGAAACATTTTGGGGTATTCATGGTTAAATACATCTGTAATGGTAACACTAAGCAATTACGTTGCTCTGTGATGTAAAAGTAATGTTACAATACCGAGCATGTTGCCTTTTTCTATAACAAATCTGTTTTGCTCACACATAAGTCAGTGCGTTTTAATGGCAAATTGTTGATGGATATCCCAGGATATGCAGGAGTGGTTACTTTATGCTTCCCTTTTGATGTCTGTGATGCTAACAGACTGCTGTGTTCCAGATTCACTGTTGGTGGCAGTAAAAGTTGCCTCTGTAATACATAGTGGCTGGTTTGCCAAACATGAAATGATAAGAATTCGCAGTAGGATGCTTCTATGTTTCTTATTGTCAGCACTTTTAAATTTGCACTCGTCAAAATTCATTTCAGGATACCAGGGATTTAGAAATTTTGCGAGCCCTGCAGAGTCTGTGTCAAGACCAGCCGACATACTGAAAAACATACACGTAAACATAGAAACCAGTCAGCGACTGAGTTCCAAAGCAAATGATTGAATTAATTAAACATAGAGCAGAGTAATTCCTTGAAATATTTTATAGGTCCATTTTGCCGTTACATTCTGAAAACATCCACAACCACAACTAAAAGGCAGCAAAACATCAAGGGGCACAACCAACCGAGCAAGAAACGCTAAACGACGTTCGTGCAAAGCAGTGCAACTGAGAAAAGCATCAAGTTCGTTATTAAGTGAAAGGAAGTTTGGGAAAACAACAAGCAAGCATCCTTTTTCATGAATAAACGTGATTAAAGGGAATTGAAATCGTGACAGGTTTTCCTTTTTAAATTAAAACTAATCACTGGAAGTGATTAAACTGAAACAAGGCAGAAAGGACACTGCTGGTAGCATTTCAGTGGTTAAAACTTGAATAGTCAAACTAATCTTTCTGTTCCCTGTTTTTTTAACATTCTTCCAGATTACTCAATCTATAACCAACAAACTCTATTGCCTTTTGATTCTTTTATATATACAGAAAATTAATACAAATTTTCTTAATATTTAAATAACCATAAATGATAGTCGTATTCAACCTGTTGTAACGAGCTTCTTTTTCAAGACATGCTATTATTTTCAATACAGGTTAAACATCACGCACATTTTAAATTGCCGCACAGTTACTAAACTACAGCTATGATGTATACAGTCTCAATTTCTAATACAATCCAATCAAGGAAAACAATCATGCAAGTACTCCATAAAAAGTATCATCCAAATGTTTACTTGCCTAAACCATTAAACTACTCACATGTCAAAGAAGATAACTAAGCAAATATAAGTATATAATCTAGCTGAAACACAAAGTATTTCCAAGTATTCCAAAAAGAAATTCCAGAAACTAAGACACAGAAGTTAAGCAAGTTGCTATAAATATATACGGACAACTTGTTTTTCAATTGTAAGCATTTATGTCTTTTTTGTGATTTTTTTTGAAAACGTTACGCAAAATCACACAAAAATTCCAACTTGAAAAATAGGAAAAGTTTTATTAGTCTTATTAATCCTTTCACATACTGTTTGTTTTACCCTTCCAGAAACAGCAGAATAATACACAGATATTTCTAAAGGGCTGGTCTTCAAAACGAATTAACAGAGGGGTAGTTTTGTCTATATATAACAAACGTGAACCGCGTCCAGAGTTGAACTAGAAGAAAAATACCTATTTTTAAACAATTTCAAAATTTCTGAAACTTTGTCTGCCAAACTTTTATTGTATTACAAACATCTTAAAGGCAAGTGACCCCAACAGCTATAGCAAAATCAATGGAGTGTGCCAACAAACTGACATAAAAGCTTTCCAAATAAAACCACAGAGGCTGTCTGACAATGTCGCCGTTGTTCCTCCATTGTTGCTCTCAGCCTTACGACGGCTTGTTTTTCAAGAGGGCTGCCAGCATTTATCAGGGATGCCGAGTTCTTACGAGACTAAACTCCATTTTGAAGAGCATAATGGCGACATTGTATTCCCCCCACTTTCAGGTTGCGACGACCAGCTGAATTATGAATCGCACACTAGACTATGATTAAGAAATGAATCAGAGGGATCGTATACACCGTGCACAAAAAGCAGGGTTGTTTCTCACTTATGGCGCACCATCAGGAGTCTCGACGCCCCACAAGGCACTAATGGCTGTTTTTATGTCATCACAAAAGGTGCTGTCATGCAGTGTTTCCAACATGCTGAACTCACACTGCTATACATTTAATGCATTGTTACGCATGGCCAGCAATGAGTCATGGGACTTTATCAAGATGCGCCAGAGTCATCGCCCCTCCACAGATGAATGCTAGGAAGGTGGGCAGCTCACGATAAAGGTCAGAAGAGTGACAGGGTGCCCATTCTTCAATCGATGTTACTTGGGATGCTGAGAGAGCTGAGAATGACCAGTAGCATGAAGCGTAACGAGGTTCTCCAGTGTACCTCACTGTGCAGACTCATCCTCCCACACAACTTGAACAGCATGCTCATGCACTGGAGCGTCGGTACAGGATTTCCGCATTACCAACATGAGGCCAAAAGGTGGGCAAAAATAAGAACGGAAAAATGGCTTTCAGAGACCCAAGCCTTCAAAATGTGAGCCAAAGCCACAATGACACAGCACTGGGTGGCCAGAGAAAGTAATATATGTAAAGTAAACATATAAACATGGGGGCATTTCCCTCAGAATTTCTAAGTAGCAAATGAAACAAACTCCTGACCATAACCTTGAAAATCATCGCATACATCTGCGAGCAGCAGTCCAGCTTCAGTGTTGCTAGGGGCGAATTTAGCTTGTACACCACCCATGATCAACTGGGGGAAAAAATTCCAAAAACGAATTCAATTTTTAGTGGTCGGCAACCAAAGCAAAGCATTTCACAAAATCATACTGGAATATTTTTGTCTAGTAATCAATCAAATTAGCACATTGCAAAATTTCGTAAAATCCCAGGGTTATTTTTAAAAGTGTTGCAAGGATATGCCACTTAAGCTTGAGTGTTTGTTCCAGAAAGATCAGTATTACTTTTCTGGGAAAAAAGAAAAACAGCTTTAATACCACAAGAAAAAAATTGGGAGCAATTTCTGAAATACATATACAGACTAAGGCAAGAATATATTTTCATTTCAAATATGCCATAGAAAACTATGCATGTGCCCACAATGTAAACAGCCTTGCACTCTGCTAAAACACCCACAATGCCTTGCAGGCTAGTTCATACATTTCCAAACAGGATTATTTTTCTGCTAAATTCTAATGCTGCTTTACTAAAATTCATTTGCAATAATATAATCCACTCTTGCTTAGATGGGGAACCACAGATATTAATGTTTATTGAAATTATATATGGAAAAACTCCAGAATATATTCTGTACGAAACAGTGGAAAGTAAAGTGCATACAATGTCAAAATGACAGCAGCCCCCTAGTTATATTAACTCCTCAGATGTATAGATTTTTCCATTTGAGGCTATTCGAATTTTAAAGCACGTACTAATTATATACTAGAAGACACACAGTAAAAACAACCCAGTTCGTTTACCGACATTCAAGTCCTCTATGAAATCGTGTAGGAAAGTCAAATCAAGAGTTATTAAAAATAATTATTACCACCCTCCGTGAAAAGACATGAAAAGATGTAGTTTTAAAGTCCACTCGGTTGGTGGTCTGAGGTTGGCATAGAGGAGTCCGCTCAAGGCAGCGGAATGGGCGAGGGCATAGTCGGGTATCACCTGTCAGACTCACCAAGGCCAGGATCCAGGCAGAGACCACCAAGGAACTCAGTAGCTGGGAAAGGTGCTGCTCGCGCACAGGCGACGTGACCCATTTACGGCACCATGAGTTCTATGCGCATCCCTCTCACAGGCTGCTGATCTCCATGATCGACATCAAACACAGACTAACTAAGTGACACGAGGCCATTTCTGTAGATATTTTAAAATCATTAGGTGCAGGATATTATTTTTCCCCCTAAAATGATTTTAAGAAATTACATATATACTATTATATTATCATTAAGACTTAAAATTGTATATAAGTTGGAATAGGAAAAACAGTCACAGTAACAATAAATGCAGGAACTATGATCCAGCAACACCCTTTTTAAATTTCAAATGCTAATGATGTCAGTGGGGATTAGGCATGGAGTGATGCTTATGATGGTTACTCAGACTAATATGTAACGGCAGAATCCAGCAGCATAGATTTGAAAAATTTCATTAAAAACATGCATGTTCACAGTTCACTTTATGAAGTGGCAGTTCACCGAATGTTGCATTGTGGGTGAAAACGTTCCTGTTTTAGCAGAGCCACATCCTCTGCAACCACTGGAGCTGAAGTTTCCATGATTTTATATCCATCTCGACTTCAAAAAGAAAAAAGACGACAAAAACAGAAAAGCCTTGAGGAAATGATGGAGGTCATTTTTTTTTTTAAACAGCAAGTACTCCGTGGTATACCGAAAGAAAAAAAAAATCTGAATGAAAACATGTGCATTTAATTTTCATTTCTTGGATTAAATAAAGGTTTTGCATATAGTATACGGTTAAGAAAAAAATAATCAAAATCACATCTTTAGCTGTAGAACAAAATATTTTTTTTTTAAAAACAATAATACAGAATTATTGCAGGACAAAATTGTTTCTGTAATAATGCTGTTGTAATCACTTTTTGGAAAAAAAAATAATTTTAAAAACTGTTAAAATAGATATTGAATAAGGTTTCATGCACATTTAATATCAATAAAATGAATGAGTTATGTCTCCATTCAGTCATGCATCAATCAAGTTAATACAGCTATAAACCTTGTTAGTCACTGGTTATTTGAATCCATCACAATCAATGGAAAGTGAAAAAAAACAATACTAAATGTCTAGCCTTCTCAATTATAACCATTTATTGCATTTAATTCTCTATTACTTAATATCACAGATAAGCAAAGCCAATCAGGGTAATCAAGGAGTATATCTCAAGGAGTAAAGGCATATTAAATTATGTAACAACTAAAATAAATATCAAAGAGATATTCGGGGGAAAAAACTGTCCACAAAACATCTTATTGTTTTTGTTTTTACTTCTATGTCAGTTACTAGAGAGAATAGCGGAATTGACGAAAATGTCACATTGGGTCACAAAAATGTCACAATGCCAAAGGAAATAGCTAGCAAAAGGGTCTCACTAAATAAAAGGGGGTTGGGAATGATGCATTAAGTCCGAGACGGATCAAAGAGACGCGAACGTGGATTCAACTGTGCGGTGTTTTGAGCATGTGCAGACTTTATGGGCCGGCCGTCAAGCAGACATATGGGTTCGGTTATTAGCCTAAATTGACAACACCCTGAATCTGGAGGAAAAACTACTGATGGGCCTTCAACGGGATTCTGAGAGCCATGCAAAATGAAACGATAATTATTATGGAGGACTTGCGGCAAAAGCCCCCCCCCAAGCATATACTGTGGTGATATCCTCTGGGAGTCACAAGAAGGGAATTCAATTGCAATTATCGTCATTATTCATTTACATTTGGCTGACCATCTCATAACCACAGGGCTGAAGTTTAAAAAAGGGGGGAGTTTGTCCCTCTTCAAACCCATATTAAGTGTTATTTACGTGTAGGACAGCATACTGCAAAATGTGAGAGGGTAGCTGTTTTTTTTTTTAACATTTACACACAGCAGAAAAACTACAGACCAAATAAACATAGAACTTCAAAAGCCCTGAGTTTGAACAGTAACTAAAAAAAAAAGAACCAGACAAAAAGAAAAGTCTCTATTACGCAATGAAATACCTTGACACATATTTCAGTCAAAAGATTTAAGGAAAGAAAAGTGAGGCCAGAAACTGACAAGCTGCCAAATAACAGCTTCTTTGTAGCGTGTGAAACAGACTGATGAATCACAGTTTCTAATTCTCGTTCTTCAAAAGACGGCGGGGGCCTGAGCCAGCCCCTTCCAAAAAGGTACTTTTGCGGGAGAGAAGGGCGTCCTGTATGGGGAGGGGGGTGGGGGAGTGGGATCTGGGGATCTCCCAGACTTGTCGCCTCTGCCGCAAGGCAGCTACGGAGTGGGCAGAGAGCCGCGACCTGGCCAGCAGAAGCCGGAGGAACAGCCCCTTCTCATAACAAGCAACAGGAGCGCAGCAGAGAGGGAGAAAGTGGGTAAGGAGAGACGGAAGCTGACGAGCTACAAAAGGAGGAGGACAACAATTAAAAAAAAAAAAAAAAAAAAAAGCCGAATCTAGCCGACTCATGCAGCTGTGAATCTGAAGCAGACTCATGCGGCTGTGAGATGCGATTTTCTGTAACTCATCACCTTTGTTCAGATTTTTACACCGACACCGCTGCCAACCACAATTCCACTCATACGATAACAAACCGGATAAGTGGCGGCAGCCGGAACGGTAACATTAAAAGGGACCAGGACCAAAAAGAGAATCGGAGAAAAAGCCCTGATTTCCATACGCTCAGACTGTGAATGAGATTGAGGTTTTATTCATTTGCACACCCCTTCTGATGACTCACAGAAATTAAAAAGATGCACCCCACCACCCCCACCAAGCTGGGTGCCAGGAAGAGCTGCTGCACTGCTGTCGAGAAAGAAGACAGACAGGAGGCTGGCCCACTTAACTCCTGTTCTCTGATGTCACGAGCACATGACCCAGCCTCTCCAGTAACAGCACATGAAGGGAAAAAGGAGAGTTTTAAAGCTAATGCATTTTTGGATTGTGTGAATGCTTCATTCGCCCCACAAACAACCACAGAACCACAAGTGCGGTGCAGGATTTTCTGCACGACGACAGAAGGGAGACCTCGGTGTGTAAATGGTTAATCCGCGCAGGTCAACTCCAGCCTCAGAGACCGAACAAGTCCGTAAGTACTTTCTAACCACAACTCAACTAAATACACCCATCCACGCTGCAAACACCAGTAACAAGTAGTTACACAGTCTTCCTGCAACCTGCTTGTTACTTGAGGATGTACAGAATGTCAGCAAAATTCATCTTCATCTGCCTGTGTTGCATGAATGCCTTCTAAACTCCCTGTCTCTAATATGGTCTGTCTTCACAGTTTAGAACTTCAAGGGTTATCAAAATCAAAGGGACAAGAACATTTTGAAGAACCACCAAAAGTGACTATGGCATCAAACAGCCTTTTTAGTTCAGTGGCACCATGTCAACAGAACTTCTACTGGGGTAAGTTCACTTAAAGCCTTTTATATTTTTATATTTAATTCAAATGTGCAATATGATTCATTTCAGTGTAAGCTCAAAATTGTGTGGAGACTTAACAGCCGTTGAATTCTCTTAAGTCATATTCACTGTTCAAAATTATAGGGCATAATGTTCTGCGGGGCAAAAGACAAAAAGCCAATTCAAAAACGTTACAATCCGATGTGTTTACGCCTGCAGTCGTACCCAGAAGATGACATGTTTGTTCAACTTAAACCCACATTTGTAGAACGATGAAAAGTGAGCAAGAGATTTTGCAAGAATAAACATTTGCTCCGTTTCAATCCATGAATTTACATTGAAACAAGATGTGCTGGGGAAGAAGTTTCTTATAGAAGGAATGTACGAATTGCTAGATTTTTCATGTTGTATTTGTACATTATAGCTTGGTAAAAGTCTCAAGACTGGTATTTTATGTATTGTTGCAGTATTTACATGCCCGGCTATAGTATTACCAACTTGGAGATTACCTTAATACTGAACCTTCAGCTTTCACACACATGCTCTGCACCTCTAAAATCAGGAAGCCGTTTCAAGCTGGTTTATTTTAGATTTCCACTCTGATAGGTACATCTGCAAAGAGCTCTTTTCACACATAGAGAAAATCTCACAGACCACATTTTTAAACAGGAACACACTATTTATCTAAAATGCAAAAACAGACATTACACGTTGGAATTAAAAAGAAAAACATTTCATCAAAAAACATTTTTGACGGCGGTAGAAATCTAAAAAGTAAAATTAGTGACATGTAAGAACAGTGAAATGTCGAAGAGTACGAAATATAACATCAACATAGAGTGTGACGTGTTCCCTAGACTCATAGCGCACCATAAAATATGACGCTCAAACTCTCGACTTTACCGGACACTCCTATTCCGTAGATAAGCAAAGCTCCATTCGCAACATGCAAAATCATTAATGTGCAAGGGACCCTTTAAATAAACCATGATTGAACTTACAGCATTCGTTCAATGGTGTCCTTCATCGTTAAGGAGCCTTTCCCTATGCTGTACCGCGAGAAAGCCGACGTAGGTAAAAACATACAGTTGCCACTTTGCTTCTACTTTTTAATTGGCTGCTCCTTTTTGGTCATCGTTGTCCTTGCCAAATGTTGACCGAAATCCTGAAGCCACAAAGTAGTTGAGAGATGCTTCAATCCTGTCCCCAGTAATCATTTAAGCTAAATGCATACTCTGCATATTCACTAATCTTAATTTTAAAAAATGGTACTTAATGGTAAAATGCCAATACTTCTGGTAGGAAAAAAACAAAAACCAAAAATGACCTTGGTTAATTAAAAAAAAACAAAAAAAAACGAGCATAATATTTTCGATTGTTTAGATGTTTATGACCTTAAGGCTTTCATTCCTGGCCATGGAATGTGATCATTAAATACTTCTCAGCCAACTAACATCCCAGTGTCAAACTGTCTAACAGTCAATATTAGTCACAGCGATGAGCCCTGTAATTTACATTAAGTCTATGTAATTTCTTTTCCAAAAAAAACATTTTGAAAACTGCTAAGTTCAGCATTTTGAAGTTGTCAACTATGAATCACTTCAAAAACACTCTCCTGTTCAGCATCAAAATATGGTGTTTTTTGTTACAAAAAATTACATTACTGTGAACGGTAAAGGCAGTGAGGGTAAGAACAGATAAACTAATCCTAAGATTCCTCTGGTTTAGGGAACTCGAAGCGTTCATAACATCTGCAGTCCTGCGAGAAGGGGGTACAGATGTCCTACAAACGCTCCCTAGAACTCTAAACCATCGCTAATCAATTACAAACTTGTTCTTTCACTCTGAAGTCCATGTGCTTCTAATTTATAACGCCGGTGGTCTGAAGTGTGGTCGAGCCATGCGGGTTAATTCCTTTAATTTGCTATCACAACTCGACTCCGTAAAAGAAAAACAACATTAATAAAGGGAAGCTAACCTGTGTGCCCAGGATGAGGGGAACGTGCCGCATCCTTCAAGGTCCCGGCGTTTTTAGGGGCCGGGCCAGAGGTTAACTAAGCAGAACGCAATAAAACGGAAAACCAGGCCTGTCGACAAAAGGCAACGGGATGCTGACAACTGCAGAAACGCCACGTCTCTCAGGTCTTCAGGTGGCTCACGCCTCATATCCTGTCCCTGGCTCACCAATCCTGGTTGACTACCCAGGACCTCTGGCCCAACAAAAAGACACATAGCCAAATGAGTATAAATCCATCCAAGCTCACAATCCTTCAGGATAGATTTAACATCTGCTAGCTCAAACCAACACACTTTTTTAATACCTTGGTTCGTGTGTATATTTTATTAACTAGTTACAGCAGCAGATATTCAGCTGTCACGACAATTTATCTTGTGAGCAAAGCAGGTACCTGAATACATTTATAGCCTCGAACAAGGCCTGAAGTTATGATAGCACACAAAGTCAAGTGATAACAGAATACTAATAGATCTATTTCTAGCAAGTACTTAATGAGTTCTCCTGCAAAACTGACTTGACTGGAAAATCATATTTATATAAGCATATTAAAATGTATAAAACAGTCTTTAAACTGTAGAAAATAATTCAAATTTTAAGACGCGTGTTTCTTTTGGAGTGCCATGCATAACACAAAACAAAGATCATTTAAAATGTAGATCAGAAAGTTAGAAAGGAAACCTTTTTTTAAAATGGTGCAAATATGCATATATCTTTTACCATAAAATGAAATGGATGTCAGCATTATTTTTCCTTGTTTACTCTCTTATAAACAGAGTAAGTAGGGATGTACCCCAAATCGATGTCATTGGTGAGGTTAGGCAATAGGAACATTTAGCTATATAATTCTCAACATCCAATTCATGATACCGTGAATACCGATTCTAGAGGAATTGGTCACCTCTCACCTCTGCGGATTCTGAGAGCCAGTGACTGTAATGCATCACACAAGGCTCATGCCCCAGCCACTAGACAATAACAGAAGTCATTCACAAAAAAAAAAAACCTTTAGGGGTATTCTAGAGTGGAATAAAATGTTCCTTTAAGGCTCATTTCACGTGAAGCAGCTATGCGATTCTCATAAGTAAAGCTGTTTCCCCACAGATATAAGTGGCAACAACTAAAATGCTGATGCGTTTTAAGCCAATCAGAAACTTCATTTAAAGACTATGCTTATTATATACTTATAGTGGAACACCTTCCTGTAACAGTTTGCTTTGGAAACAATCTTTGTGAGAAACCCTGTAAATAAAAGGCTCTCAAGTCCCAAAGCCTCTCTGCTTTCCTTAAAAGCAGAACCCAAAAGCCGCCAAGGCTGAGAGTAAATAAAAACTAAAATAATCACATCAAGGTCTATGTTGTTTCTTTTCTGGTTCAGAAACACGTTTTAAATATTTATTGGCATTCAATCATTCAAGGAAAAAGGAGCTTAATATTCATTACACTGATTTATAAAGGAATAACATAAAGGAAGCGATAATTGTGACATATGTAATACAGGTCTGCTGCCGCTTAAAAATAACAACAAAATGCATGCCTTTCAAATGTGTTCTTTGACAGAACCAGAGGCACCGATGTCCCGAGCGAATCTGGAAGGCGCTTCTTAAAATAATCTACCACTTCACTCAAGGGCTGCATCCTGCCAAACAAAACACTGAACAACTGGGAAACAATAAATAGCAATCTATTGCGAAAAAACACCAGCAAATCCCTAGAAATTGTGAAGAATGTTTAAACGAATTCAAGTGTTACACGTAACACAGAGAAAGTCACTGACAATTAACGAACGGCAGCTTGTAAATCAAAAGGCTAGCTGATGCCCGGGCTTCCTTTAGCACGTCGCATGCAAACAAAGCTCATCTGTGTTACGCCTTTATTCCGAGCGCTACACACACGCACGCACGCACACTCGGTGTCAGTGGACTCTTTCACCCGGCTTAAAGGCTACTTCAGATCATATCAGGGTAAAATGGGACACAGGTTGGTGTATTGCCTTCAACATGCAAGAATAAAAGAAATTTAAAAAGAGGGCGAGATATTAATAAAAGTATATTTTAAGTACTACTGTCGGCCAAACAGAGAGTTCCATGTTCTGCACTGGACTTAATACCCAACTGACTGGAAGTGAACTGTCTTTGCTTGACATCAAGAAAAACCTCAACCCTTAAATTACGATCTCGTGTCTGAGCCTTTGGTGAAAAGCTACACACGCATCTTCACTGGAGTGGTCCTGAAAAGCATCTGAAAACCTCAAAAAAATAAAATAAATAAAAATCACAGGCTAAAACCACACTTGTTAAAACCATCTCGTGTCACTGTAAATTTCTTTTTTGACTGGAAGGTCAAAAATAGGTAATTACTCTATGCCAATTAAACCTAAGTTAAGATACACAAATCCTGAGAGCTGAAGAGCAAACGCAAACTATGCCCACTGTTTACACACAGGGGGGGTCCAGGCCCGTGCCTCGGAACTGTCAAGCGCTTCTGGAATTTTTGGGTAGAAACATCTAGGACTGAGTTGGGGGTGGGGTGGTCCAGATTACCTTCTTTGGCTCTCTATAGATGCAATCCAAGCACTAAACAAGGTACTACCTGTTCTGCCCAGAGCAGAAGCAGGCCCAAATATTTCACTCTTATTGATTTAACCTTCACAGGAATTCTGAAAATCCTTGGGTTTGAGGCGTAGTCCAGAAAATATTTATAATTCTACACAAACTCACACAGAAGCTATTAGCTATACCCAAATGTAAAAACACAAGGAGCAAGATCTGCCCCCAAAAATAGCCATACTGCGCCGAAAAAAAAATAGCCATCCTTCCTAGATATCAGTTCATTAAAATAAAACAAATGAAAGTCTATTCATTCAATTTGTTTTAAAAAGCTAAGGTAATTAAGATCATTTGCATAACAGTAGTGAAATTGTGCTCACTTGACAGGTATTGCTAAACTTTGTTCATCCTGGCAAGTTTGCAAGTGAAATGGGCTCTTTTTTAAATTTGCATAAAGATAAACATGGATTACAAAGGAAAACCGTGACCACTGCAAAACAAACATAACACTGAATGTGGCTTGTATTTGTCGGTCTCAAGTAGAAGTAGGCCATTGCTTAAAAGGTTCCACTTGTACAAATTCTGGGTCCTTCAGATAATGGCAAATAAATAGGCAAAGACAACAAAGAACGTGTACAAAAGAGTTACTGGCCATCATGGATATCGAGTGAACTTTGATTAGTGTTTGCAGTTTCTATAAAATAAGTGCTTGAAAATACTAGCAAAAGAACATGTATTATAAAACCTTACAGATTTCAGAATAAAAAGCCATTACTGTAATAATTGATGCACTGCTTCATCTGATGATATTGTATCTGACTTTATCCAGCGCACGTAACTTAAGCATTAATTGCTGCCTCATGGAAGTGAAAGCAGTCCCTTAGGCCTAAGTTTGGAGCATCTGTGAAGTAAAGAAACAGAGGAAGTGATTAAGTGGTCTCACTGGTAGGTACCCACGAATTACCACGCAAGTGCAGTCACCTTACTCAAATGGAAATCGAAGAGTGACTCACTAACCACGATAATCAGCATTATCTCGTGTATAACTAACGGGAAAAGAAAACTAAAATATGCTGTCGCTAAGACAAGGCAAGCCTTCTCAGCCTTTCAAGGTAACATGACCATGATGATGACGCAACGTAAAAAAGATATCCATTCGCAATTTTTGGGCACCGTATGAGTACAAGTGAAAATACCACAGTGGTAGAGGTGGACTATCTGGCAGAGACAGCAATCTTGAAATCTTATCATTTTTCATGCTAACAGACTTGTGTTACAGATAAAGACTAATATGAATTTGACATCAGACAGACCTGAATCGTAATGACACCTGTGACAAATCCTTCAAATACTCGAGCACACACAGCAAGCA
>JABFEB020000026.1:18150284-18175771 GCA_019775895.2 Stomatorhinus ivindoensis
CCCCCCCCCACTTTACAGGACGTTGTGATCAGAGATGTTTTGGAATAACCAACTGGTGAGTATTTCGAGATCATGTTGCCTGAGTGATTAAAGTCACATCCTGGGGGAAGAGAATTATTTGTCTTCTCTTCAAACACCTTCTCACAACAATACAATTAAAAGACAACAACCCTAATATAGAAATATACCCGAGACCCCACCCACCAAAAAAATGCACTGGAAAAAAATTCATAGCAAATAATATGGTGGATTGCAGAGGCAACTGTAAAAAAAAAAAAGTGAACATTCAATGAAATTAATTGATGCTACTGAATGTTCTGCACAGTGAGCTCCTGTCACTATGGGGGAGGTGGCATTGGGAAAGGCAAAAATCATTTCAGAAAGTTTGTCAAACTGGAAAAAAAGGTGTCAGGGAGATACTTTCCTTACTTTTACTTTGCCCAAGGGAACTGAGACTTCAAATCTCATTGTTTCCCTCTGTCCCTCATAACAGTTCAGGCCATAGGTTGAGAGCTTTGGTGACAATAAAAAAGATTTCAGCCACCAAAGACACACTGCTTACATTCCAGCTCTGATTAACAAAATGACAGCAGTCACAGCTGCTAAAATCCTTCTATTGTTATTTTATTGTCCCTAACTTTAAGTCTTTGAGTTTAAGGCTGTAGTGGGACTGCTTAATCTGCTGGTTCTCTTCACCAGTTAACAAGACTATAGCAAAATTAATGAGGCCTACCAAAGGAACAAACAATATCTATTAAACCTTTCTTCTTTGATTTTAACTTTTGTCTCTCTAGAGAAAAAGCAGCAGAGAAAAAAAAAACCATTGAGAAACTAAATGAAACCAAGGATTCTTTGTGTCGTGTACTTTTTTTCTTACAGATTTGTAAATAACTCAAAAACTGCAGTTCACAGAGAGAAGAATAGCTTTCGTGAAATGAATAGACGGCGCTTTGTGAGCAGCGAGAGATCCTGTGTGTACACACAGAGGCTGCCATTTTGCTGACAAATACTGAACACTACGAGAGTCTGGCTCCTTGTGTAGTTTCCTCAAACTTTGCTACAGCCCTTATTAATAAACATGATTTTACAACAAATGGAAGAATGTTGAATGATCTTGGAGGAAACAACCAGACGCAGAGTGAAGGATGAGTCAAAAACCTGTCAAAATAGGTATCGCTTTGTTATCGCTGTGTTGAGGTGAACTACTTTGTGTAAGAAGGACAGATAAGTTCATACAATAATACAATAACCAACGTGTGGTATTTATATTGACTTGACAGTAATTATTTCCTGTTTTGGCATTTAAAAGGGAACTCATCAATTAAATAGTCCACATACTCATTTAAAAAGACTAAATCTTAATGCTTTGTTCACAAAAATGAAAATAACTTCAAACTGTGACTGCTATTGGCTCCATTTTTTACAGAATCTTGTTCAACACAAAACATCATTCTATCATATCCTTATGTCACATAAAAATTTCATGGCTGAGGCCCAAAATACTGTGATATGTCTAAAAGTCTATACATTCAGTTTTATCAATGAACTCATTTAAAGTTTGGTGATTCAAATTAAAATTTTAAAAACAAGGATAATTCTCATGGGAAAGCCTTATATAGTCAACGTCAAGTCAAAGCATATTTAATGTTAATGTTAATGTTAATCTTAAGCTATTTGATGGCTCATTGGCTGAAGAGCAATGCAAGAGTAATAAATATAAAGACATTTAAAAACAACATATTGAGACGAACAAAAGACCGAAAAAAACAGTAAAAAAAAAAAAAAGTTGTGCAAATGGGCAAATATGTGAAGTATAACAAAGCATGCTAAACTTAAATAAAGCATGCTAAAATTAAAGCCATTTGAAACACATGCAAAAAGTGGTTATGGAAAAAGGAACATTGCTAAACACTTTACTTTGCTAAACATCAACTTTACCATCCCTGGAAAATTTCGTAGGAGACATTTACGGGTTAAAGCAGGCTCCTCTGCTGCCATGCAGCCTCAGCAGAAACAGTGGAGTTTAACTTTCTGGTAAACAAATACTCATTGGTGATGAGACGCTCTTCATGGGCCCCAAATTACAGTCTGGTTAACCAGAGTCCGAGAGCCAGCTCATTATTGCTGTTTGTTTCCAATTTGACTCTCAACCGAACTCTACAGAAACATTCAGGGGGCCTTTAAAAATGGGAAAAGGCCCCAAAATGCTATAGCTATGTGGTAATAAAGGCAGTAGCATCAACTGGGAACATACTGGGGGGTGAAAACCCACAGGTCTGTCTCAAAATGTCCTGATAGGACAATTACTGTGTATTGACACTGACAATTAATCAACTAACACACATAAATACACAGACAGTCTAGGGCTAGACCGAGGTTCATTCAGTAAATTTTCCAAATAGCAACAGGAACCAGATAAAATCAGATATACATTTATCAATTAAATAAATGATTAAAAAATGACTTTTTGAATGACTATAGGAATAGATACAAAGAGATGAGTAAAAATATTGTCCATTTTGTAACATTACTTGACACTGTTAAAGATTTGAAAAACAAAGTAAAGTATAATGCACAAAATATCGCATAAGTATCAACAAAATGCTAAATTTAACAAGGCACATATTGACAGACTTCATTAATGAAGAGTCATAAAATATAGCACAATTACACAGTGGTATTGCGGTCAATGACTAAGTATCCAAGCACAGAAAATTATATTTTCACCTTGTAAATAATGGTGTATTCTTTACTCCGATCTAGAGCCATTTTCTCTTTGTTCCCAATATATAATGTTATGGTATGTTCTGGTTATGCTTCAAGTTCAACACCAACCTATCCGCTTCCCTCATCACCATAATTGCCGAATAAGCTGAAAATGGAAGGTCTATATCGCACAGAACAGCCCCGCTGAGATTCGCATACAACGCAGAGCCAAACATACCAAGGCTGCGCGTACAACGAAAAGCATTACCATAATTGCCCTGTAATTACTGACGACACAAATTCTTTATAAAATGTCGTTTTTGCAAGTATATTTAAACCCCTTGGTGGAGGAGGGGGAATATCACTAATGAAAGGTTTCTAGTTCGGGACGATACCACAAGCTCCCCCCCCCAAAAAAAAAAGATGCTGAAAAGTAGACTTTCGTGCCAAAAGACCTCCCACATGATCCAATATCCTTCTGATATCCAAGATTATGGCATAAACACTGTTTTAATTGAAGCTTCAATGATGCTTGACAAATTTTAGTTAATTCTGCTGATGGTAGAAATTTTATGTTATGTATTTTATGTATTAATTATATATTCAGAAATAAGCATATTGCATACTTATTCAGTTCATTAGTTTACAAGCCTTTCATTTTCAGCTAAACTACTTGCCTAAGTGCCGCCTTAATGGCACAATAAAAGGACAAGTGATCGTGCTTGTAAAGGATATAGGATAACAAATCACAACCGATGCGCTACCTGTTACCATATTTACAACACTACACATAAACATAATAAAAACCAATGGAACTTCTAAATGTCTACTGTATTAAAAAAAAACCTGGAATCCACTGGAATCCATAATCAGCAATATAACTTGTGCTTATGCGACGAGGTCTGTTGCATAGAACATCAATTGATTATTTTTTGCCGACATTTTTTTTAAACAGATCTGCAATGTGTAAGCCAGTTACTCATGCATGCAAGCATATAACGTGACAAAATTAACAGAAGTTTAACAGAACAATGACTCTGCCGTAGTTTCTAAACCTCCAATGACTAGAGGACTGTACAGATTTGACCTTAGTCAACCAAAAGATTTTTTAAATGTTATCGAGTAACAAAGTACCATGCAGCAGAATTTTGCATAGTGTGACCAGCACGCACTGCATTCTTCTATCAGCTGAACATCCATACATCTGCCTGATGCTGGTAGCTACCTCCATTCCCTGTACGCGATTTGTCTGGTCCAGGTCCTCAGCAAACATGCCAAAGAAACCAGTGCTGTGACATTCAACTGGCAAAATTATCACACAGTGGCATCCTAGCTAGGAATCCTCTGGTAAGCATACAGAAAATGGCATAAACTCTGACCACCATATATTCTTACAAAGTGGACTCCAACAACAAATGCTGCGCATGAGTTTCCGAGTTACTGATCTGCGAGACAGTACTGTAGGAGTTCATCAAAATTATTAAAATACATTTTGACCAACTATTCTCATTCTACTTCAGGCACCAGACTTTAAAACTGAAAACAGCCTTGCAAATTTCCATCCGTCTTCAGGCCACCTACCCTAGTCAGTGTCCCTGAGGGGTCTGGAGCCAATCCAAGGCAGCAGTGGGTGCAAGGCTGGGGTACACCCGGGACGGGATGCCAGTCCCTCAGAAGGCACAAACATACACATACACAAGGACATACCAAGGGAAAGAAATGCATTTCTTTGGATTGCAGGGGATAAACCCCACCACCTCAGGTGATCAAAATAAAATTTGCATGTGATCTTGCATGTCTTTTATCGAAAGGTGCACAAATACATTTTAAACATAGAAAGCAACACTGTTACTATTGCAAATAAAACAGAACTTGGAGAAGAGAGAAAAAGTTTTATTATAACTCTTAAATATGTGGCAACACGGATCATGTACAGTGATTACGATATGGGCATTACAGAATTTCCCTATTTCGTATGTAGTTTGCTCTGATATTAAATGGGTCTTGTGCCCCCCGTGTGAAAAGTCAAATGATGGTAATAAATAGTGCAATAGTGAATACCACTTGGCAGTGTTAGGATAAGAAATCCTGTCTATTTTTAATTTTTTTTTAAAAGATAATAAAAAATTAATACTGGATTACAATGTAGATAAAATACATGTATACAGTTTACTGCAAAAAAGGACGCTTTACCTGTTTCTCAATTTATTGGCATGCTCTTTTTCTAAATTTCTATTCTAGAGCCGTTTTGATTTGCATGAGCAGTAATGTCCAGTGATTGGTACAGGGTGCAACGGCATTTTTTTAGTCTTAAGTTGTGACTTGACAGCCCACATAACCTATAACTGGGACCCCCCCACCAATTCATTCTGAAATGTTCTAAGTTCTGCCCTGCTTTGGTACTGCTTCAAGCCTTAAAGCCTAAATCAGTTTTACATGTCAATACTGCTATTGCAGTGAGGGTGACACTTTAATAGGCTCCATTCCGTCCTTTTCAATGAGAAAGGTTAAAAAATGAGAGCACTCTCTCCCCCAAACCCAAAAGGCCCCCTCATGTGAAAATCGTGGGCTCACACATACCAAAACACTTACACCAGGCCACAAATAAATATCCCCAAGTCTATTAATCCATCCGCCAAATTATGTCTTAGATATTAAAAAATAACTGTGGGAGGACGCTGAGAATTGGTCAACACTTTGCACAGAAGAAAATTAAAAAAATATATAAGCAAAAGCAACACATTAAGTACATTACAGCATTAGTTATGTTACTGTGCAGGCACACATGCACTGGAGTGCCTCCATAAACCACAGCGGAAACTGAGCCTGGAGTTCAGCTTCGAGACACAAACGGACACTGCGATTTAAAGCCACGTGTTTGCGAAAGACTCCTAGCGCTTCCGAGGTATCGGAGAAGCATCATTCGCTTCTGCCTCATGTGCGCTAAAGAGAGCCTCTTAATCAGTAGCAAAAGAATAAGAAAAAGCACTGCCACATAATCCTGTGAATCTCGAATTAAGTCCATTTCCTCTCACCTGGTAAATGTGCTTTGTAACAACACTGATTGCTTAATATTAAATAATGAGCAAATTCTTCTGTATATTCTTTATGCAGTTCAATTAATGCGAATTAAAACTAATTCAAACTAAACAATTAATGTTCAGATTGAAGAGAAGCCTAAACTCAGTTTGCTCCGTGTCTACTCACTTTTTTTTGGCGGATTGTTTGCACGGAGTGGATAGGAATGAAACATTTTAACATATTATGCGGATTGTACTAGAGACCTGTCAGTCTGGAGTCTCTTTCAGTAAGTATTTCTGCTTTTTGCAAAAGGAAAAATGACGACAAGAGGAAAACTACAAGAGGTAAAATGAAACTGGCAAATTTATCCCTCCATAAACCTGATATTACTTTAACTCGGATCATAAATAATACTTGACAGTCTTCACGTCTACAGAGTTCCTTGTCCTACAGATGTACTATAAATATTTTTCAATTGGTCAGGCAGCTTAAGAGAGAGAACGTAGGAACCGAGGAAGGAACATTGTAAAGCATAATGTTGGGCTTCTCTGAGTCCTTGTATTATCTTTAGCACCTTATGTGTGTAGTCCAAGGATCTTTATTCCAAAATAAGCACTTTTCAGGGCATATTTGAATATTACATATCAGGAGATTTTGAGAGCCAATTCAAAAGCTTAAACAAACCCATTGGCTGACAATCATCGGCACGTTTCTTCACCGTGATCCTGATGGACTCGCACATCTAAAATCCCAGGTTTTGTCCCCGCCACGTGACACCTTAAGCACCTAGAAGAGACACCCAGCAGCTTCTGATAATTTCATTCAGGGCTGTCAAAAGCAAAATCGCTGGCACCTCCCTGCAGGCTACCTGCTGTACGCATATCTCATTCAAGCTTTGGTTATTTAACTAATTCAAATATCTTTAAAAATTTGTAGTTGTGACTCCAGTCAGCTTGACCCAGACCAGTAGCATCACGTATTAGAGAATTCTGACGATGCTGCTACGCTGGAGCACTAAACGGACAGACAACACAATCCCAATAACTCATGAAATGAAGCCAGTTCACTAATACTGTTGGCATCACCGGGGGCTACTACTTTGAAAACGTAGGGAGACAATTAGACGTTAAAAAGAGAAACAGTAGCATTTTTTGTTGTATTCGTTTCAGGGGCATGGGCCACAGTTCCATTCCCCTTTCAACCCCCCTTGTGAGCCACAAAGTTTCCTGCTATTTATAAGTACAAGTGATCTCAATTAAGGGACCTCCATGAAGGCAAATGGCGGCAGACAGTCAAGGCAATAAGAGCGGGAGGAAATTGTCTCTACATTTTCCTCCTCGGTTTTCCTGGCACAGCTACCACGCTGAAAGCAGACATCATCAAAAACACATACTCCAAAAACCTTTTTTTTTTTTTTTTTTAAACCTCATAAAAAAATGTCACTGCTGTTCTTTCATTCTCCCTTAACTGTGGTCGTTTCCTGCAGACTTTTTGCAGCGATACCCATTAAAATTTTTTTTTTTTAACGTCACGCGCCGGAATGGGTCCGCCAGGTTTTCGCGCCACAAATTACGGCTACGCTTGGCGAGTGCCGGATCGAAGGCGCCTCTCCCATCACTGTACATGTCGCAAACAAGCTAATGAAAAACAATAATTACACTTACGATAAATTATAGGCAAATTCGGTGCCACGAAGATTTGTGCAGCCTTTGAGATGAAGTGAGGAATAGGATTTCTTTGTATCATTTTGAGCTAGACGAAGCCTGCCAAGGATGGAAACTAATCTCTTAAATTGGAAGGCTCTAAGAGTCCATCCAAATGTTCCTCACATAAAGCTATAATTAAGTGTCTTGCAAAATATAAGACTGTAAAATGAAACTCATTCCAAACTCCTACGTTTATGTACTTCTCCTTTCAACAAAGCAAAGTTTGTAGGGATAATACAAAAAAGCACTTGTTCACTTTGTTATATAATTGCTTACTTAAAATATATAAACAACTCAATTATGATATATTAATGGCAAAATATGGATTTTGAGGAATTTATTGAAATGGTGCATACATTTGCAAATAACTATAATGTATTTGAAAAATCCTAACTTTAATGGATATTAAAGTCTGTTAAGATCATAATTAAGCAAATTCTTAAGACACCCTTACTTCCGTGAGCCCCATGTGCTAAAGCAATAACAGAAACTACAGTCAGCCTGCACTAATTTGTCCAAATAGCACATCACCTGATTAAGACCTGCAGCCCCGCCCTTTTTCCTCTCATGCTCTTTACTGAGCCTGTTACCATGGCGCCATGCACTTTGTTATCTTCCTGATCTCGCTCACAGGCAAGACTTTAGATCATGTATTCCTGAAGGACTTTGAAGCACCAGTGAGTCTGAAATATCCTGAGAGCATATGGCACTCAGTCTCGTGCGTGACACCCACCCACACAACCCTCTGCCTCCGGTTCTGATGTGGCAAAATCTGCCTCCTGGTAAGAGACGACCACCAGCCTTGAACCCCACCTTCCCCCCAATCCTCCCCCGATCTCAGCAATCATGGCTGACACCACTGTAAACACTAATACGAGAGTCTGGCGAGTGTGTTGGGCTGGGGTGGAGACCAGTTGCAGACCAGTTACATGTATTCTTGCATAATCTTCAGAGGTGGCACCCTCATTTTTTTTAACATACATGTTTGGAAAGACATGTGGAACCCGTAAATGAAAACATTCAAAACGGTTTCCTACAATTTCATTTATGTGCAATAAACTTTCGATGCCGAACTTTACTTTAAGGCATCCAGCTCCAGCGCCCAGACTGTTTTATAAATATTATAGATGTATATAAATATATATACAGACACATGAAAGGGAGAGACAGTTATTGAAAACAAGCTGGTACTTACATCATGCTCTGCAGTTCAGGAATGAAGTTTATGGCTTTCCCAGAACCCCTTGCTGCACTCAAGGTGGCACTGCCTGACACGGGACTGGACGCACTGATGCTCATCTGTCACACAAATACCAAAAGAGTGCTCAAGGGATCGCCACACAAATTTATAAACAAAAAAAAAAAAAAGACACCCGCAACATTTACATTAACAAAACAACTTCATACAAGTGCTTTCAACACATGCTGGAATTAGCACTTCTCTTTATACCCCAAATCAATCTTTTTGATCAATCTGATGATGATGATGATGATGATGATGATGATGCTTATTGTTACCATTATTACTGAATTCCGATGATGATCATTGTTATATTATTTTTTTTTTATGAATGCTGATGTGCTGTACAAAAGCAGATGCATATTAGAGTCCGCATTTGGGCGACGCCTTCTATGGAATATTATGACAGAGATGCCCCCTTGAGTTGCTAAATCAGATCATCTTGTTTTATTATCCAGCATGGAGGGGGGGCGGGGGGTGATTCTGGCATGTTAAATGTGTGCCGAGTCCTCAGCTGCTTACCCAACAAGCCATTTAGGTAAACTGCCTCACCGATCACTGGATAACACTTGGATACAAATCACCACGCCCCCTCAATTCCAAAAGGAGAAAATTATTGCTCTATTTCCATAAATCTGTCCAGTTTTTCAAATATATAGCGCCGGACTTCAGTTACCCACTTTGCCAAAATCCAGGAAAAACTATTTCAAATTGCAGGCTTTGGTTGGTTTTATGCAAGTATTCAGCATATTGCATCCAGACCCAAAACTAAATAAATATTTTTATTTTCTGAGAACCTCAATTAAACAAATTTTACACGCAGGGACTCCAAGATGCATTTACATTTTAATACTGAAAACACACCTCATTAAAACTCTTACCAGGGCCATATTTGCTGTGTTTGACGCAATAAGTCTGTTTTACATGTTTTTTTTCTCTTTTAATCGTTTATCAGTACCATTGGATTCATTTCAGGGTACCAGTCCTCCATGACAAAACAGTTTTAAAAGTTTCCAATTTCAACAAGATTTTCAACATTTCATATTTATCAACATATTTTACATTTTATTTTGGATACATTTTTTTGTTAATTACACACCATAATATTATAAATATGTTGAAATTTCAAGTCAGGATTCTGTATTAAGGGGTAAAATAGTTTGTTTAACCCCCCCACCACCTTGTGTGGAGATCTTCTCAGAACAGAAGAAGCAAAAGTAAACCATAGCAAAGACCTGGTTCCCCCCTTCTTTGAACGATGCTTTTTGCACAGGCCTTGACAGTCTATTATAATCCAGCCTGAATTCTGAAACAGAATGACTAAGAACTATGTTTTCTTAATGTCACAATGTGCATGATCGTCATAACAAAGGGTGGATTATATTCAATTTTCCAAAAGCCATCACTTGCACAAGTCCTCACAGAGTCAAACTTAGCATTGCATTACAACATCCTTTAGATAATTACTATATTCAGATCGTAATGCATGCCTGTCTATTTTTTTCAACAAAAGCTCAACAGAATCATATCATACAAAGATTAATAATAATATCTTAAACCAAACACTGTCTAAATATATACGGATTTTATATCTATGTTTCTTCACTAGTTGCAATAAATTACATCCATTCATTCATCCATCCATCTAATTTCAATAGCATTTTGTTTTCTTTAAGGCCAACAATAAATCAACAAATATCTGAACACAGAGACAGATATGTGTTATGTTCTACAAGACACCTTATAGTTGAAAGCATGCAGTCAGACCTCCTTCATGGGTACCCAATTTCAGGAAGTAAGAACAGGATGCTGTACCACCTGCCCAAACAAAAGCAGTCAAAGACCCACTACTGACCTCTACAGAAACATTTACATTTGGAAATTAAGTTACTTTTACAATTACGCTCAGCTGTCTGTATTTGAACAATATTACCTGTTCCATGACTGTTAGCTCTGCTGAACTGGAAACCACTGTCTTCCTATGGTAAGCCCCTTATCTGATTACCAGATCACCTCACATAGGTGGGCATCCAGTTTTTGCACCACTAACAAAACAATATTTGGGACAACCAGTCCCTACTGCTCTGCGACTCCAACTCTCTGCATCTTGCTCCGTGGCTGAGATCAAAAACATCCTTTGATACTTCAAAGTGCTGAAACGCAAGTGTCCCAATTCCCCTTTCATGGACATAAAAGGGAAATGCTGTGAACGCGGGATGGCACTCAATAAAACACTGAACATAAAATCTAATAGCTGCCTGTAATCGCACATTCGCTGGGCAAAATTTTCAGTTTGGATTGAGAAGGCAGATGGTCACCATATTCATAAAATGAGCTCATGCGACAAGCTGATTACTTCAACATGCAAAGGCTTAAAACGGCACTTAACTTGATTGAGCAGAATAGGGGTGCAGTATCTACTTAGTGCATATTCCTCTATAATTACACACTTTAATGGAGCTTTAACTCTTAATTTCTCTTTCTACAGATGCCAGTTTGCATTAAAAGATGTGTCATCAACCAATAAGTACCTAGCACAGAAGTTAAATCATCTGGTGCCGGTTTATCTTGAAATATCACTTCCTTGAAGACTGATGAAGGAAAAAAGAGACAATTACATAATTGAGCCAAAATGCATTATATATTATGTCTTATACACATTTGATTCATAATTTTTCAGTAAAATAAAATCTAACCATAACACCAATAGGCTTACTTTTATAACATCCCCATTCAACACATAGCACTTTCCCTTACAAAAAAAAATTAAATCCTTGAGAAAACAATGGACCGTCAATTATCCACTTTAATTTAAACCCTCAGGGAAAAAACGAGTTCCCAATATATACACATCATCCCACCACCTGCTCGTAGTAAATCATTACCTGCAAATTCAGATTTTAAATGTCTATTATTAAACTTTCCTGGAGAGTGCATATAAAACATTTTAAAATGGTATCTGAAAAGTAATAAAAATAAAGTATTATTATGGGCGAATTTAGAATAAGGACTGCCAACGTAACATACAGGAGTCACAAACCCGGTGGATTTTCTACAATGCAGTCTTGAAAAGCAAAGTATGTCCAAAAGTACACTGTTATCCTTCATATTGTTGGTGACTAAATGAACGGTAGCCCAAAAACTATTCCATGAGTTCGCTTCCGCTGTTAGTTCACCATTTCAAACCTAGCTTGTTTTTCCTTTTCAATTATCTATTACCAGAAAGGCCATCTCTTAGTAATATTACGTTCATTCCGACTCTTTAGGATGTTATTAGAATTTATTTTACTTCAGATTATATGAGTACATTCTCCGCTGTCTCAGGACTGGCTGGGTATTACCTGAGTATTTCATATTCCTCGGTCTTACATATTGCAATTGCACAGTGCTGTTTGACTAGAAATGTTATACATATATTAACAAGCAACTATTCAGCGTTTCACATCACTGAAGTCTTGGCTGCAAACAAACACCAGCTTGCCATATCACAATATTATAACAATCTTACCTTAGTCCGATACCTCTTAAAAATCTACCACTGAATCTTGGAACATGCAGAAGCTGCGGCACAGCAATTGACGTCACTCCGGTTTTTCATCAGCCTGCTGGATTTTGTAGTTCTTATTCATTATGTAACCATTATTTTCGGCTTCAGAATGCGTGCTCTGTAGTTCGTTTTCTTTGTCGCACACTGAAATACGTTCATCCTCTAAAGACGGCGGACTATCCCCAAGCAGTTTGTACTAAAATTGCGTGTCTGTGTTAATTTTGAATTGGCGCGAGTTACTGTCAACTGTTATTCACCCGCCACAGTAGGTTATGAATATATTTCTCTGAACTGCCATGCTTAATAATCATAAACAATGTTCTTCGTTAAAATCTCATCTAAAACATAGTTCTTAAAAAATACTATTAATATCGATAATCAGTGCCAAATATTTCACAAGAATTTATATTACTGTACTATAATACTGTAGTGTATAATGGCAGCAACAATACTAATAATTGTTCTAGATATATGTTATTGTAACTTTACTTTCTGTTGCATCTTCGAAACGCATCTATTATTTTACATAAATAACACAGTACTTGTGCGACAGCTCACCCATCCGACCAAATGGAAATATTTCTTGTCTTTTCTTGTAAACCAGACTGAGACTAAAGGAAGTGAGTCATTAATTTCTCCTCGCTTCTGGGCTGCTTTAGGCTGCTGTTTCTTTGAGTTCTCGTACTAAGGAGGATTATTCTTTAAACTTTTCAAAAGAATTATAACATGTATGCTGCTGTAACCTGCCTGTGATATTAATAGAAAACACTTGGTTCATCATTCATTAATTTCCACTGAACTACACCAAAGAGAACAGATCGCAGAAATTCCGATGAATATAACTTTTAAATTAAAGTACCTGGTGCATTGTACTCTAAAAGGTGTTCGCAAAACTCTCATATGTGTTTGTAACTCTTCGGCTGCTTTATGTAGGATACGCTATTCATACGATTTATGACCGGTTTCATTTTTTAAATAATAGATTATAAGGGATACCACGTCATTTAATATGACATTTTTATGTAGTAGGAAGTCAAATTTTGAGATTACGATATCATAAGTAAGGTAAGACATTTGATGAGAACTTCTCAGGACAGGCGCACCCTTATTTATTTTAAATGCTCTATGATGACTGCCCTCAGACACCACGTGCTTGCGCCTCATCAGCATAATGATCGCCTTGTACTGTATATATATAAACCACAAAACCAGAGCACTACAAGACCCTGCCTCCAAAGACTAACCACACGCTTTGGACACAAAACATGAGTTTTTTCGCCACCTTCATTCAACCAACCGCAATTCTTCGGATGATTTTTTAACCCTGTACTAAAGGCGCCTCATTTTTGCGGGGTTGACTGCGAAACAATTTCAAGCCGGACAGCTTTATGATGTTTACGTAAAAGAGTTTAGTGCGCTTTTGATAATTTGCATAACCCATTGATTCATCGGAAGAACTTTTTTCTATTATTATAATATATATATATATATAAATATATATTTTTTTACACTTTGCTGTAGTCCAATTGGATTCCAGGTGTACAGAGGATATTTCGAAAACTAAATGATTTTCCACAGCAGTTCTACGCGTAACACTCAATTGAAAAGTCTGATTTCTTTTTTGGATAAAACAGCCGATTAAGTTACCGAAGGCAGAAACCTTTCTGGAGCTATTTTCAGATACTATTTAGAACACCTATTTTAAAATCAGTTTATTTTAGAATTAAGCCGCAAACTGCGTCGGTAGCTTATAAAGCAGCCTTTATATGAATTATGTTACTCGGAAAGCGAGTACTTCACAGTCGCGTTTTGCTGGGTACGACTGAAAGGATACACATTCCTTATTTTTGCGCAGTCCTGAAACGCTCTCCTGTTATCGTAAGCGCACGAAATATTTCTTGCGTAGTCTACTGGGACTGAGACTCTCCACTAAAGGAAAACAGATTTTTTTTTTTTGCAATATTTTCAATTACTTTACCTTTACTAATATATAGTGTTGTGATGCGCATTCCCGTAGATCCCAGCACCAGCCGGAGGTTCAGTCCCCCGACTAGTAGTCTTCAGCCGGTCCCTGGAAAAATGAACGATTTGAGCTCTGCTACAGGGCAGCAAGAGGCGAGTCCAGCAATGCCCAGACTCCGGCCGCACGATAATCGCACTATGGTGGAAATCATCGCCGATCACCCCGCAGAACTTGTCCGGACTGACAGCCCTAATTTCCTTTGCTCCGTCCTGCCATCTCACTGGAGGTGTAATAAAACACTGCCCGTAGCCTTCAAGGTAAGCTATTTACGGTTCATTTCGAGGTACGAACTGATGTCCTGCCTATTCAGCAAACATACCCACGTTTTTATTTTTTGAATAAAATACTGAATGCTAACCTATGTTGTGTTATGTTAATTTCGATTGCGTTTTTGGAAACTTTTCTTCTTTTCTCTTTCCTTTTTTTTTGTAAATGCCCGATCTATAACAAATTTGATGACATTAGGTTCGACTTTCCATTAGGAGTTTGAATGAAATGCATGCCACATAAAAGTACCCAATTAGGTTTAATGCAGGTAAACGCATAGTCCGCGTTTAAAAATAGAAGCCCTACTTCACATGCCTACCGCAATGTTGGGACACCTGAAATCCGAGTAAGCCGCGCTATTCATAGCTACGATCACATGCATCTTTAATAATTTGCACACGGGTGACTAAATAATAGAAAAACTGGTACTATTATTACAAGCAAAACACAAATGCGCATCTTGTTTTCACAGCTAGATTGCTATTGAATAACTCAAGGGGTGATGTCTGGAAGGCGATGTTTCAAACTTTTTCACTAGGACGGAGCAGGTCCTTAGGTTCTCATGAGCTTGCATGTGATAAATTAATCAAGTACGGCTGTTGTATGAGCCTTCGTGATGTACATATAAATTAACAATAATGAAAGCTTTAGATTTAAAATGGTTAAACGCATTACGTCTTGGAACAAAGAATTAGCCCTGGGCAATGAACTGTAAGTTATAGGTTATAAAATGAATAGATACATAGCCCTAATAAACAAATATGTATTATTTAATGAATTTGTCGTCCATATGTGTTTAGTTTGTCGTTTACGTTTTATATACTTACATATACTTGTATTCAGACTATACTTGAGGCATAGACCTTTTCCAGCTGTCTGCTGTGCACTGAGGAAAGGATTAGAAAATTTTAACATGAAGAGTTATGGGGAATTTTAAAGAAACTTTTGGAGTGTTCCTGTGGTATCTACCGTGAATTTGGCATTATTTGGTAAATTTTACAGAGAAATCTTGCCTCTTTTCAACTGTACTTTTGCAATAAATAGGAATGCAAACTGCTTTATGATGGACAAAAGGGTTATTATCCAGTATGTGCATTTTTATGTTGAATTCACAAAATAGACTCCATCCTGGCAAATTACATAAACAGATCAGTGAAGACTGTTACAAGGGTCTCGAGGGACTTAAAAAAAAACCTTGAATCTGAAGCCTGTTGACCGACCCGAATTCCACTGAGACCATTTTGGTCTTATGAACAAAATACCGCCTCCTAATTACTGCAGTAATTGCTTGATGTAAAAGTATGAATAAACATTTGACTAGTCACCAACACCTGTTTGACAGAGTATTAATAACAATTAAAGGGGCTTTGAATGCATTTATGTAAAGTTGAATTATTAAATGATTTAGCTTGCTAGTATGTGTCATATATCTTTTATTGGTCTCTGTTATGGATCTGCATTGTGTGAAACTGAAAACCCATTCAATATGCTATTGCATAGTTCATCAGCTAAATATATAGGCCAGATAGAAAAAAATATGTATATATTTTCTGTTTTGTATTTTTATATAATCTTTCATCCTGTCTTTCATGTATAAGTGTGTATAACATATTTAAGAGGATTCAGCAACGTAATGATGTGTAAAATACGTGTAATTTATAAAATGTCTAAATTCATGAGTTTTACATGTGATATTTCCTGCTTGTTTCAACAAATATGTATCAATAAGTTTCAAAATTGGTGGATAAGCCATTTTTTTCTTTTCCTCTTCATAATGCAAATTCTACTTTAACAAACTTATAACAGTATGCTTTCCACTGCGCTTAAGACATAAAAAAAGCTGAGCCAGATTCATATGTGTATGTGTGTGTGTGTGTGCGTGTGTGTGTGCCTGTTTATGTGTTGATCTTTCTTCATGCGGCATATTACACCTTTTTTGTGAAGGTGGTGGCACTGGGAGAGGTGCCAGACGGGACAGTTGTAACAGTAATGGCTGGAAATGATGAAAACTACTCAGCGGAGCTTCGAAATGCCTCAGCCGTCATGAAGAACCAAGTGGCCCGTTTTAATGACCTCAGGTTTGTGGGGCGGAGTGGAAGAGGTAGGTTGTTAATTGATTTTCAGATCATGGCTCTCAGTTAATTGGGGTTCCACACAGAAGCCATTTTGGGAGTTTCATTGAGCTTCAAGTCTAAGGTCATATTCTTATGTTATGCTAACGTTTAATGTTACACAATGCTAACATACATATATCTTTAGAAATATATGCACATGCAAATCGATTCATTTGGTGTCATTCATCAGCAAATTGATTAAATCCATTAAGGTTTTTTTTATTATTGATTAATAAGTATGTCCTTTTCTTAACAAAGTTATTATTAATTAAAGTTATTTTAAGACAAAAAATAAAGATGTAATCTTTCAGGAAATATGTAATATATTGATTTGAAACGAAAATTTATTTTTAATGCTATATTTGCATGCAATAGAAATAACTTTGAATTAGCATAACATACTCCATCACAGTATGAAATATACTAGATTCTGAAGAATGATTATAGACTAAATAGAAACAATTTTTATGTATAATCTGATCATTTTAATTAAATGAAATACACAGGTTGCATGATACATGTGTAACCTCCTCTACAGGCCATTCATTGTTCTGTTCAACTTCAAAGTTAACCTAACTTGGGAAAATTGAAGCCTCGGGGGTATAATACTATATTACTGACTGTATTAGGTTTCTCAATGCATCAGTTCAAGCAGTCTTATGTTACATAAAATTAGCTATCACTTGACTTGATTATCTGCTAATGTATAGTTACATATCTTTTTTCGGGATGGTATTATGGTGCAATTTTTGGAGTGAATGCTGTAGAATGAAAGGTAAGCGTGGATGTTGTATTTATATAAATTATATAGGAGTTGAGTAGGGTCTTAGTACAAATATATGCGTTGATTTTATATTAAGAAAGCCAAAAATTTAGCCATTTATGCACCTCCAGCTTACTGTTATACTTCCAGTATACATACTACTCACACCTTCTTGTAACATTAGCGTATGGCAAGTGTGGATGGAAGGATTTGAGATATTGTTGTAGAATATAAGGAATGGTCTTACAAGCATATGTGGAACTTCTTGTGAGCTTCACTGTACCTTATGTGTCTCTAGAGAGCAGGAGCATACAAGCCAGTTACAGGTGACATTTCCATCAATATTTTACCATTATCATTTGCCCAGTGTATACTTACATATTATACTTAGTTATGTTTACTTACGATGAAGTATGTAATGGCATCATTCTCTGTGCCGCACGGGAATATACCATATAAAGGGCCATGGGGCCCCTGAAATGAAATGGCCCGATGTCTCCAAAACATCAGATTGTGGTGAAATCATCTCCTAAATTTAGTTTATTGGTTATGATTAACGTCATTCTAAGTTCATATTCCGAAACGGACACTGGCCCTTTAAGTGGCACACAAATCCCTGGTTTGTACCTTAAAGTAACTAAGCGGTTCTATAAACAGGTTCTTAATGTCAGTCCCATTTTCCCTGGATACAAGCTAAGCACATAAATAGATGCATCAGATCATTTGCCATTTGGATATGTATATATAGTGATATCCAAATAGCTCTATGTATATATAGAACTAGACCTGAAATTTTCCTCTAAATCAAGCAGCCCTTTTAGCATGAGAGGGAAGTCCCAGTCTCTCTTTACTGGCATTATCTAGATCCTAATTATCCAACCTTATGTCATGATATCAAACCTGATAACTATAACATTGTATTCATTTGAAAGAAATGCATGTTTGTTAAAAGGCAATTAAAGCTAGATCTATTTAGATTTTCAAGGCTATGCCCTTCAGTCATCTAATAACAGTAACTGTAACGTAACTGTTAAGACTCTCTATCCATTAAGGTTGGGTACAGACCACAGCTGCAAAAGATGGCTATGGACAGCTGGCCTAATGAAATACCATCCATTTTTATAATGCATTACTTGGTCAAAATCACGGCTCATAAAATATCGCACAATGACTGAAGCGGTGAAGCCAACAAATGCCGGAACAGGAATAACTAAAGAGCGACACATTATAGTGAGCAGGATCTGTGAATCTGTTACGTCAGTTATAACACAAAAAAACACATAAACTTAATTACGTACCTCATTATGCCACCGTTTATTCTATAAATTAAGGATCTTTTAGTATTTCACCAGGTTTTCTTTTATAGTTTTCCAAAATGATGCAGTCTTATCCATATCCAAATACGTATCAAAATAAAAGCATATACGGTATATAATAATTTAAAAATGCATTTATGCAGTTATCTCATGTCCGTGTGTGTGTTGTTTGCGGCAGTCTTTATATATCTTTTCATTTACATTTTTGCTTACCTACAGCATGCAGTGTGTATAAATAAGACACACAAGGTAGACTCAGTTCACACATAAAGGTATAAATCAGGTGAATGTAGTCAACAGTAAACAACAGCCAGTCATCAATCAAAAATTGCTACAGTCTGTTTTAATGGCTCTATAGCCTGTCAGCAAAAATAATTAATTCTTCATGTGCAGATGGTGTTTATGCATACAGTAGATAAAGAATGGCTCTTTTGATATGAGAGCTGTTATGTCCAAAACTGATCCACCCACTCCCTGTGATCCCAAGCTCTCCATTACTCTCCGAGCCTTTGAAGGCAGCTGTATATGTTGAATCCCAGGCAGTATGATGCCAGAGGCAGGACGGGCAAAGGGAGCTCAGTCTTGACTTGTTCCCTGACTTGATGTGTCAGATCCTTGGAACTGAGTCATGCGTTGCAGAGTTAAAGAACACTCATGTTCCCCTGCCCTCTCCCGGCAGTTCCCGGAATTCAGAACCCGGAATGTTCAACAGTACCAGAATGCTAGCATTATGGACCTGTCACAACAAAATACTCTATTATGTTTATTTCCAAATCTCCTTGGGATGTAATTTGCCAAATAAGGTCTTTGAAAGTTTGAAAACAATACCTAGCTACAAACTTATTAATTTAACTTTAGTATGTTTAGTGCCAATACTTTGAGCCTTTGCCAGCGATTCACTAAACAATTAAATACCAGGAATAATTCTAATTAGATACCACAAATAACTCAGAATACTGCATTACCAACAGGGGAGGGGGTTCTACTAAATGGACTATTGTTTTTCATGCTAGACAGGTTCACTGTTCAAATGAACTGTAGCAATTAAATGAGGCATTATAACATTACTGATCTCCCAGAATGTTATTGGCACCACATAAAAAGTTCAGAATAGCCCTGCATGCAAGCTATTTTTCCAGTGAAGTGCAGGGTCATTGTAACACTTTAAGCTTAGAGCCGTATGACAACAAGACTAAATGTATTCTGCCGATTGAAAAGAATAGCCCATGGTAAACTTTTAGGTGTGAGAACATGACAGCAATCGACCACACTCAGACATTTCTATGGCAATTGGTCATATTACTACTTTTCAGACTATAGTTAAACAAGTGTGTTAAAAGTCACTAATACTGCTTCTAGCTGACAGAGATATTGCACAGTTAGTTTCATAAAATGGCATAGCAGGTGTGTATAATTACAGCATTGCAAGCTGCGCAGATCATAGTGGCATTATAGTGGCATTATAGTGGCATAGTGGCAGTCGACTTTGTCGATTGCCCTGTTAGGTCGGTTACTTTGAGTCAAGATGGTAACAGACAAGAGGCACAGTCACGGTCCGGTATGCACAGCTGAGCCGGCTGACAGACGGGCTAAGATGTGTGGGGCAGGTCGTTTCACTGAGTCACTGCGTCCGCCCACCATTTCCTGTCTCTGGAAGCGATTACAGCCCCGAGCATGGGATACGGCCGACCGTCCGCATACTTCACCGATTAGCACAGTTGCTGAGTAAGCTGCCCCACCAAGTTATCAAAAGGTCCTAGGCGCTATACCAATTTAACCCAATCATCTTCGTACGAGTAGCGCAGCTGCAGATTAAAAAAAAAAAACAGGTCGCGTACCTAGACCTGAACGGACACAGAAGGTACCTCATCCAAAATATATTTTTGATGAGTACATTTAATAACAATTGTGGACACAGACATACCATTGATGGGTGTAACTTTGTTTAAGTTTTAGTCTGTGAGACAATTAGATTAGTACCCATGGTTTTTATAGACATATGGCTCGCTTACCGTAACTGGACACTGTGATTATAAAAGGCTTCCACCCACACTAGACAAGGTTAACCCAGGAGAAGCTGAAACCAGTGCAAGTGCTCATTTCTGCTTACTCCACTCCCCGAATTTGTTCATCATTATCAACACTACAGTCCAGCTGATCCAACACTACAGCAATGTGCAAACTGCCTGTAGGTTTTTATTATTTATTTATTTTAATAAATAAATATATTATTTATTATTTTTTTTAAACGTTTGGTTACGGCATAGCTGCTATTTGCTAAGGCTCTTGGTTTCAAGCTTGAAAGACAAACATACACAGCAAGTATTTGTTTTATGACATAATAATGTGTAAAATGTGAGCTGACTGAACAGGTGTAGAAGCTTTGAGGCTGTTTTCAGGAACGGGTTTGAATGGGAAGATAAGCTCTTCCGTTTATTGTATGTCCTTTATGGATGGAACATTTAAAAAGTCTAACAAATCTACTGACACTATATGAGTAATAATGCTGTTATTATTGCTATACAGTTACTGCAGTATATTGTGCTGTACTATACTATACTATACTATGCTGTATTTGCTGTAAAATACTTTCTAGCTCCTTTTCTTCTCAGGTGATATATGATTCCTTCTCGTGTGTGGAGTTTTCTCACGATATTGTTATTGCATGGAATTGGGTTTATATACAGTAGAGTTATACTGAACATACAGTGCTCATTCCTCAGTACTCCAGTAACCATTACTCGCCATTTTTTTTATTTGTTTGTTTCTATGCTGCTGAGTACAGCGCTAATATGGTTTTCAACCTCTGTGTTTACAGGAAAGAGCTTCACTCTGACGATCACGGTGTTCACAAACCCACCACAGGTGGCAACCTACCACAGAGCCATTAAAGTCACAGTGGATGGCCCACGTGAACCGAGGAGTGAGTAAATCATCCCCCCCCCCCCCAACCAACACCACCAACAACCCAATCAACTGTGTCATTTAATAGTGACGGCAAAGTGTTATTCTTACGGCATTGTTCACATAGGGGAGGATCTGGGATTTGATAGCTGGGAATGCCAGTTACGATAAAGTTCTGTGTCATTCTTTTGCGTTATGAAATATGGGAACTGTTAAAACAACACAAGACATTTAGCAACAGGACACATGGGGGGCCAATGGTGACTATGGAGGTTTTAGCATGTTAGTGCACACGGCTGGAATGAAAGCCGCCCAGATCTAGGCGGACGCTCTTCTTCCGTAACACATGCCGTTCGTCATTGAACTTGTATGATTTACAAATATGACAAAGACAAAAAAAGAGTAATAATGAAAAGGCTCATTGTGAAACATGATGCATAAACTACATTACACACCCTTAGATGGAGATGCCAACAGAATGTGAATTGTTAAGCCCTTTATTCTTCCTTCATCCATTTTTTTTTGGGGGGGGGGGGGTTGTCTCCACTGGAGGTAGAACCAGGCAATCAGGTGGTGCTGATGGTACCAAATATTCAGACTTTCTAAACCAAAGTTACCTGCTATGTAGAATGCAAGGTGTCCCAGTCCCTCAATGCTTTCTTCGATATTCTTCCACAATACCTTGCTGTCCATCCTAATGTAGTACATTCTGCTTTTGGATTATCCAGATTATGGGATGATTATTTCATTAGATTGGGTAATTAGTAATTATCCAGAGATTATTTTTTTCTGGACAACATTTCTGAAATGTTTCTAAATGAAGCGTTATAGTAACAAAAATGCAACAAATGTACAGCAGCAACTGTATCTTATTCAGAGTGCTGTGTTGTGCAGCTGGGTCACATCATCCTGTCCTGTAATGTGGCAGCAATGCGTTTTGCATATCTGTTTTGTGAACTGAGTAGCTTATGCGATTCTCATACATTCTTCTTCATTTGTCATACAACGATGGCAAACATTCTCTGTATCACATTGGAACTGTAAATGTTTACCCTGAAACACAGTATTAACTGAAAATAAGGTCACGAACATATGAAAAAGATTCAGCTTAGTATGGCTGCAATCAGAAGGAAAATTTCACTCAAAACTTTATACACTCAATCACGTAAATAAGAGAAATAACAGTAATATCTGTGGATCTATGTATGAATGGGATTTTATCTTAAAACTTGCAGGCTGAGGTCAAATTAAGACAATGAGTGCTTGTCATTTAGATTTATAGCCTGTGATATTAGCTAAATATTTATTTTAGCTAGGAAGGATTCAGTTTTATGCGTGGGTACACATGGAAGCGTTTGTATGTGTAAATAAATGAGTTGAAAACCTAATCCTCATTCCTGCAGGAAGAAAAAAAAATTACTCAAGACTATGACCGCAATATGTTGATAAGATGAGACTAATGATTTGCAAAAAATATTTAACAAACAATAGGCAAGTGAAAGGGTATATTAAAATATTATGGCATCCTTAGACTCATGTACCAGGAGTTCCACCCCTGCTATAGCATGTGTATCACCTGAATTCACTTGTGAGTACTTTTTGGTAGCGTTTTACATTAAGTGTACCTTTACAGTACATTCATAATGCTTTCAGGGAACATTCAGTGCTCCTTCATTATGCATTCATAGAGCATTCATAATCAGCATGTACTGAAGGTATACCTTAAGAACTAAACAAACCTTAACAGCTTTAATATGCTTTTATAACAAATGTTATACAGTTACTGTATAATGTTTGTTCTGATCATGTAATGTTTATTATTGATGAGGGTAAAGCTGTTAAAGGTATACTTATATGCTACTTGTGAATGTTTTGTGAATGCATTATGAAGGTGCACTGAATGTTCTACGAATTTATTATAAAGGCATTAAGAAGGTATAGTTCACGTAAAGCATTAACTCTTATTTTGAATCACTTCGATGTTAGGCAGATGCTGTTGACGTTGGCTCATATGACTCTTCAGGAGACAGTACACATGAAGTGAAGAATTTGCATACTCGATGAAGTGTTTTTGCAGCCAGTGGTAATTCGTTCCACACATATAAATATTATTTAGCTATGTTTCATTACAATGCAAGCCGGATATCAATTTAGTCTCTCAATATCTGCCTTTAGTTCACAGTTTTTTTGTGATTATCTTTCGTTTAATTTACCATTTAATGTTTTGTATCTTAACTGTTAAAAACATCAGGTCAGACAATAGCTTTATGCACGAACTATATATTCTTGAATCAAACAGATGGTATTCTCCTGCTACAAATACCAGCACCAATAACACCCAGAAAATATCTGAGGTTTATTCATAAAGTAAAAGAGTTGCAGATCATATGGTTGTTTGTGGTAACCTAAGGGATTCATAGAACTGTGGCTCCATTGTCATCATCAATATTATGGTGTGGGGAAGTCAAGCACGTTTTATCCTTGTTGAAATAATCCATCTACATATGCCTCTATTGCTTTTCTATGTCCCATGTGTACTATGTGTTAGTAAAACCGCAAATATCCCCATTAAAATTGAAAACATCCTGGGAAAAGAGACAGAGAAGAGAATTATACGTTGCTGCTAATTTACTCTTATGGTATTTTTCGATTGTTGCTGTATCCATTTATGGTAGTACATCGTAGTGCATCATCTTTGCAAGGTTTTGAATCAAACGCTAACAGAAATTAAAAATCAGATGATTTTGATTAAAAATCAAAAAGACTCTGAGGATGATGGTCAGTAGAGGAGAAATCCATACAGAGAAAGTAGGTAAAGAGCAAAATCATGTGATTTTTCATGTGAATAGTAGAAGGGCGTCCATGATGTGGGCAAATGAAAAGAGGAGATTTATGGTGTTAAATCTGTTCACTTCTCACTTCCCAGTCAGAAATTACAGCCTTCTCCACCCAATGGACCATGAAAATATTGTTGCAGAGTTACACTGCCTATCGTAGAGCTACCATCAGCTCATTTTAATGGGGCTTATATGAACAGGAATAAAAAGCTTTATGATATTGCTTCATGCCAACTGGTCTGGCGTCGGCCTATTCCCAGATGTTTCTTATTCATAAAATATATTTGCCTTTCCCATTTTTGGCTCCCAAATCAATGCTATCACATCACAAACAACTTTTTCTTCTCTCCATAAACACATCTGGCACCAGGAACTGGAGTCGCTTCATACTAGCCCAAGCTCATCCTTCATTACTGGATTAAAAGGATCCCATGGAATCACCGATATTCCCTGCTTTTGATCTAACCCGCTTCTGATTCATCATATCTGTCTGAAGGAAATGACGGACGACTTTCCAGACACCCACGTCGCTCAATGGGAATCCCTCCTATTTAATGATTTGTCATCTCCGTTATGTTTCAGCGGAGAATCAAACCCGTTGAGGCGCCCAGTAAACGCACTGGCAGATAAATCGGGTAAATTACCAGACATAAACACTAAAACTAGTGGAAGATATGTCAGCTCTAAGCATCATGTGCCCAAAGCGTCCCGATCTTCTGTTGCCGTTGCTAGGAACCAGGCAGGTGGCCAAGCAGGAAATGACACACACGGAGGCATCTGCGTTGTGCAACCTCCTGTGAGTCTGCTGTCAGGCTGCTACTGCCTGTTTACGCATTCCTTCAGACTGAACACAGGGCCGCGAGTGTATGCGTCCAGATGATCTCAGAAAAACAATCTAAAGCTATCATCCCCTGAATCAAAAGGGCTTGTATGTTTTATAATGGTATAATCTCCTTTTGTTGTTCTTTTCTTCGTTTATGGCACATTTTGTTCTGGATTTAAACAGTAATTTATTAATGTTGGGGGGGGGGGGGGGCGGAGGG
>JABFEB020000026.1:18183949-18206467 GCA_019775895.2 Stomatorhinus ivindoensis
AGATATGGTTGCCTACCGGGGGGACTGTCACCACCCCCCCCCCCCCCCCCCCGAAAAGTTTTCTTAAACGCGCACGGTGCTGTGGTTGACTTTGGCCACTTCCCATCCTTTAAAAAAAAAAAGACTTACAGGCTTATGGGTGTAACAGTGATCATTAAATTAAACTTTTGGCCCACGTCAGTTCAGGGGGTCCTTTAAGGTCAAGCGTGGTCTGGAATATGGCTGAGTGTGGTGTGGTACAGCTTGGGAGAGCAGGCCGTCACACGCATCTGTTTAAAGTAACCACTTCCTCGGTTTCACAATCGGCACCATGACCGCTGTCGGTCTTTTAGGAGCTATTGCGAGGATTTATGCACACTGAAGCCTATATAAAGTCGGTAGTTATTGAGGTGACATCGTAAGAAGAAAAAAAAGTATTATTAATCACATCAGAATTATTATCACTACTGTTATGTGAGCTTGCAGTTTTGTCTGACCGTGATTATTTAATACACTAGCTAACTATTAGTGTAGTATTTTACCAGTAATATTAAATACCTAATTTAAAAGCATAAAAGATTAATTCCTGGAAGGGCTGTAATCCTGTTTTTACCCAGCTATAACCCAAACGTAGGTCATCTAAGTATGGTAAAAATTTAAATCGTCAATGACTTTCTGACCTTTTTCCTTTTTCATTTTACATAGAACTGTTTTTGGCAACTGTAATTCAGACTGGAAAAGCAGCAGAAAACAAATATACAAATGTATTTTATTCAAATGATTAATGTGACTATTTGTCGTTCCCAGGCCAGATTGAGAGAGGAATGCAGTCAGTGCAGGCCCTTTGTTTATGAGTGTAGGAGACAAACAGGAAACATCATTGGCTCTGGGGCTGTTTGCATGCCGTATTTGCATATGGGGGCGCCGAGTTGTATATGATACAATGTAAAAGCTGATTTAGGTTGTTCGCACACCATTTAACAGTGCTGCCTGTTTTACATTTGGCTTTCTTACACCGCTTTTACAGCTATGGTGTCTGTTAGTACAGCATCGGTAAAACTAAACAGTCCATTTTAAAAATTATCGACCTAAATGTATCAAGATCAAATTATTAGGATAAGGGGAGCTGCGTAACCGAAGCACGCACCTTTGTAGTTCCAGTATTCTAAGATACTCATCTTGTGCTGCTATAAAACTTTCCCTAAACATGGAGGGTGAGCGAATCAGTTTCACATAACGATGGGTGGAAGGAATAGGGTTTTTGTTTTGGAGACTTGGTTAATGAAACAGCGGGGAAGAACAGCCCCAAAACAGAGCCTAATGAAAAACGTATGGTTATAAATTGGGAGTAAGATGTAGGGAAGCTGTGCTTCAGGTACAGCGTCAGTCACAGCACGTTCTTAAGGGAAGTAACAAAGACCATTTTAGGGTGATTAGTACTAAGGCACAGGTGAAGTGAATGAATGCGTTTGTCACCTGACATCACTCCACCCTGGGACATCCACGCACTCCACCTTCCCTCTCAGCTATGCTCTAATTTTAAACGCGCTGTCTTTGATCATTTTAATTGACACTTAATACAAAAAGTAAATAACCCTTTAGCACTTTCAAGACGTGCGGACCGAGCACTTGTGATTTACACCATGGCATGCAAGCTTCTTTTGTTTTCTGAATAGACGTCGACGTATCCAAAGTTCGCAGGCAGGGGAGCGATAAAATTAAGCGTGCAGTAAATTAGTGCTGCTCCATAGGTCGACATGCCCCACCAGAGTCGTCTAGATCTGTTAACCTAAACTCCTGTCATTTATATAAATCGAAAACTGAATGAATTGCAAATCTTTATGCTACAGTATTTATATCCATCCATCCATCTTTCATATTGGTTATCCTAGTACAAGGTCAGGGTGAGCTTGGAATCTATCCCAGGAGGCACAGGGCATGAGACAGGGGTACTTTATAATACCCACCCTAAGGTTTATAATTATATATTCACTGGCTCCTCCCTTGGTCTTATCTTCACAGAAGCCCGACAAGCTCAATCCTCACCCCCCTGGTCCTATGAACAATCCTACCCCCCGTATCTGAGCCAGATGGCTTCACCTTCCATCCACTCTACAGCACCGTTGTCATCAACCCGTGGCACCGGACTGCCTGCCATCAGTGACGTGCCGCGACGAATCTCAGGTAATGGGGAGAGCAGGCAGCCCTGTCTGCTCCCTAATCTAATGCTGAGGTTGCACAAAACACAACCCCCGCCACCCGGCCCCACTAAGAAGACAAAAGCCCCCAGTATTCAAAAGAATGTGTTTCTGTCAAATGGTGGAAAGGGAACCGCACCACAATTATCCTAAGCTGTTAAAAACAACCTTCCTCCAGGAAAGAAATGTCAGATCTGCCAATGAAATTAATGAAGAAGTCTGGCAAACCGGCGCTAGCTCAGTCCATCGGACTCCTTCTATGCGACGTCCTTAAAGTATACAGGGGTTAGCTGTTTGTAAACTGTAAATGCCGTGCAGGATACTGCAAAGGACACAGAACTTGCCTGTCTTTAAATAGGCACTAATTTGAGAGATTGTTTTAAGATCTAGTGCAGCCATTAGAACAGGTTTCCTTTTGTACACCTGTTTGATTCGGTGCCAGGTTATTTTATGATTCTTTTTCCCCCCCGCATCGCCCCCGCTCCGCAACCTCCCTCTCTACTTTGAGCCTAGAGCAAATGGGGAAGGTTAAATTACTTTGCAGTGTTGCTGCTTGTTGGCAGTTTTGAACTACAGCCAACCGCCTTGTTGGAATTGATTAGTTTAGATTTCATCCCCCTTTCATCTCCGAAACCTCAGGCTTTGTTCTTTCCTCAAAGAGATGCATGTACTTCATGGTCTTAATGTCCCCTCCATTTTTTTCTTTTTTGGACAGAGACGCCACATTGCTCAAGTACTTCTGAGAGAGGTTTACGACAATTTAGTCCGACCTTCTGCTAAGCTGTAGCTCTCAGTGTCTTCATTACAAAACAGTGTACCATCTCTACTGTTCCACACAATCACCCAACACTAGTAATAACAGACACATAATAGTGATAAGTGACTTAATTGAAATACATTTAAAGAATTAACCTACTACTAAGGAAAAGGAGTGTTTACTTGTTCAATTCTCTTTCTTCTGGAGAAGCGGGAATAGAAGGTAGCCTATATTTAAGAGCGTGGCATATTTCTCTCAGTGACTGCCCTCAATTACAACTGTTATAATCATCTGGCCACAGGTTCCATATTTTTTGCAGATGTCCCAAGCTTGAGTTAAACCCCTTTTAACTTCGCTGCTGGGACTTATACTGTAACCCAGTGTTTGCTGATCCAGTCCTCGGAAATCCTCAGCCGGTCCACATTTTTGCTCCCTCCGAGCTCCCTGTCAGACTGTCGTACTAGGAGCTAAGAGGGAGCAAAAACAAGGACTGTCTGTGGGTCACCAAGGACTGGATTGGGAAACACTGCTGAAACCTCTCACGTTGAAGTTCTAAAGTGTATAGGAAGGTCATAATCCTCATTTCTGAAGAGGTTGTCGTGAATGTTTATGATGCCTCAAGAGCAGATGTCTAATAGAAGACAATCTTAAACCTTCTGCCTGTTTTCAAAATATTTGGTACAGTGAGTTGAGCAAAAGCACAAAGGTCCTGGCCTTTCAGCTCTGTGGACAGAGTTATTTGCTGTTATCCTGTAAGTGACTGGAACCAGTAGCTTCTTGAGGTGCAGAGAATTCAGCAATAACTCTGTGGTTGTTCTGGTCAGCATCGTGTTGGATTTCATTATGAGAGGCCTGCAGCTAGCTCTCATGCTCTACATTGAAGTGTCTGACACATTAAATACTGATTTGGATAGACGTTTTAGAGGAAATGGGCCGATTCTACTGTTGCCTAGAGCCCCTGTTGAATCATATTGTTCCATTGCTGTCATGTACAAAGTGCTTGACAACAGTAGGCAACAGTTTTATCTACTAGCCCTATTTTATGCATATTGCTTTAGCCTCTAGGGAAGTTACCCATTTGTGAGCCCAGGGGTGGGTAGTCTTGCCCTCAAAGAGCCACTGTTTGTGTAGGTTTTTGGGATAACCTTCAAGTCAGCTGTTCAAACCCAACTCTTCAGCCAATCCGTCCTCTAATTGGTAATGTAGTTAGAGAGTTGCAGCGTAAACCCAAATACCCAACAGCCCTTTCTGGATATGATTGCCCACCTCTGTGATAGCAGAGAAGTTCAGTGCTGGGTTATAGTATAGAAGAAATATGAAAATATGTTTTGAGAGGAGCTGCCTTTATCTGATAGGCACTGAGGAGACATCCCTTTTCCTCTGGTACTTAATAATAAATGTTACTGATATTTAGGGACTTTAGTGAATCAGATATAGACAGAAAACAGAGTTCAACCCAGAATAGCCTCCTAGGTTGACTTGGAGTTCCAAAGCTCCTATATGATGACTTAACACTGGGTGAAACATATTGGCATTTGAAGTAGCAATCTCACCCCCACCCAGAATCCACATGAATCCTCCATCCATGGTCCAGCAAGACAGCTAAACATCAGCACCAGTACACAAGAATCACAAAGACCCACAGAACTAAGAAAGGCACAGATATGAAAAATATTTATGGTGACTGTAAAACAAGTTGCACAAGGAATCAGCTGAATTCAGAACAGCAGTAATATGTAATTGAGTGGAAAGAAGGCTTGGGTAGATAAAATATAGCATAATTCAGCTTGGTAATTATTGTAGAAATACGGATTTTCTCACAAAGAAGACTTTTAATAGAACTCATTTTGTCAACATATGAATGATTTACATGCAGTGTGTAGATGTGTAGTTTTTTTCTCCAGAAGATAATTCACCTTGACCCTTTTCTTAAACAGTAATCCTCCAGAATCCCTTGAGGACTATTTCCTGTTGTTTTTTTTTTTTTTTTTTAAGGCAGATCTCATGGAGCAAACATACAAAACGCCCTAATTAGCTACACATGCTTATTGAATGCGTGCCGACCTGCCACTTGCAGGCTTTATAAACAGAGGCCCCTCGGATTTCCAGCAGCAGACGCGGTGACATGGAAGACGCCTTGTGATTTACGACAGGGATGCGATGGCGTTTCACGAAAGATGGCCCTCCGCGTCGTCGTTTTCCGTTTCCACACTGTCGTTTCAAAGGCCTCATTCTCGTTATACCTTTTTTTCCTTAATTTCTAAAGAACCCAGCAGAGGGTCGGAAAGAGCCGCTCACTCCGTTCCTCCAGCTAATCGCAGACACGCACCCACATCTGAGCCTACCCTTACCTCGTTATGTGTTTCATGGAAACTGGTTTTCCTTAAACCGTTTCCATATGTGGGAAACCTGATTTATCTTTTTTCCAGTATTCATACAAATGTGCACTCTTGCATGTCCGTACAGACAGAAATGTATGGATTTATTTTATTACAATTAATTAGAACTTCCTAAAGAATTGCAGAGGTCATACATATGTATTATAGTATTTACTTTTTTTCTTTTTAAAAGATATGGAATTAAGTATGTTTTTTACAACTAATGTTTTATTATAACAGTAAAAAATATAAAATTATGCTTGGTCAGCCCTTTCACAGAAATATCTCATGATTCTGTATCTTTATTTCCTGTTTATTTTTCAGTTTCTCCGCTCTTTGGCTTATATTAAACTTTTCACGACTTTCCCTTGCGTCTTGTCGTTGGATTTGACTGGTAAAACAAAAGTCATTGTCCATATTTTCAAAAAAAGTAGCAAAAAATGACTTAACTGAGACTCAATGTTTCTGGCCACAATGTACAGCCAACCTAAACCATGGCAGTATGTTAGCAATGATCTGGAAGTACCCTTCAGAAATCTGGCACAGTCCTTCATGGTGGAAGTCCTTTAGTTCATGTCAGTTGGGCACCGGCAGAAATCTCCTCCGCTCAGGGAGGCTGAAACCTAGAGACATCACGGCAACTTGGTCCTCTTTGCTACCAAGTGACTCACTGGCAGCCAAGTCATGAGGAACATTATGGAAAATATTCTTTTCAGCTTGGGAGAGTCTGTGTTAGAGCATGTGGATGAGCACACAGGAATGAAACAGCTTACGTGTTGGAAGTCCCCCTTGTAAAAAAATAAGTGAGCTCTTATACGTCACACGTCAACACTGAAGAGCTGTGTAATGGCCTTATCATCTTCCCTCAGAAGTTCAAAGTCTACGACTTTGGGAATGAATGAGTGAATTAAGCTATTATCACACAAACAAAGGTTATGTATGTTATTCTCTGCACGTGTCTCGTTCCCATGTGAATTTAAGCAGTGAACATCTGGCCATTAGATATTTAATAGCTATGCCTATGTGTCTGTATTTGGAGCACTGACAAAATACTTATTATAAAATTCATTCAATACCTAATACTGCAATTACCTGGCATCCCAACCAGGGTGTTCCCCCGCCTTGTGCCCTGGGGTATTTGGGATTGGCTCCAGATTCACCCTGACTTGGATGGATGGATATATTCATAATATTTAATTGCATTGTTATTTCTCACAAATTTTTCATACAAATCATACTGTAGACATATTAAGGATGAATTTCGGTCTAATTACTCATGTTACCTTTGAGCAAAAATACTTAAAAAGTACTTACATGTGATTTATCAGATTAATTCAGCTAATTTTTTTTTTTTTTATTTTATTTTAGGTACCTCTGACCTTAGCCCGTTCTCTGATCCCCGGCAGTTTGACCGTCAGTTTCCTGGCCTTTCCTCACTAACAGAGGGCCGCTTCCCAAGTCCCAGAATGCACTACCCAGCCACCTTCACCTACACACCGACGCCAGTCACATCAGGGATGTCTCTGGGTATGTCCACTACCACCCACTACCACACTTACCTGCCGCCACCCTACCCTGGCTCCACTCAAAACCAGAGCGGGCCCTTCCAGACCAGCAGTACGCCCTATCTCTATTACGGAACATCCTCTGGGTCATACCAATTCTCCATGGTGCCGGGGGGAGATCGCTCACCCTCTCGAATGCTCCCTCCTTGTACCAGTGCCTCGACAGGCAGCTCTCTCATCAACCCCAACCTCCCTAACCAGACAGATGGGGTGGAGGCAGATGGAAGTCACAGTAGTTCACCGACCATTCTAAATTCCAGTGGGCGAATGGATGAGTCCGTGTGGCGGCCATATTGAACATGTTGAGATCCAGCTTTTGGGGTTAACCAATTTTTGCCATTGAGAAGAGCAATAGATAGAAGTCAAAGACCAGTGTCTTATTCTTAATTTATGTTTTGTAAGCACAAACACTCATGGGAAATAATGTTTCTTTTTGCAGGTGAGCTGCATCATTTAATGTTTCTACATTAATTTTTATTCAGATTAAAATTGTATCCTTCCGTTCTATATTTACCCAGCCTGATACTCATCTTGGACACGTTCTCTGAGCAGTAAAGGAGGACCTAATGGGAATAAAGGCATTACTGAAATATTTTGAAATTCCACTGCAGAATCAGATCACTGCAGAAGATGGTCATTTGAATTACTGAACTGGCAAAAAAAGAGCTTCCATGTGCATTGCGATGAACATATATTTTTATAGGGCTCTTTTATGAGTATAGTTTTTATAGCAATTGAATTATTCGATAACACTGAAAGATAGTCTTTGCTTCTTTTTATATTTATGCGTGTGACAGACGTTCTGTTATATTCAGTGGTATCAGCAATAACTTCTGTCAGTGTTTCTGCTCTTTAATTGTTTAATTTATATGTTAAATGGTTTTGCTTAAAACTTGGGACTTACTGAAAAGCAGTATAATATAAAGCCATAAATTATATATTGTATGTGGAAATGAACTCTTTGACACCTGAATTATATTTTTGGAGGATCTCTTAAGTTAATAATTTAAAATTTAAGTTTTATTTTCTAAGTACCCAAAGAAATGTTGTTTTTTCTTGTATTAAGTTAAGAACATTATAAATATAAAAATTACAAAATGTCAAACAAAACTTTCAAAGAAATTGTGTATTTAAGCTGCTTGGCTGCGCATATATTGTCATTGTTGGCTAATCTGAATATAAATTAACAGGATGGAGTTACCGACTTCCTGGTGCTGAGGGTAAGCAAATAGCAGCCACTGGCATCAGGAATTCTTGTTTTTTTCTGTTTGATTTTATAGTTTATTTTTTTTAAACAGTTGGTGCAATGCGTACATCTGAAAGTCTAGAACATTCGAAATTTTTTATGTGTTTAGGTTTTGTATCAACAATGCAGTTCAGTTACAATTGACTATGCAATGAGAATCCGAAACCAAACTATTTTTGTTTCATGAAATATTGAATTTATTGCATAGCGACAATGATGAATACATTAATATTTCAAGCGCTATGTTTCAGTTTCATCATCATTTGCAACAAATGCAAACATTACCCATTCGGGGTGTCATTCTTAAAATTATGATTTAAAATCAATAAATATCTCACATGGTACAGTACCCATGCAAGAATAGCCAGATTATGAGTATTCAGACAAGAGGCTTGGTTCCAGTACATAGCATGTTTCTTGACCGATTGACTTGTCTCAGATACTAGAGGGTACATTTTAAATTAATTTTCTTTTACATGCTCTGGGTGTTGTTTTATAGCTAAATCGTTTAAAAACTATGAAACTATTATAAGTATGTTTTATTTATTTGATGCAAACAAAGGCATTTCTCCCCTCAAGAAATTTGAAGGAACAATTTGAAAAAGCAGAAACTACTTCATGTTGTATTTTCATTTGATCTATTTGCAATGCTAAACAGAGGTGCCCAGCTTCATGTGTTTGCATATACATATATATTCATGTGCACTTACTATTAGTCCAGTTTCAAGATTTGCATAAAGGTTGCAGCCATTAAACAATGTCACCTATTTAAAATTAAAGGTACAATATTTTTAATCTGATGTTAAATTGCTGGCGACAAGGGCTTTGAAAATATGTCTTTGTATTCATATATAAAGCACTTGTTATTGAGATGTTCTGTATAGTGTAATTTAATATGGCTGCAGGCAGCACCCTGGTTTATCTCATTACAGTTTTTGTATTTCTGTATCACATGATGCACTTCCATATTCTAATTGTTTGCTCGATATCTAAATCGGAAGAAACGGAAGCTTCTGGAAAAGGCCGTGGATCAATTACTGTGGATTCGCAATTTAGTGTGAAATTCTGCTGAAAGGGATGATAAAACAAAGTGTTACAGTCACATAGGCAATGGGGGCCCATCTAAACTGCATTATGGGTGTGTTAATCCCACTGGGGGGGGGACACCATCATTATCAAAAAAAAAACCTGCATGAAATCTTAAATTAGTCTTCAACGACTTTGTTAAAGAATTCAGATTCAGGATCTGCCCACTTTTAAGATCTCTCCATCCAATCTGGTCCTCAGCTAGTCCGCGTTTCTGCTCCCTCCCAACTCCTTGTCACACACTCCACGTTTTTGCTCCATGGGTCCCCAAGGACCGGATTACTGCTCTTAACACAGGGCAGTTGGGGTTGGGATACTTGTCCATCACAGGGGATGTTCACACTCATGCATACAGATTTGTATGATGTCACACATGGCGTGTTTTAAGCTTTGTTGAATCTATATCAAAATAATTACAGCAAGGTACTAGAACACAACAACACTATACCTAACACATTTATCTGTGATCTTGCAGTGAATCTGGATTGTTTAATAAGTTGCAAAGGAAGGAAATACTACGTGTAAGTAATAGGCCTACACTGATTCAGAACTGCTTACCTTCAGAGTCAGCACAGCATATATGTTTGACAGAGATATAAGTGATATAAATATACATGTGTCTTCTGAAATGCAGCATGAAGAAAAGCTCAAGGAACGCCATTCTATTTACAGCATGTAATTACACAGAAATAAAGCATTTACTTATGATAGCACATGAAAGCAATAAACATCAGAATGGCTATTAATTCAGCCTTAAGATAGAGAGCAATATGTTTTTCCAATAATCTGAGAATATTTATGTAATGTCCACATTGGTCTAAGGAAGTGTTTCTTGAATGCAAGAGGGTGACATATTGGGCGTCAGACATTTGTGCACCAACAAACAGAGTTTTCATAATGCTAAAGAACAATATCCGGTACCAAGAAATGAACGAGTAAACCCATTCAAGACAGGATGTTTTCATTGTATTTTGCTATGTAAAGGTTTCTTTTGGCTGTGAAAAGAACATTGTTTACAAAATGTTTACTAAACTGTAAGCACACAAGCATAACTTTGTATTATAAATCTGTGTTGATATAAATAATGTACGTCTTATTCCGCAGTCATACTTTCATGCAAAACATCTGTATCTTTTTTTGTGGGGGGTGGGGTTCTATCCAACAGCAGAGCATTCTGTTTTTCTGTTGTTGTGAAACTGCTGTAAAACAAACAAACAAACAAGTACATTCTTTGTACTCTCCCCAAAACTCTTTTCAGAGTCTTCACTGCTTGTTATGCACATACTGTACAGAATTTGTATATGTTTTCAGTTGTTTCCATTTGTTTTATTGACTCTAAAACTTTGTTGATTGTGAGAATGTCTTTTTTTCTGGATTATAAGGGACTAACAATTGAGCAACAGTTAGTGAGATTGTCTGGAAATTTTCTCATGATTGTAATATTTGTTTTTCAAGAATAAAAATGGCATTTTTGTTATAAATGTGCCTGTACATGTTGTGTGTGTATTAATTCAGTGCCCTACAGTGAGTGCTGTAAAAGTTGCATTGGTTATGTGACACAAGTCTGAAATTAAATATAACAACAATATACAGTATATATAATTCAGTAATTATATTGTGCTTTAAGAGTTTTGGAAAAACTAAAGAAATACAAGATACAATAAATCATGTTTTTCAAAACAATAAAACTAAGACAAAAAAGAGATATTGAATATAGCACCAAAGGTGAGGATATAATTTATTTACAGTTTTATTAAATGAATGTTGTGGTTAAACACACCTCACCTCAGATTTATAGTTTAACACTTATTAAACTTCAAATTTTCTATGGATATAGAAAATTTGGGGGGGCACCCAATCCCAGACTGCATAGAGCGGCGTTTCCCAACCCAGTCCTTAGGGACCCAGAGCAGTCCACATTTTTGCTCCCTCCCAGCTCCCTGCCAGGCAGTCCACGTTGTTACTAGGAACTGAGAGGGAGCAAAAACATGGGCTGTCTGTGACTGGGAAACACTGGCATACAGCAAGAGTACTGGGTACACCCTGGTCGCGGAGCCAGTGCACACACAGATGTGAAATTCAGAGACACCAATTCACCTAATGGCAGTAGGAAACTGGAGGTAGCCCATCCCACCCACAGAGGTATGAGGCCAGGGTATTACTCACTGAGGCCCCGTACCACCTCTCTATGAAAGTCCTTTTCATAGGACAGCACTGATGCACAAATTCTGTACATACATTCAGGTACAAATGTGCTCACGGTCTGATCCTTATACAACGAAAATGCAGCTGCTGAGTGAAGGACTGCTTGACCTTCCTTTTCTTCTCCATGACTGTTCCGAATTTTAAAATGTGTCGATTACATACTCCTGTATGAATTATGTATGTTAAGATATGTAGGTGAGTTATAGAACTATAAAATGCATGGCTCCCACATTTGCAGTAGGACTTTGACATTTGCTGCATAGAGTAACTGCGAAAAAAATTCCATTCTGTCTTCCTCTTACTGTAGGAGAGGTCAGCGTCTTAACTCAGGCCTGCCTGCTCTATTTCTACAACCATTCGCAGAGCCAAAGAAAATATTCAGTGTGTGTTCAGGTGATTTCCATGCCACAGCGATGTGGATAAATTTGACCTGGCTTTCAAAATTCTACCCTGCCAATCGAACCAGGCGGACAAAAATCTGAATATATCTGCTCATTTCATCCTGCTTGAATGTTTATTCTTGGCACATCATTCTATATAGATAAATACATATATAGATGTAGATTTACAATAACAAAGTAAAGGGGAGAAAACAAGTAATAAATGGCAATGTTTGTGTGTCAAGTGCTTATTATTTTTGCTCAAGACACATAGCATGACTTTCAAAGCACTGCAGCACTTACATCACCATTGATTTATTGATGCTGTCCTCTTGTTCCTTAGCAGTCAGTGACATAGCCGTCGTCATTTTGGTCTCATCTTGCTTTGACTTAACAAAAGTGAAATAACAATAAAGGGCTTTTTCGGTGTCACATCGCCTGTCCACTTTGTTCCTCACTGGCGAGCTTTGGCTGGAAAGAATCATGTAATATGAGACAGATATATTGAAGTTGCTTTTAACAAGAAGCAGAAAACAACACGGTGCTTGGATCACCAGTCATCCACGGCTTTTCGTGAAGAACGCTGTTAAATGCCACAGGCAGAAAAGCGCGGAGCACTGGCTGCAAGGCTTTGATGTCTGACAGTAAAGCTGTCATCAACAGAAAGTCACTGATGGTGACATTAGGGAAGGATGAAATTCATATTCATGCACAGTGAAAAATCCATCTCAGCATGAGAATTTTTTGCTGAAATTCTATGATGTTTTGCTGTCTGGATATCACACATTTTATCTCACATTTGTTCTGTTGTCACTTAAGCTTCTATGGCATATCCTTCTGCTTTATACTTGATCTAATAGACTCACTGCACTTATCCAGTGCAGATGGATACATAATTCCATTTATTTGTTTAGCAGAAGCTTTTATCCAAAGCGATATACAAATGAGAACACCGAGTCAGTCTTTGGAGCAATTGGGATTAAAGACCCCTGTACTAGGGCTCAATGGTAAAACCAATCTAACAACCACAAGATTTGAACTGGAAACCTACTGAATGTGATTTCATGGTGCTTTTCCACTGGCATACAGGAACCAGGCTGCACTCAACCCATACCACAGAGGCACAAGTTACAGAACAGTTCCCGCTCACTTCAATTTTCCACTGCAGAAGAGTCGGCGAAGAAAAGGTGCTGCCCAATTTGGAGAGCAACAGTGACGTAAACACCAAAGAGATGCTTATTTACTGTTCACGCGGTGCACATCATGATTTACTGTGTGCTAATTTCTGCTAGCAAGTCTGTGAAAACCACTGTATTATGTTATGATCAAACGCTAGCATTAACTTGAGTAAATTCATATTACAAATGATTCTGTTCAGCTGTTCTATAATACATTTTCATGTAGGTGGCTGGAAATTTTCAAGTTCCAAGTTATGAGGGATGCATTGATATATCACGATGTGTGATACTACTAATGTTTCTGTGCCTTTTGACCAACCTGATGGAGGTGACGCCACCAGTTCAGTTCAGTAATGCTTTCATCCCTGCCAGGAAACCTGGCCACGTCGGTGTGGTTACGGCTCAAGTACGGCTAACATTCTACAATGGAAAACCGTCTCTTCGTGGTTTGGCTGGAGTACAGCTTGGTCCTTGAAAAGTAGTTGATAATCTCAGAATATGTCAAACACTATGAAACCCCAAACACATTGCAGGCTTATTTGTAAAGTAATTGAATATTACTATTAATAATTTACAAAATAAAAAGAATCATGTAAGCAGGCAGCATCCTTAACATTCTTTTAAAAGTGTGTTTATTTCTGCAATACGAGCAACACTTTTATTACTAACCCCAGAGTGACTCTTAAAGTTTACTGATGGTTATCAAACATTCCAATCTTAGAACCCGTGTAAATGAATTTTTAATACGCAAGCTAAGGAAAATGCACAATGTAATAAACCGAGGTACAACTTGCTACTCAGCTTCGACGAGGACTTCAGCACTATCACCTCCCAATAATCCGGGATCCTTCATGCCCAAACTAACAAGAAGCCTGTGTATTTTCCCTTCACCTCTCAGCCTTTGTTTTAGGAACGCTGATTTATGCATCATTTCCTATATTTTTCTTCCCCGTTGAAATACGAGAGCTTGGGTTTCACCGAATGTTGACCGTTTTTCATACTTAAGCCCTTTTTCTTGAATAAGGTCACAGCCAGCTACAATCTATAATCTGCTGTCCCAAACAGCTTGGCACACGTCCAGACACAATCTGCTGGACACATGTCTGGGGATAATCTGCTGTAGCAGAATTCTACAAGTTTTTAATCTTTTTTTTAATCTTTTTTTTTTTTTGGGAGGCGGGTTGGGGGACAACGATCAAGAAAAACTGACCCCCGTGCCCCCTCTGGGCTGTCCCGAGTGCTTCAAACCATGCCCCCCCCTCACCCCCATTCTTGATTTACGTACCCAACCTGGCAGCTGGTCCCAGTGAAATATTTGCTGCCACTGGGAGCGATCCGGACAAATGAAGTGTGAAGCGCATAGGAGAGGGCAGACGGCAGCTCCGCAGTCACTAAACACTTACAGCGCGTTGGCAGGAAGCTGCACTGCGGTCTGAGGGAAGCGGAGGATTGTGGGAGACCTCTTGTGAGGCGGCCCGCAACGCCACTGGCAAGTCCTCCGCTCAAACAGCCGGGGACTGGCAGAGTATCCCGGTGGCTCGCCTGGCGGGCCCATCCAACATGCAACTGTGAATACAGCGCGCTGGCATTTCTGGCAAGAAATAAGGATGCTCTCGTTTACGTTGGATAGCGAGATCCACGGAAGCCTTTTCATCGAACTGGAGGCAACCGTGGATGTTTCAGAGTGAACCAAAACATAAGAGTCTAATCTCTTCTCCTGCTGCAAGCCCATATGCGTGTGGCAGTGGAAGGATTTTGAGCAGGGGGTCCGATGTCTTTTTCCAATCAGAGGCATCTCATGCGTTAAAGCCGTCTAGAAGTTTCCACGTTTCTTAATGGGGAGCTAAGCATATTGAGACATGTTCTCAGGCCTGGAGAGAATCGGGGATAACAGTAGCTCGATGACCCGTTTGGTCAAAAGCCGATTTCTTTTTCATTGTAGAACGAGCTTCGGTGACTGCAAAAACACTGGGGAATAAGAAATGTTTTGACATGCAAATGCGGCCAGACGTTATATCTCATGTAAAGTACTTCTGACCAGGTGGGCCGCTTGAGACTTATGAATTATACTCATCCCCGGGCCCTTTTCAATCTATTTTTCCCAGGGTTTGAAAGTCTGTGCCGTTGACCATCATCTTACCCTTTAAGATTTCCATTAGCTACCTCATATGGTCATTTCATTCATTTCATTTATATATCTTAGTTACTCACAAACCATAAGAAATATGAACCAGAATCTACAACAGTGAACCTTTAATGTTTCTAGCAATTCATTTCCCATAAAAAAGTAGTTATAGAACAGGAAACTAATTAATCACCACATAGTTTCTTTAGTGGTATATGCCTAGTCATCATAAGAAGAATAATTCATCTGTAATATATTTTATATATATATAATTTTATATATATAATACAAATTTTGCATTAGTTATATTGTGCCCATATATGTATGTGTCTTTTTGTGCACATATGTGTGTACATGTGTATGAGAGCGCGTCCTTCAGCCTGTTTGAGTTCCTAAGTTGGTAATCCTTCATCTGGTTTCAATGAGTTGCATGTCAACTGCATAAGTGAAAATAATGGCTCCTTGTCTGTGAATAATATTGAGAATATAATGGTGAAATCTTAGTGGTGCACACTGCATTTCACTTTCAGTAGGGCAGAGAAGTCAGCTTTAATTTGCAGAACCTAATACCTGATTGATAAGTCAGACGAAAACAAGGTCAATGGAGGTCGGTCTAGACCAGGAGAGTTTTTGAATTTGATAATGAGGAACGAGAATGTGAAGGATTAGTCTTCAGATATATACATTTTCGTCAAACTTTAACCTGAGCTAGAGCTGTTGCTTTGTTTCTTTGCTCTAATGTGATGTCTTTATTATTAATATATTACAATTCTTTTAACGAGAGGGTATTCAGTGCACCTGTTATCAAGTCTTTGGTTAAATACAGGCGTGTTTCTCCATTAGGCAGAATATTCCCTGGATAGCTCGGCACCATAATGCAGAAATGCTCCAGATCTGAGCTTAAGCTTAAAAGATGCAAACACACATAATTATAGTAATAAAATTAAGCTACTGTATATGTCCATCCTCATGAGTGTTTCTGGATTTGCTTGTCATCTCAGCTGAAATCAGTTAGAGCAACTGACGTGTTTGGTTCCCTATTAATAAATGGATCTGTATTCCACATACTTGTATGATTGTTAACATAACTGAGATAGTTTTTTTAATGAATGAAACATGAATGTTTCCCATTGGTCTAATGTTAGCATTCAAATGCATGTGTACCTAAACTGGCCTACAATATATAACACGATTAAAATTTTATTTAAATTGAATTCCATTATGTTTAAAATGAAATACATTGGTACATCATGGCATATCAAGCCCATGAATGAGATTATCTGGCCTTGTCACTGCCTGTCAGTATACCTTATTCAGGCCCTTTATCCCGTTGTATAAATGCATTATTATGACAAACTGACATAGTGCAGGACAGCATAGAATCAGACGTGTAAAACGTTATCTAAACTTTCCTTGGACAAAACACAAATGAAGGGTAAAAGCAAATCTGTTATAACAAAAAGATGAGGAAACTGGAACATGTGTGAGTGCCAGATCCCCAGTACACACACACATGCCAAGAACGACACCGACATGGCTGCAGCCCTTCACATTCACCTTCTCACCATGCCAAGTGCGCACTACACGGCACCGCGTGAGGCCGGACCTTATATTAGACGGCAACGGGCCAGTCACGGAAAGGAAAGTCTGAGACAAGCTAATCCTTTATGCCACTCTGGTTCACGTTATGTTCTTGTAACGATAAGACAATATCACACCATTGTACTTTTAAAAAGGCAACTATTGTTTTCTGGAATATCCCAATTAAAGGAAAAACTTTGAGCTACACAAAAACTATTAAAATAAATAAATAAATCACTTGGGGAACTTATGGCATTTCCTTAAAAATGTATTTGATTAGATTTTGGAAGCTACAGTACATAGAAATTTGAGCACTTGCCTTGACCTTTGACCCCCGCGCAAAGCTAATAACGCAGGCTTCACTGCAGAAAAAATTCGAGCAGCTTTTTAGCAAGCCTGTCAGATAATTTGGGACAGGAAGCACAGAGTTTAAAGCAAGTTGGAGGCTTGGGAGAAGGACACTGGAATGTGCAAAAATGAAATCCAGAAGTTTCTGAGCTCGAGTGATTTTGGACCTGGGCGTGTAAGGAAGAAGGCTGGATGGGACTGTCGATTCTGCGAGATGAAAGCCCGTGGTAGACAATCTTGGCATTCGAAGGTTTTCACTTTGGTCTGAGTAAAGGGGGGTGGGGGGGGGGGGAGGTCAAGAAAATAACTTTTCATCTCCTCCCCTTGAACTGTAAACTGAAAGATTGGAAAGATGCAGTGCTGGTGGAACACTGACATGTTACAAGTTGTGAAAACTGTATCCTTATTGGTCACTTAAAAGCACAAGCCGCTCTAAACGACTCCAGTTATAGGCTGCCATTGCTGGAGAGTCGCCATCCCTCCCAGCCTAGACAATGTTGTAGTACGGAAAAGCAGAAACCCGCGGCTATAGCGCCTCATTTGCAACCACAATTTACACACTGTTTGGCAAAATGATTACATTTCAAGTAAAAGGTTTTTAAAAAGTGCAATTTAGTGGTTTCAAACCTTTTTTGCTAGCACACATTGTATGCCCATACTGTTGGTGGTTCCAAACAAAACAGTAAAAATTTCAGCTTTCTATAGTTATCTTTAGTTCAGCTCCACTGTACCCCATTCCGTTGCATGCCGACCTTTGACAGAACCAACAAATTCACAGCTGGCACCAATCTGCACCCATATATACTCTGGGGCTGCACCAGTAACTGACTCCATATACCAGTGCTCCCAGTTTGCTGCTGCTTTTTCCCTGCTTCCAATCCCTTCACTGCCAAACCTTTCAACAAAACCATTCCATATGAAGGGAAGATCCCCTGTTATGACACAGTGAGCTATTGCTGTGTTTAGTTAGAAAATAAACCATAATAGTAACCCAACCATAATGTCTGTCTGGCGGCAGCGATTCTGGATTCATGGAAAAAAGACCAGGTTCACATTCCCCACTTTTAGCCTTCTTGCATTATTATATATACAGTTTATACACCATCGTGGGTCTTGCAAACATGTATCATATATACATATACATGCAAATTCATGTGTACAATGCAGCATTGTTGTCTGAAATGTGACGTGTATCAAATATACTTATATACATACAGCTGCACATGTGCTATGTATAAAAATGTTTGCATTTTATTTACAGTAAACAGATCTGGTACCTCCGGGAGATCCAGAGACACATTAATGCTAGAGTAACAGTGATTAACTGTAACATTACACTGTGTTCTGCATCAGAAACAAAACTCTCTGAAATCTTAATGCAACAAATCAACAACATCCTTCGCTAATCACAAAGAACGTGTCTTTTGTTGTTCCGAATGAAATTACTGTACACCGATTTAAAATAAAATCGAACATTCAAAACCGTGGAATGGACTTCCAAACTGGTAAATCTAAGACTTTCAAATAAATAATAAAAACGGTTTTATGACATGCCAAAATATCAAATACCAGGTCTATGAAGGCCTTCAGCTTGAAGATTATGCCAGAAAATATTGAAAATGAAAACAAACGTTTGACAGTTTCCTCAAATGTGCACATGCAATGTTTTCATCTCACGATAAGATGTAATTTAAGGCTGTTTACTTTGAGTGAAAAATTTCTTGCTTTCTAAAGGTATAACACTGGAAATACTAAGGTTTCCAAACACAACCCCCCTTTCTCTTAGATGTTCCTTTAGATTATGTGTGTGTAGGATTAATCTGATGAAAAAGTTTCTTCTTTTTTTTAAATATAGACTTACGGACCATCATTTTTACTCATTTTGATAATTATTTTGAAATACGACAGCAAACATTATATAGGAAGTCAGTTTGGTTGGTTACTTAATAAACTAGTTATTAGAAAAGAAATGTGTATTTTTTAATTAAAAATCTTTCTTGGATCAAACTTCCAAGACTATGAAAACTGATTGGCTGCAGAACCCAAAACATTGTGAAGAGCTTGGATTCCTATTGTCCCCTTGAAAATCTTATTTACTTAATCTCCATTTCAACTTCATCTGATCTCAGGTCATTCCAGCACCATTTGTTCATCAGAAACCTGAACTTCCTAATCCTGGAGCCATGGTTAATACAACATGTCCAGTATGTGTAAGCAAAACAATGTGTGCCATTTGACTCAGGGTAGAATGATCTCTACTCAACAGGTAGATTCTGCATTGAAAGAAACAAGCTACCATAAAATGCATTTTAAAAATCTATACAATATGCTACAAAACTCTGAAGTGAATATTGATTGAACCAAATAGGCAGAACATCGCAGTTGTACTGAAGTTGAACACTTTAACCCATTTTTTAAATACATATAGTCAACCCTAATTTTTTTAAATAAAAGGTATTGTAACAAAATATCTATTGGTGTGAACAGGAGGCTACAGTAAAAACAACACATTTCACAGGCGATCGACACGTAAAACCACATCCGCTGCTTCCATCATTTTCATTCTCTGTGTTCTTTTATGGAAATCAGAGCTTCAACCTTTCTGTGCTGAAAGATTTCATTAAGCCTTTGTAACAGGGCACCATATGCTGCCATGTGTAGAGACCAGGGGGGCAGCCTGCACGTGTATCATGTAGGGCCACTTCATAGAAACCATGTGCCTCTTGGCATTACGGAATGCATCATTCTCGATGTTTCTGATCATTTCCGTAAGACTGTCTTTCCATGGATCATCCCGTATCCTTGGCCTTTATAAGGACTCTCTGTACCAGAGCATGGCACATTGCAAATAAAATGCGATATGGCATTTTCCAGAATACTAATCTGATGATGAACTTTTAAGGTTCTTCAAGGAGATGTGGCTGATTCGGCCATCGAGACAAATTAAAACCAACCGATGAATTGAAAGCACCTGAATGACTTTTCTCAAGGCTCATTAGAGTGGAATTTTATGTAAGATTCCCTTCATCATTGATTTCTGTGTGGGCCTCAAAAACATTTCAACATGACAATTTTTCAAGACCGGGATGTTCAAGATCGGGATGTTCATCATATGATGTTTCAAATGTGCAACTCGGTTTCAAAGATGCGTTGATTAATATAAATTTCAGACTCTCCTAGACCTCAGGTCTGTTTTGTATAGCTGTATGTTCAGAGCAAGATGAAATCTGCTTTTTTCTAATTTCGCTACCCTTAACCAAATGAGTTATCGCTGACCAGAGGAAATATTACTGCTGAGGGTTTATCAAAAAGAAACTTCTGATTTGTTTACTGGCATATTATGATATCTGCAATGTTTCCATTATGTTTGTAAAATTAATGAAGATGTCTAAGTCAGTGTTTCCTAATCCGGTCCTCAGGGAAACACAGACAGTCCATGTTTTTACTCCATCCCAGCTCCCGGTAGGGAGCAAAAACGTGGACTGGCTGTGTGTCCTTGAGGAACGGGTTGGGAACACTGTTCTAAGAGACACTGAAAAAGAAATATGCAGGGTCATAATAATATTGATAATAACAAGAAGAGTAAGTTTGCATATTAGACTGATCAATACAGGAGAAAAATCACTTGAAATCCTATAGAAGACTTCAAGACCAAGCAAATCTGTGTTCTGGCTTCAAAAGCTTATAAGCAATTTTCAATGATGATTTTAAGAAAACACACACAAAAAAATGCAAGCTAAGGTAGAAAACTGAATCTAAAAAACATTTTTTTTCCCATTACTTTGGAACTCTGCTTAACGGTTACTTCTTTTTCCTTGCCAAAACTAATGTTGTTTAAAGTGCTCTTAAGGAGTTTTACGGTAGAACACCTCCTCTGCAGTCTCTGAGGAGCGAAGTCTATCTGAAGCGGTTAAAAAAGGGCCGTTTTAAAACCTCAGCCAAAAACTCAGCTAAAACACCGACAGATTGTACACTCCCATGATAAGTCATCAGAAGAGCTTATAAATATTATAAATAAATATTAAGAGGAGATCGCTGCACCATGATCCCACATTTTCTGTCTATGGAATATCGATGAACTATGTGACTGGTTCCATGGAAGCACGGCAGCCTTAGTTTCTAGCAGTAGCAAGGTGCAAAATGTCAGCCAACAGTCTGAAAGAGGCTTCCGGGATAGGTCTGCCACCCACAGGGGCCTATGTCAGAAAATGGGAATGGTTGTGACACTTGAGTTGTGAGCCCAGAGTATATTAAGTCTATGCTAAGGTCAAACTGCAACATAACAAGTACAAAACAATAACTGTGTAATCTGAAAAGGACTGTACAGTTAAATGATAACCAATCGAAAAAACTGAAAAGGGATTGGGAAATTTTCAAAATTCATATATATATATATATATATATAAACTGATATGATTCATCCATCCATCTCCTGGTCAGGATCGTCAGGGAACCAGGGCTCTGCATCACAAAGCCAGATTCATTTGTTAGGCAGATAACTTGTCATTGAGACCCCATTTAAAACTGACTGTCCTCTTTCACTTACATATGGCCCAGACCACCTTATATCTGACAAGCTGTCCTGCTAAACAAGAAATCTTGCTTCGTGATACAGGATCCTGGAGCCTGTTCCAGGCAGCAGGACACAAGGCTGGGGTACAGCCTAGATGAGATGCCAATCCAACACTGGAGATCATGTAATTCATATTTCATGAGCTCTTTGTCTGTATGATAGAATGACATGGAGGAGTGTTGTGCAGCGTAGTGAAGAAGCTTACAAATTATTGCTTGCCTCAGCAAGAAAAACAAAAAGATTTTTAATTCATCCATGAAAATACCTTCAATTTAGACTGCAAATAATAAATAATACTGCTGCAATTGGACGTGTCACAACAAATTGTCTGCTTGCAGATGCAATCACAGATGTTTCAGAAAATATTAAGCTCTTATAAACCCACAGAGATTTCCTTGTCAGGGTTCATGCTGAAGATAAAGATGCGTGGAATGGCTGAGCCGTTTCAACTCTATGTTTTCATGATCACAGGAACCTGCTGCTTGAACACAGAAATATGATTCAGGACAGAGGAGTTACTGCCATATGCAATACAGTACTGCAGGAGTCCTAAACTATGTGGCTAAAAGGTATAACTTTAATCATTATAATGACTAAGGGGAGACATGTAATAATCAGGGATTGACATAACTGGTACGCAGGTACGCGTTCACCTTTAAAAGCGATAGTGCGGCAATCCATTTGGTAACAGCGTGAATACGTACGTATTTCATGTGCATTTGCGTCCATATGACGAGAATTAAATTATATGAGTATTTTAACCTCTATACCGCAAATGTAATGGAAATGATAATTTCTTTGTCATACCTACGCAAATCGAAACAATCGATTGGCGCATGTATCGCTTTTATAGGTAAATGCATACTTGCGAACCAGTTATATCAATAATAATAATAATAATAATAATAATAATAATAAT
>JABFEB020000026.1:18221377-18233978 GCA_019775895.2 Stomatorhinus ivindoensis
TCCGTAACAAGTGAAAGTCATTGATCCACCTTAACAATGTGTAGTTTTGGCAGGAGGTTGCAATCAGCCAGTGTCAAGTCGTCCCCATCCAGAAACTTCCGGCTGCTGTTGGTATCTTCTGTGACCTCATCAGGAAGGGGGGTGTTCAAGTAGACATCCAGTTTCTTCAAAGCTTTGACCAGCCCCTTCGCCAGAGCTGTGTGGTGCAATCGGATTACTAGTGTGCAAAATCTGGCCATGTACTGTAAAGTTACTGGTTGCAGTGTCATTTTTAAAATATTCCTTGATGCTTACAATCAGAAAACGGTTATGATGGAATGACTCAATGCTGTATTGAACTAAACGTTCAATATTTATAATGCATGAAGGAAATAACGTGCGACTGATGTCAGGCTCACATTTTCTTTGGCGCTCAGAGTATGACTGTCAGAAAGCACCGTGAAAAGGAGGGAACGTAAACTCACAGCTACTAAATTAAAAGTTCCTATTTCAATCAGCCTTGCATCCAATTTGCATGAACATTTTGGAAAGAGTTTAAGATACAGGGAAAAGTGAGACATATATTATCCCGTTACTAACCAGTATTGGCCTCTGGTTTTGTGTTCTTGATGTATGCCGAAAATTTGGCAAAAATGTCATTCCCAGCAATATTTGATTCCCTCTGCTTTGCGGCCAGTTTAGGATACCTAAAGAAAAATAATTGCTTAGTTATTTGTCTGCTGGTGAGTTTTTTGACAGGTCAGTATAATGGGATGTACAAGTATTAGGTTTAGGTTTTTGAAGAAGCACACCACCAAAACACAAGTATTATACATAGTCCAGTGTCCTCGCTTAAAGGCCCAATTGTGATAACATTCTGGTAGACATTGGATTGAAACCCATGACCTTCTGATTGCTAGTATAGAGTAGAGCAGCCCAAAACACATTTCCGCCATTAAATCTGAGGGACCACCCCACATTAGTTTTATGCCAGTTTGTCCCCCCCACATTCAAAATGCTTCTGACACCCCTGTGTTGACATACTTGGGAGGTGCTAGGACTTCTTCAAGGAACTCCTCGATCTTATTGATATCAGTCTTGACCTCCCCATTAAACGTGAGGAATGGTGGATTAGTTCCTGGCGCCAGATTATTCAAATCAGGTGGTTTTCTGCAGAAGATAAAAAGGCACTGATGCAGCAGAAGCTCCTTTTCTACCAGTGTTTTTCATCTTAGACTGACTGCGTTTTTTTGAGAACACAATGCATAACAAACAGCCCAATGTGCCCCGAAGGCTGAACTATGACAAACCTCTTCATATCAATGGTGGTGATGTTGAAGACGACGCCTTTGAGCCACAGGATCATGAACAGGCGTTGGGAAAAAGGACAATTCCCAATGCTCTCCCCATCACTTCCTGCCTGACAAAGACACGAGCATACGTATGTATTATGTGTAGACCCCTATTAATTAGAGGAATTGCCCAATTAAGACACACCCATTGCTGACACAGGTGCATAATTAGGCACACAATCATGCAATCTACTTCAACAAGCACCAGCAACAGAATGGGTGGTCATACAGCAGAGGTCAGTGACCTTCCACTTGGCACCATCACAGTATGCCATCCTTCCAATAAGGCAGTTCATTGCTTGATCTGTCCTGGTCAACAGCATGTGAAATTATTGTGTAGGTAAAAACGTCCGAGAGTAAGTTCTGCTGAGAAGTGGTTGGCCACACAGAAATGGAACTGATGACCCAACATCCATACCCACCCCTGAAAGGCCGCAAATCCCACCAGCGATGTTCCAACATCTAACAGAAAGCCTTCCCAGAAGAGTACAGGCTATTATAGCAACAAAGGGTGGAGTAACTTCATATTAATACCCTTGGTTTTGGAATGAGATGCCGGTCAAACTAGTGTCAACATACTTTTGGTCATATAGTAAACCTATGTGATTCTCCAGTGACTCTTACCTACATACTAGTTAATGAGTAATGGTTTTATATTTATATAAGACAAATATAACTAAGATAAGATACAGGTAAATATTGAAGACAAATATAACTATATTTTTCTGGGACGTCTATTTTTTTCTATGCATGTATTTAATCATTTCAGAATGTTCATCTTTAATCCCTCGTTTAAGGACAGAATGAAATTAGCAGTATAAATGATGTCTTGCATGAAATAACTATCAATTTTATCATCATTGACAAAAAATATTTGATGGAAAGCTTGAATGGAAAGCATTATTTCACCAGCATGGACAAAAACATCCAGGATTAAGAGACCAGATTGATATAAAATGTGTCCACTAGGACTACAGCAGTGCAAGGAGAGTGTTCGATTACACTGGTGTGTGGGCTCAGTGGTGAAACCACCGTAACCTCACTGCCAAAATATCCACATAATACCTGAAGGTGACCACCCTGGATAGAACGGAAGGCAATTAGTGTAAATCTAGCTCTGCAAAATCAAACGACATGGTTCCCTTACATGCAGGTAAATTCACAACACACACATTCAAAGGCAGGTTTTTTTTAAATATCCATCCATCCATTTTCTGTGACCACTTCTCCAATTCAGAGTTGTGGTGCATCTGCAGCTTATCCCAGAAGTCATGGAAGACAGGCTAAAACTAATATGTAGATGGTATTCAAAAATGCAGGGATATGTTTGAGATACATATCTATAAAGCTGTAAAAAAAAACACAAACTCTATTTGTGCAATGAGTCATAAGAAAATTTGCATACTAATCAAAGGGTATCACATTTTTACAAGGGATAAATTTGGAAATCTAATCCTGTCACTGAAGACTGAAGAGCACTTGAATTATTCATGAAAATTCCATCACTTGCTATGTTAGCCGCTGGACAGGTAAGAGTTTGCAAAGAGCAAGGTTGTATGGGAGAGTGTATGAACCTCTCCAAGTTTAGTACTATTTCAAACTACCTTTAGGGCTATGGCAACACAACTAATCACTTCTCAAGCTGTCTTAAAATTTACAAAGTGATGCTCTTTGTATATTATGAGGTCATAATAAGGTGTTTAATCGACATAACTAAAATGCCACTGAGAAGACTGGGTTTTAAGATAGGCATGGAATTAATTTTTTTATATGCTGCATTTTTACAAGAATTTTGTCAGTTAGAAGTGTTTCTAGTGAGTTTTCCATAAGAAATTATAACACAAAACATACAAATTGGGAAGAAACAGAGAACTTTATTCCCCGAGCCCTTCAAAGGAAGACTAGAAATTGGTGACTTTATACAGTATTGGCATATTCACGTTGGATTAAAGAGTAACTGTTATTTTATTTATCTATTTATTTATAATATCGTGCATGGCAGGAGTGCAGAACTGAAGAGGTCACAGACCAGTCCACAAATGTCATATAAACTTGCTTCAAAGAGAACTGAGAATTACAAAGGACAACTGCAAGTCGGAGCTTTCAGGCATTGGCGTTTTACATACCCACATTCTCTGCTGTGCAGACGCACAAATACCTTAATAAACATAAGCTACTACCACTGTAAACTGATGGACAACCACGGTGCAGAAAAATGCAGGTCAACAGGTATGTGGGTGGTTAATTGCAGGCAACTAAGCTGATCTTGTTCATCATAACCCAGTCAATTACAATCATCCATCTTCATAGAAACGTTTACTCTTCCAAAACGGATAAATTGAAACTTATTATTTACGATCATTCCATTTTAATGCAGAAGTCATCACACTTGTTACTGAGCAGTGCTTAAACTGCCAAGCTCTTTTGGTTTGCAAATAAGGACCTGCATCCTGGAAATGTATTTCATTTAATTAACAAATTTTATACTGTCTCAATTTGAATGGCCCCTTGCCTAATGATCGAGTCATCATCAAAACTGATACGATATATACACACACATATATATAGGCCTACACGCAATTATAAAACCATTACGATAATAAACCATAAAGTTAACGTCTTATTTTATGTCACGTGTGTGGGAACGAAAAAAGTATACGGGAAATAACGTAGAGATACTTTCTTTACTTGTGTGAAAGCTTTAACCCGCGGATCTGAAATAAAGATACATCTTTAATTAATAAAAAGATTAATATTTCAAATATATAAAAAGAAAGAAAAAGAATCATTCTATCAGAATTATTCATTATATAAAATTGATGGCGACCTGTGTTCTTGTAGTCATCGGACATCTTCCAATGAATGGCGTTCATTCTTCACACAACATCAGGAATCGGGCACTGGGCAAGGTGCGATAGTAACTCTATCACAAGTGTCACGTTACCGGAGCCTTATTTTAAACAGAGGAATGCCAGTTCAGTACTTGCGGTAATATAAAAACGCATTGGGATCTCATACGGCTTTTTATAACATTTCCGTTATGCATCATTTTAAAATAGGTGAATTTTGTTACTGACGAGTTACACGCAAACTCGTCTTACCTTCACAAAAAGCTCAATATCAGGGTCCTTTTCCTCCCCGTTTATGGAAGAGTCGTCTGCCATGCTTAACTTTACCGGTTTTTATCGGTTCCAAGATCGGTGGCGCGTCAGGTCTCGTCCGTTATTGTCCCTTTTGCGTACATTCTAAGTTTCCTTTTCGGCAGGCAATCTGACGGTCCCTGTCTATTTGCAGCACTATGATTGCTTAAATTAGCTCAAGCAGTAGCCGCTTCACCTGGAGCCCAGCTGTCAGTGCATTTGGGGACTCGATGTCAGGGGAAAGAAATAAAATATCCAGGAGGGTGGAAGGATGCCTGGCAGGTCAAACGTGGAGGAGAGGAGGAGCTTGCAGCCTCCTGAGCTGTGGTGCATGTGGCCTCTTCCGAAGCTGGTTTAATGGTACACTCATTTTTAAGAATGGGTGAGGACACAGTAGCGTAGATTTTGTAGGTTAGTGTAGGCAAACTCTTACGCATGACTGACGTCATAATCCCACATCGCAAAGTTGTAATTAAGCAGATTTTCATTGCAAGCTCACAGGGCTCTAAAAAAAAAGTGATTTCAACCAGATAGGAGTAGGTCAGTCATTCTCCAATAATCAAATCTGCATAATACTATTCTCATTCTACTTGTGATGTTAGGAAGATCTTTATACTATATACAGTACAGTGATGGGCACAGCCAACCGAAAAGTTAGCTTCCATAACTGCTAATCTGCTATAACTCCAAGGTTTAATTCAATAATGCTAAACTGATAAACCACAACAAAATGTAGCAGACCCTACCAATAACTGATATTTTTTATATGAATTTAGCTTCGGTTAGGTGTTTGGCTCTGAAACCCTTAAAAACATACACAGAGAGCTAAAATCTGAACTTATTTAACACGGAAGTTCCAAATGTCGGACTAGAGTGATTACCAAGGGAAATTTAGGACTTATCATTGGATTCTGTGGACCAGGGCTCTCAAACTACCGGCCCACAAGACATCTTTTCATGACTTTGTCAAAGACAAATGTACAGTAGGTAAATATTTGAAGGTTTTTAGTTAATCTTATACAATTACCTGGGTGAGTGGTGCTGCCGCCTCACATCTCTGGGATCAGGTTTCGAGTCTCCATCACAGCTCCATGCGTGTGGAGTTTGCATGTTCTTCCTGTGTCATTGTGGGTTTTCCTATGGCTACTCAGGTCTTGAGTTTCCAGATTGCCTACGTGAGTGTGTCCTGTGATGGGGTGGCACCCCTACCTTGCATCCATAAGCTGTGGATCCCTTTTGACCCAGAACAGGATAAGCAGTTACATATCTGGTATATCTGTGGCAGGCTGAATCTATAGGACATTGCTGCCTTGGAAAATTTTCAACATAGGGCTACAAGAATGATTCCTGGTCTTAGAGGAATATCTTATGAGGAGAGGTTAGCTGAGCTGAATCTGTTTAGCCTCACGCAAAGGAGATCAAGGGGGGACATGATCCAGGTATATAAGATTCTAACAGGTCTGGATGCTGTTCAGCCAAACATTTTAACATTTTAAACTGAATTCGAAAAAACACTTCTTTATAAAGCATGTAGTTAAGTATGGAATAGTCTTCCTGCTAGTGTAGTGGAAGCTAAAACCCTGGGTCCCTTTAAATCAGAGCTAGATAAAATTTTAACAACTCTGAGCTATTAGTTAAGTTCTCCCCAAACGAGCTTGATGGGCTGAATGGCCTCCTCTTTGTAAATTTCTTATGTTCTTAAGATGGATGGATGGATGGATGGATGGATGGATAGCAGGCATCCCATCTTACATGGAGGAGGATGAGGACCATCCAGAGGCAGGGCTCAGGTGGCACCAGGCCCAGACACACTGCTCGCCTCACTGTTGCGTCCTGCTACTGCAAGCCTGGTCTGTCTACAGCCTGGTCTATCTACAGCCTGGTCTATCTACACTGAGTTTACCCTTGATAAGGACCGTCAATAATAGAATCTTTGGTGTAGAAATATACAGACCATTAAGCTGACCAGTTTGAATCAGCAAGCAGTCACATGATTTTTGTTAACCTCATTCAGAGCGAGAGATACGTCTATGATATACAGTATAGCCTAGACGTTGAAAGTACAGTGAAAGATGTCAGTTATGTAATGTTGTTGGTATGACATCAGTTTGACTATCAACAGATCTTGTAGTTGTCTATTTCTACTGAGAACCACTGACCTCACGCATGAAAAATAGTCTGCGCCAGGCCAAATATCTATATGACTGGCCGCTGCTGTGAGGTGTGTGTCGTGTCTGACACACACGTCTCCCGCAGGCAGTACGGCTGCTTTAACCTGTTAACATGGGTGCCGAAATGAAAATCAACCCATTCCATGGCCGACATGAACACGACACACAGCCGCTGGCCTTTACGGTAACACTGTATGCTGCGATATTTATGGTATTTTGGGTAGAGCGTGGTATTTTAGTTCAAATACCGTATACCACAGTATGGACCGTGTTAATGTCAGGATGGTATGACGATACTAAAAATTGCCCCAAAGTGCTGCCAACTGGACAGGACGGGGTTGTGCTGGTGAAGCTTGTTGCTGGCTAATGTTACTGCTGCTGAATAGCGGAACAGCATATTTCCAGGTCATCCCTTCATTCCAAGAATAATTTGGCATACGGTCAGAATTTCAATCAGCCCTACCCAATATAAATCTGACTGACTTTGTTCTCAACCATTCATCCATTTTGCAAATCCTTATCTTGTTTGCAGACACAGAGAGGCTTGCAGTGTCCTGCAGCCTAGAGCATATGGCTTTCATCTAGCCTGGACGGGATGCCAGCCCATTGCAGGGTATATATACACTCACATGCTACAGGCAGCAGACACACCAATTAGACTAACTGCATATCTTTGGACTGTAGGGGGAAACCAGAGTACCCAGGTGGAGCAAACATGACACAGTGACACCATGCAAATGTTTCACACACACACACGTTTGTCTTCACATCTTTATGGGGACCATCCATCTATTTCTATGGGCAAAACCCTAATTCCAACAATGGCAACCTTAACCCCTACTTAGCCCTAACCTTAACCATAAATAAAGTAATCATAAGCGACAAAATCACATTTCCCCAAAGATGGTCCCCACAACATTAAAATAACAGATTATATCACATTGTGGGGACATTTGGCCTGGGCCATATATCGTAGACATGAAAAATCTATAAATATTGTGACACCATGGGGGCTGGACTGTAAACAAATTTGATCCCCACAATGTAATAAATACATACACCCACACACACACACAAACACACAGCGCAGAGGGGGATTCAGACACCAACCTCAGAGGTGTGAGGTAGCAGTGTTACCTTCCTCTTCTGATATCACAGTGAGATCAGCACACAGAGAAGAGAAGAGAAGAGAAGAGAAGAGAAGAGAAGAGAAGAGAAGAGAAGAGAAGAGAAGAAAGGCTCCGGGTTTTTATGCTCATTCTACATGCACAGTTCCACTAGTACAATTAGATGAGCAGCAATTTCCACTGATACATGCACATACGTTTGTGTAAAGAAAAGTAACAAGAATAAAATACATTAGTCATGCATACAGAAAGTATAACACAAAGTTTGTTATATTTGAGGTTCAAGAGAGACAGGAGTCAGGATATTGCACAGGGTTGAGCAGGCATATAGCGTTCTGCGTCTTTCACCAGGATGCAGTATGAAATTAAATGATCCTTTATTCGCCATTTGTGCAAGTATACTGTAAGTAGAAGTACATTCCATCTTCTCTCCTTTGAGACATATTAACATGAAGCTAAGCTTCTTCTGGAGGTGCAAGGTGAGAGAGCTCAACCAGTTATTCATCCACACAAAAATTAGTAAATTTAATTTAACCCCCCCCCCCAATAAATTCATATTAAATTATTACTACACATTGATACGATTAACACATATCACATTTTCAAATATAATGTTAAAGTACATTTTAATGTCAATGAACATAATATGTGCAAATAAGATTTTTATCTGACCAGAATGGCACGCCCTACACCCACTGTATAATCACTCGTGTTTAAGGTGAACAGACCACACCATTTCCCAAGGTTCACTTAAAAGAGTCAGAATAAAGAACCGACTCGCTTTTGATTTACCCTTTTGCCATTGATTTCAGACTCGGCCGTAATGGATTGACCTTCTATTTTGAAACGCCCAAATGGAAACTAAATTCAATCAATAAAGAATCAGGACTCTTCCAGGTCCTTGTTTAGATAACCATTCGTCAATTTTCAAAAATAAGGTGGTTATAATGTCGTGTTTTCAAAGCAATTATCTTTATCTTTTTCTTGCTATATTCTCCAGAAACTCATAACAAAGGAAATTTGGAACATAACTGGATTGGTCTGGGTTGGGGGTCCAATATGCTTTAATGGGGCCCAAAATCTCTAGCAACATTCCTGCTTTCAATTTTATACAATGAAACTACAGTAGTACCTCAGTTCTCGAACTCATTGGAACTTGTATTTCGAAAAGTCGAACCAGCAGCTTTGAAAAAAAATTACCTAGAATTTGATCTGAATCTCAGAAGTCAAACCGTGAACGCCGACCTAAGATAACTCGTACGCGCGGGGAAATGATTCACGCAGTACGTCTCTCAGCGGAAACAAAGGGTAAAGCTTCAGTCTCAGCATCGCATTCACTGTGATATCATCATGCATGTCTACACTAGCTGAATACAAATATTTAGACAGTAAAAATACATTTAGACAATGATTGACAGTAACAGTAATTATATTATTATATAATAAAATACATTTAAAATAAAGATTTCTTATTAATTGTTTTTATATTAATAATAAACTATTAATACATTTAATTATTATAATATTGTCCTGCTGAGCTAAATCCAAGCTCTGAGGTACCACTATATATGTAATGAACAATGATCCATCCCAAAATAATATATATTGGGGGGGGGGGGGGGGGCGCCACCACGTTAATCAGACGTGCTCAGGATGCCCCCCCTCCCCTGCCCAATATATATTATAATTACGGCCTTGGTCCCGCCCCCCACCACCCACTGCTGACTACATGGCTGCAGTCTTGTCCAAAACAGACTTGTGCAACACATATTATACACTGCAGCATTTTCCGTACGACAGGAAGGTAAAAATGCCGGGGAAAAGGCGTTTGCTGAATAAACAAATATACGTGGAATGAACAGAATTTGATCAGAAAGCCATTAAATCGGACGGCTTTAGGACAGCACCATTGCTCTGTGAATACCCACTGCTTGCTGTGCCATATGTCTGGTCCTCTAATAAATCCTTAGATGAGTCGCACATTGCAGCAATTCGGGCGAAGCTCGCAGACTCGCGGCGCATCACTGCATCGTCTGCAGGCTGCCGGCACCTGACAACGCCCCCCTCCTCTTTTCCACGATGCACAAAATTAGGCAATAAATTTCCCTCCGAAAGGGGAGAATCAATGCACTAACATTATATGCGAATCGTGTTGGATGAAATAATGGATTGTTAAGTCAATTAGGAAAATCAGGCGCGTCTTTAATACGGAGGCGAAGAAAAGCTGGATCAAAGGCGCATCAGCGAAAAACAGGTGAGTCAGCGCACTCGCACTTCACATCATTGCATTTCTGTTCATTATCCAGTCACTGAAAAAATGAATTAATGCATGACTTGTTTTAACAACACAATTATTAGCGTTAAAATAAGCATAGGCTCGTATTCTTCCTGTTTAACGAATCATTACCATTGAATGAACATCGTTAAGCATTCGTTTAATTTTTTATATTTCATATTTTATGATGTTTGAACGTGATGTGTTCAAAATGCAATCAAAATGTCGTAATGCTGAATGCTACGTTTAGATAGTGAGCAGCGCATGTATTTGTAATTATAATACTGTGTGACATATAAAAATGGCATTTATTAAATATTATTAGTCCTGCCTTACACGCCAGATGGCATGCCTGTCTTGTTTATGTGAACTGTAGGCTACCAAACAAGACACTAGTCTCAGCCTATCACTTACAGTCTCCGTTTATTCTGCAAGACGTCTGGGGCGGCTTAGGTTATGCGGTTCGTGGGAGTTTCGGCGTCCATTCACCGGCTACATTACCGCTCTCTTACGTGGCCTTGAAGCGGGTCTTTGCAGTGTAGCCCTGTGCACAAACACTGCATTGTAGCGTCTCCCGGATGCTTTGGCCTGAAATAAAGCCTTTACTTGAGGTATCGCTGCAGTAAGGATCTAACCGAGGTAATGTGATTAATTAGTTCACTCCAAACGGGAATTTGAAAAGGTACTTTGGTCCTGTCTCCCGAGAGATTTTTTTCATTCACTTATGTGGGACAAAGTTTCAGAAAAGTATAAAATGTTTCCCATAGCCATGCATCATGTATAAACCCACACTAGTAGTTTTTCATTTAAAAAGAAAATATAATTACCTATTTCGCGAGACATATCCTAGATATAATGTTAGTTTTCCATGGCATTGAACTTTTTATTGCATTCTGAGTTTAAATAAGAGGTACCTGTTCTTCAGGGCATAGTAGGGGTATGGATACCCTGGCAGATTCAGGGGGGGGGGGGGCAACACTTTACAGAGGCTCTTGAATATGTAAAATCATATGTAAAATTTAGAGGGGGACCCAGGATGACATTTGTCATGGGCTCCTGAAATTCTAAATGATGCTGGCTGTATGAAAGGACTCCAGCTATGCTGTGAACCGTCTCTGTTAAGCATAACATGTATTATATACTTTGACAAGTGAGCTAGAAGCAAACAAACTTTTAGTTTTGAGTGGGGGGGAGGGAAGGCATTTATTTTAATATGTGCACTGCTGTGTCTACTGTTTAATAACAGTGGTGATGACAGATGTACAAGTTTCATGTATCTGCTGAAAAGTCCACCGCCAATAACAGCCGTACTGACGCCTCTGATCACGGGGCCATCGGACTGTGTCCCCTCTGATCTCAAGCTTGCACCTGTCAGCAGGGGTGTCGCTAGAGATATTGGGCCCCCAAGAAAGCACATCATTTTGGGCCCCCACCCCAGACCAGTCCAGTTATGTTCCAATTATTTTGCACTTGGAATCATCCTAAGCACCCCCTCACAGCGCCCCCTGCCTGTCAGTAATATAAAAACTTCCCCAGCCTCATGAAAAGATCTGTAGCATTAAGTTTATATAACATGCTTATCATATACCAGTGGTTCATCAGTGCTTTTGTTATAGATATTTGACAAAATAATAAATGCGATGTTCCTAATTTCCTGAGACCCACAACGTATGTATAATCATTGATTGAACAGACATGCCGAACATAAAAGGAATATTCCCCTGCATTCTTATGCATTATAGCAATAGTACAAGTTCCGCCAAATGTTATTGCAGCTGAACAAATTTAGAGTCTAATGGATTTTCTAGAGTGAATGAAAAATTCATGAAACACAACGGCTCTTCTTATAGACTGAACTATATTTGGATGACGTCTCAAGTAACACTGACCCTCTCAACTATTCCACATGTTTAAGCTGTATTAGGAAGTTACCAAAAATGCGGTAAGTATTTGTAGTATTTGAGCAGTGTTGACATGGGGGTCGAGGAGATTTCTTAACTCTCATTAATTTGGTAGAGAACACATGTTGCACTGTCCCCCTCCTCTAATTGATTTACCTTAGTACTTGTTATCTATTTAGGCATTCAGCCAGTAGTGTGACCACCTCATCCTTGTCACAGGGACACTATGAGCTACTTCAGGTTTTACAAACTACATTAAAGTTCAAAGGCTCCTGTGATTGGCTAATTAGTTCAATTCTACTTGTGCTTTGACTGGTTTGTTTCTTTGATTGAAAGACTCATCCAGCTGATTCACATTAACATTAGTAATACATTCATGATTATGGGAGACTGACCAATCAGCACACAGCAAGAGTTCAGTGCTTAAATTCAATCTGGGTCCTTTAAATTGAAATAGTTGAACTTGTAGTACACAAAACCTGTCGTAGCTCATAGGGTCCCTCCTGATACGGATTAGGTGATCACCCTAAATCAAGGAAGTTAAGATTGAGTTGTTGTACTGTTAATTAGAATCCAAAACCTGTTATTGCACAGTTATGGTTTGGTCTGTGGAAACCATGTCTTTTCCATTGCACAGACTTACAGAAATGTTCTCA
>JABFEB020000026.1:18241912-18265693 GCA_019775895.2 Stomatorhinus ivindoensis
CCCCCCCCCCCAATAAACTTGGGTCCCTTTCCAGACAGGTTTGTAACAGTTCCAGCTGATGTCCACTTTTTATTTCCCTCACAGTAGAAATCAGCATTTTCATGCGAGTTGCTATTTTTCATACCCATTCCCTGACTTATGAAGGTCAACACACTTCTCCCTCATTTGGTTCTTATGTTCTCTTATCTTTCCCACGTTGATGGATGACTAAGGGAATTTGGCCTCTGTGTCTCCTCATGTTTGTACCCCAGTTAATCAGGAAGTCATGGATGACAACTTGAAGGTTCCTTTTCACTCCAATAAACTAAAGGGGGTGCGAATAATAGTGGCACATGTGTTTTTGTTAAAATAATTTCTTGATGAAGGGTTTTTTTTTTAAATGAATTTACTCCAATGAAAGGTTGGATTTTTCTCATTTTTTCCCAGTGTGAGATGAATCTTTACAAGGGGTGCCAATAATCGCGGAAGGTGCTGTAATGCAACATATCCAAATGATTAATGCAGAGCATTGAGGCGTGTACAGTGAATGTTTGGATATCTCCTTTTTCACGTTGAACTGGTCTGGTCAGTACCAGCCATTACAAACTAAAGAAAAACTTAAAAGGTAGACAGAGCAACACCAACTGGCAGATATACTGGAAATCAGCTCAGGTCATACTCCTCTGTTCAGATCCACGGGTTAAAAAAACACCTAAAATAGTGATTTAAAGTACAATGGCAGTAAAATGGAATTTGAGGTTCGGAATTGTCCTCATTGGTGATTCAGCAGTGGGGAAATCATCTCTCCTTCAACGCTATACTGAAGGGACGTTTGAAGAGGCCAGTTTGAGTTCATTGGGAATTGATTTTAAAGTCCAGTACCTTGACTTTGACCCTGGTATCCTGATCAAGCTGCTTCTCTGGGACACAGCGGGGCAAGAGAGATTCCAGTAAGTAGCTGTCTGGTAGCATGCTGTCGATACATGAGATTATCTACATATACTCTTTTATAGCATCTCCGTACCTTTTTTGTTTCACTCATTTCTCAATTTAGGGGTGTGCATCTATGAATTATATATATGTATGTATGTGTACACACACACACACACACACACACACACACACCTGCACTTAATGTTTCCCATACCTTTTGGAGGTCACCTCTGACATTAGAAAGCCACTTCTTTACATGAAATCATGATATCAAATGTATAAATCCATCTATTCATCCATCTTCCAAACACTTGTCCTGGTCAGGGTTGCAGGGACCCCTGAAGGCTATTTCAGGCAGCACAGGGCACAAGGCTTAGGTCCACCATGGAAGGGACAAGAGTGGAATCACTGTTGTACAACACTAGACATTGTCTGGAAGCTCAGCCCGGCTGCACTTAGGCCTAGTTCATCCCTTAACAGCCGTATGTTTGTACTGTGCTACTTACTTTATTCGTACATCACTTTGGACAAAAGCATCTGCATAATATATAAACGCAAAAGTAGTTTTTATGTGCAGATTTAAGATTAGCATTCTCATTATGGTTACATAACAACATAAAAACGTCCCAATTGTTACTACTTTTATGTCCTTGCTAAAAACAGTTTTATTCTCTTCTTTTACATTATTTATGCGACCGGCAATTTCTCACTTTTAATGTTTTTAAATGTTTTGTGTTCTTTTTCTTTATATATATTTTATGTCCATTTAACTGTATGCATTTTATTTCTTAATTCATTTTCTGTAAATCACTTTGAATGACCTTTGTGTTTAAAAATGTGCTGTAGAAATAAACCTGACTTGACTTGATTTTATAGGTCTATTTCTAAGTCCTACATGAGGAACTCAGTGGGCTGCATTCTGATGTTTGACATCTCGCAGCGCCAGACCTTCCAGAATATACGCAACTGGCACAGAGAAGTGATGGAGTATGTCAAGCCGTTCACCATGGTCTTCATGCTGGTGGGTCACAAGAGTGACTTGCTGGTTCGCCGGAAGGTCAGAAGGGATGAGGGCGAAGCGCTGGCTAAGGAGCTGGACATGGCCGGCTACGTTGAAGTCTCATCCAAGGACAACGTTAACGTTGGCTTGTCGTTTGAGAGTCTCGTCAGAGTGATATACAAAAGGCTAAATGAAGGAAAGATTCCCTTGGACAAGGGCTGGCAAGGACTGACAATTGGACTACCTTTCTGGAATTATGAGGAAATCACTGCGCGGAAGAGTTGTGCCTGATCGTTTTCTCAGCATCTACACAGGGATGCCACTTCTCACGCATCTAGCGTGACGCTCACCCTTTCAAGAAATCTGAGAGCAAATCTATATTATTCCATTATAAGCTTAAAATTACCTACATCAACAGCACTATGGTAGTTTGCAAACCAAACCATACAGACTATTTACAAGGTAGTAAAACTGTCGCGCACTTGCAAATGCGTGCGCGTGCACGATTGTTTCGACCTTCAAATCTCACGCCGGCTGAAAGAATTTACGCATGACAGTACAATTGTTTCATTTTTAGCATCTGTTAAAACTCAATTTACCACTTAAGATTTCATTTACGAAAACGTCTGTAATACAGTTCTGAGTGAGAAGCCGTCACGACATATAATAGCAATAAACTTGTTTGGGTATATTTGGCTAAAAGCCCGTGCAACAGGAACACATGCAGTCATAGCAATTGACTGTCGGGTAAATAACGATCTTAAATAAAAACCGCAGTGAGCTCGTAAATGAACTGACCGACAAACAATAACCGGATCGCAGCTTGAGAACTCCAAATGCTTTTATTTGGATGAAGGAAAAGTACCGTGGTAAGCAGCGCGGTGGTGCTATTCCGTCCTCTATATTCCGATGTTGGAGGAACCAGACTGTGCGTGACCATGATGAGGATGACCGATATATATACATATATATATTGCCGATATTAATAAAATTATTGGTAAAATAGTGTCTACGGTCTAACACACGAAATCACAGCACCATCTACAGTCTCCGGAGAACTGCTAATCTACATAGATACAGTTTTTACACATTAAAATATTTAAAATGACAATATTAAAAAAGACAATAAACAGGTAAAATATTTAGTGACCAACCATTTGCATATCAAGCCTTCTGAGAGATCAATTCAAAATAAATGTCTTTTAATGATTTTACTTTTAAAATGATATTACATTTATTATCATATGCAGAAGACATATCTATACCTACTGCAAAGCTAACCAACAGGGTTGCAGTAGGTAAATATAGGTAGGATTTTCTGAAATGTACTTTAAATCTGCTGCTTGGTCTCTACAAATCTAGGATTTTATCATGAGAGAAAAAAGTGAAACCATTTCACAATTAGTGGTGCAAAAGTCCTCAGTCCATAACGAAGAGTCTGATGTCATTAATGCTAACACATTGCTAATGCTAAGCTTTAAACTTTTAAAACCACTTTCAAAATGAAGAAGAGAACCAGTCTGCAGTGTCGGTTTGTGCCTGGGATCCCATCCCTCCCCCCCCAGGGCCCACTGCACCCTGGAAAGATACTGCCTCTGCTCAACCAGCAATTCCAGTGTATCTGCCATGAATCACCACACAGTCAGCAAGTGCAGCACCACTCCCTGTTGCCCTACTTACAGTTTTTGTAACAACACTGCATGAGGTTTAGATTGGGGGGGGGGCGAAACTCAATAATTGAAAGGGCCTTGTTGAATACCACCAATGCATTTGCAATTATATTAATATTTCGTCTATAACAGTATGACCCAAACTTTGCAGCGATTTGGTTGAAATCTTACTATTCAGTTCAGTTCAGTTTAATTTATACAGTGCATTTTCACAGCATTACATTGTCTCAAAGCGCTCTACATCACCCAAAGTCCCCAGTGAGCAAGCCAGAGGCGACAGTGGCAAGGAAAAACTCCCCAGAAGGAAGAAACCTTGGGAGGAACCAAACTAAAAAGGGGGGGCCCATCCTCCTGTGGCTGGCAGAGGAAGTCAAACTATATGTGAATAACATTTAGAAATGTGAAATTTGTAATGAACATTATTCCTGAATATTCTCTTTTCAGATAAAAGTGAACAATGATGTAGAAAAACTTCTTTGAAGATGCAGAGTAATATTAAACACACTCATTGGGCTGATGAACTGTTATTCATCTGTATTCATATACTATTATCCACTGGATTCATCCCTTAAATGAAAAGTAGGCTGCAGAGTTTAGATCCAAGAAATCAAAACAACTAGGTAAGACCTAGAACGTTCTGCTGAATTTAATTCGCTGTTATTCAGCTTGTCAGTGGAAGGAGTGCCAAAAACATGAATGGTGTTTTGCAGGTTCAGACAGGATCATCCGTACTTCCTGATGAGGGCTGTAATGCTATGTTTTCATTGTGTGCCATCAATTATGTTACTTTCATTTCAAAATGAACAATAAATGAATCAGTACATTTCTTTGCATGAGTGAAACCTAAATTCAGAAGTAGATGTTCAACACCAAAAACAATATGCAAATTAATTGGTTACGGTCAGTCATAATCAGCAGTTTGGGAACATTTTGCTTTCCCAGTAACTTTCACCAACACCAAAGAGCGAGAGAGAGTATAGTTGATAAGACTAAGACTGGCTGTCAGTTCTGAATGCACTCATAAAAAAGGGTAAAAATTGGTACCTTTGCTAATCACTGGGGCTCTACCTTTGTAACGGTACATCCCAAAGGTACAAACAGCATTAATGTACCATCAATGGTACAGAAATGTTCCTCAGAGTCCATTTCTGTACCTTAAAAGGTATTGTTACCTACAGCTTTAGTCCATTATAAACAGGGTTGGGTAAGTTATTTTAAAAATGTAATCCAGTACAGTTACTAGTTACCTGTTGAAAAATGTAACCAGTAATGTAATCTAAGAAAAATCTAAAAATAAAAATGTTATTATTTTTGGATTGCATCAATGCCAACCATATATAAGAGTAAAGAAATGTCAAGAAGTTAACTTTTTTATTAGGCAACAAAACAGTATATTGTTAAAACTATATGTCTATATATATCTATATATAGAATACTGAGTCAGTTTTTACTAAATGTTAAGTGAGTAACGTGCTATTGTAGAGAATCTCAGTATGTGCAAAAACTTTTGACCGGTAGTGTACATGTAGACTTAGAGGACTCCTAAGTCACTAAGACCAATTCAGAAGCAGTTGCGAAATGCCTACTGTCAATCCATGTTGCAATGTTTTGGAGACATTAAACAAGCGCTAAATTACTTAAAGGATACCGCCTTAATCAGGAGGAAATAATGATTGTTGTGGAGCTTGTGAGGGATGCAATAACATCTCCAACAACCTAAAACAACCCAATCATATGCAGTGTAAACCACTTACAGTGATCATTATAGCCAATTTTTTTCTTTTTCTTTATGTCTCAGGCAGATTACCATCTAATTGACATTTGAATATTTATTACATAAATATAAGGTAATAAAATGGAGAGCATTGCTATGCACTGAATTTTATTGATTCAGAATACAGTACAGCTGTTGCAAATGCTTTTCAAATTACTGAACTGTGTATAATTCAAATACACTAAATACAGTACTGTACATAAAATACCCTTTATTGTAATTTTGCTGCTGCATCTTGTTGGCAGTTTTGGCAGTTTATCATAGGTTTTGATGAGTCTATATTTGTCAGTGAAAGAAAATCTCAATGATTTTCTTTTTCTTGGCGTGTTTTCTATGCATGCAGCATTAGCCTCACGTAACTAGTCAGAAGCAGACGGGTTACCGCAAGGCAAAGTAGGGCGATCAAAGTGAAGTAAAAACAAAACAAAATACTGTAGTTTTAATTTTTTTCAATATGTTGTCATGTTTAAAAATAACAAAAATGAACACTGTAAGCGGGATACTTCATTACAATAAGTTAATTATCTGAACAGTATTTGTACAAAAATGATTCTGTCCCAGACTTTTTGATCTGTATAAGCAATTGATCACTATAACCATGATCAATATAAGCGGTTTCCACTTTGTGTTTATGGGATGTTGCAAGTACATTTTCATCAGCACACCTCATAATATACAAACAACCAACTTTTTATATTTCCTCATTACAGACATCTGTCATCTCTCCTTTTTATACTGACTCTGCAGTCAATGAGCTTCAGCTGTCAGCACAGCCCAGGAAATAACCCAGACTAGTGGTGAAAAGGTGATATGTCAAGTATATATATAGGGATTTTTATTGTGTGAAAAAAACTGACAACACAGATTTCTTTCTAAAAAAGGAACCATTTATATATTTTGCTTACATCAGTCACAACATTGTAATGCTCTAAAATGTAAACATACGAAATTCAAATAAATACTCTGTTATGCAAATGAGCCTGTACATAGTCTGTTCTTTAGTTATCCTTTCTTTAGTTATCCTTTCTTTAGTTATCATTCATATGAAAATGTACCTATAAAGCTGTTTAAATCTTACAGAAACCGACATAGTACAGATAATAATAAAAACAGACCAATTCATAACTGATACTGAAGTAACTACGTTTTGTGGAACAATTGACTTTGCTTTTTTGCCTGAAACAATATAATTATTAATTAATTAATGGAAAAAAATCAAAACATTACTTTTGAAGTTTCAATACAATGTCAAAGAAACAAATATACATAGAAATAAATTTTGCACCGGTCATTGTGTATGCTGTAATGCATTCAATACATTCATTATAGTCCATGGGGAAGACAGGCATATATTGTTATATAAAACTTAGGGGAAAAAGAAAATCATACATAGACATGGAATTATTAAATCTGGAAATGTCATAGCATGTATGTTAGAACATAATAATGAATAAGACTCATTGAATTTTAAATTCCTGCATTGCTGGAAAAAATGGAAAAATTACTTGCAGCCTCTGAACCATTAAAGACTGGATAATTCCTTTTTTACGTTTTGATCTGATGCAACTGAAATATTTTGTTTATGGTTCAAATTCAGTATGCAAAATAATAGATGTTTCGGATCTAAATAAAATTTTTCTGTGGGAAAATTGTGACATTTTCTGATCATTGCACAACAGACCTGCCTAATGAAATGAAATAACAATAGTGGAAATAATCTAAGGAAATAAATAAACACCCCTTCCACTGTAGACCAACAATTCTGCACCAAATACATCTTAACCATGCAGGATTACACAAACATCTTAACTAGATTTACATTGTAAAGATATTTCAAAACAATCAAACACTGACATTATGCGTTTGTTACATCAGAAAGACACATCCAATCTTGTTACCGCCAGATATTGAACACAACATATACATTTTTTGTTTGATTTGTACAGGTTTTGGATGACATTTTATGCCATCTTCAGGAACAAAACAATTTTTTATTTATTATTTTAGAAGTTCTAAATCAATGTAACGTGATGAGTAAAACTTTGGATGGATCAATGAAAATTATTGGTATGATCAAAAGATTCACAGTACAGCAGGAAAAATGGAGAAAAAAAATCAAAACATAAGACTAAACACAGAAAGTAATAAAATTCAAATAAAACGTTTTTTTCCCAAATATGACACATCTCAAGGCCTATTCTGGCCATGCTTATAAGATCATTAAGCTATTGTACACATTGCCTGAGTAAAACATAGTATGACCTGTTGTTTTAAATACGTACTCAGAAAATCTTCCTTATTCAACTTTGAAAAATAATGTTTTTCGTGGATTATTAAATGTTAAATGTTGCAACACAGTTACTAGTGTTTTGTATTTCAAAGTATGGTCTCAGAAAATAAAACCTTTTATCACTGAAAGTACTGCCATTAATATATTACAAAAATATGTTCATTCGACCTTTATATGACCTTTGTATGCACACAGGGCAAACTCAGGCGCGCGTACACACACACAAACAAACAAACAAACAAACAAAGCTTATATTTAGCTATATAAAATCCTGATTTTGAGTTAAGCACTTTGATGTGTCACAGCTGAGCTAATTCAAACTTTCTACTGGGTTTCACATGTCAGTATTCATCAAGAGTCACTTACAGAACTATGACATAAATGTGATTCATAACCTTCTTCAGAATAAATCTAACAAAGGCAGAAGATGAAACATGGCCACATGGTAATCTGGGAGTCCTTAATGGAAAACTAGCTTTATAGAAAGAAGGGGAATCACTTTAATTAATTTTAAGAATAGTTACTTCATCATTGAGAAAGTTAAAGTAAAAAAAAAGTTGTGTTGTCTTCAGTGAAATCTTTTCATAAACAAAATTTACATTTAAAAATTATTAGGAAACTTTAACTTAGCCATTCTACATTTCTTCATGTAATGTCAATGGCAAACTATTGCTGATTTCATCAATGGTAAACTAATGTCTCATTTCATCTGTCTAGAGATGAAAACCTGTTTACTTTTGTCAATGTGCGTCCTTTACAAAAATGACACGTACACACATACACAAAAATGGTACTTCCACCAATTACTCGTTGAAGCCAAATGATCAGAAATAGCTAATTTAAATAGCGTTACTGTTCAGCACGGACCAGGTATTAGCTGTATCAGCCAAATTATATGCCAAAATAATTACAAAAAAAATCAAAAAATGAGGTATGCATAAATGTAGAGAAAGTACAAATATAGATAGACAGACGTACAACTACCGGTTACGTGCCTATAATGTCATAGCATACTATATTTTTATAGCCAACATTTCTAATTAGCAAAAATATCTGAAGATCCAAAATAAAATGGGAGGAGTAGGGGGGGTTAGAGAGGAATTATTTCTCAAGAGGTGAACTGTTGCATTGCTGGTGCATTATAGTTAATTCATCTGTAGAAAGAATACGCAGAGACTTTTTATTTTGTTTATATTGCTGTTTATGATTAGAAGGGGGACTGTGCTGTAAATACATGTTAGCGTGGGTCATAATTTGTGAGTATTTATATACCCATAGAAACGCATATACATACGACATAGATGAGGTAGGTGTGACTAAGGAACACTCAAAAATGTTTTTTTTTTCAGAAAAATTCTGAATGAAAAACAGTAAGCTGGTAACTGTTAAGTCTCAAAAAGAGCTACACGGAAAGGAAAGTTGTCTGGTATAATACTTTCAATTCTTGCAAACACCATGAGTTCATACTAGCTATGCAAAATCTGTAGTATTAAGGTTTTCAAATGTGTGATGGAAGCTGCATGTTATTTTTTTCAGAACTGGTATGACTATCATAAAAGGAAATGAAAAAAAACCCCTAAAACTAATAAATAATGAAAGACAGTAATGAATCACGCATTCTGCTGTGCGTTATTTCAATAGCTACCTAGGACCATGTAAGTTAGAAGTAAATATGGACATATTACCTGTTATTCAAATGTGCTGTACACCTGGTAACTTAAAAAATAAAAATAAATAGTTTGAATTTCACTAATTGTTCTTTAGGCTATTAGGTTTGTGTGAACTGATTGGAAATGTTTCAAGATTTTTAAAGTCTACTTTAAAGAGCGTCATTTTAAGGTTCTTCAAATTCTTATGACGGTTAAAGCAAACAAAATGTGACAGTAAAGATAAATAAAATGTCAGACATGCAAAGAAAAAAACTTAAGAAAAACTTAAAATGACAAAACACGTCATTAACAAATTTTTATCTGGAAACCTGTTGATGTACTTCATTGTCTGAAATGCCCGTCTTGGTGGATTTTGGGGAAAATATCCATTGTGTAAGGTTCCACAGAGACAATAAAGACATACATACTAACGTACTGTAACAATAAGCCAACTTTACCGAAACAATTGACTAAACGGGCTGAAACCCCAAACACGTTTTTGTCTGTGCTCTTGTCTCAGTTTTGTTTGACTCATTAAGATGCATTAAGCACTCTCACCTTGAATGGGAACTGAAAATCAATAATGCCTGTTTTATGGACAATGCTTGCACTTGGAAAGTCAAGCAGATATTCCAAGATAATTGTAAAACTGAGAGGTTGCATAGTTTTGACTTGTGGCTTTGCATCAAGGTGAGAAAGTGCATTTTATGGTTGAAAAATACATAGTTTTCCATGGTACCTGTCAGATAGAGTACAGTGTCCATTGCCACATGCTTAAGTAATCATTTTGAAATGCCAACCATGCATTTTTAGCAAGATTGTTTATACTTTCCTTCAAATATAATAAATTACCACAAATATTTTTCCCTTTTGTGAAAACTGCAAAAGCAGTAACTGTAGTTATATATTCAATGCTTATGATATTGAACTTTATATTTCAAACTCATAATCTTTTAATACAGTTGCCAACACAGCCCAAGAGACAGCCAGAATCTAAAACATCAAAAATGCTAAGCAACAATGTCGCTAAAACAACATTAAGCAATCCTCAGCATGTATTCCTTGTTAGATACACATCCATTAAACATATCAAAGAACAACCTAACAAAAAACAAAGCTAACGTTTCAAAAACAAAGATCTGATCGCCAGGTTATATGAAAACAGACAACACACCTGGTACAATCTTTTGCGATGTGTGCTTAAAGGTAAATGTCATTTTTCATGTTCATAAAGACCTTTTGTTTTTCTGGGAATGCAAGAAAATGCTGTATTTCATTAGTATTAAGTCATATAGTCCATTCACATATGCATGTCAGCACACTTTTCAAAACATACCTTAAGAAAAGTATATTTTAGAAATGAATAAAAATAAAATAACTAGTTAACACTATACAGTACACACATGTATACCATTACTACTATGTAGTAACTACTGTCTCTACTATTTATGTACAATGTCACTCATTTTTGTTTAATTTTGGGGGTAAACAGTCTAACACATTTTCTCATAATAAGGCTTCAATGGAAGTTCTAATAACGTTTCTCTTTACACCTAAAAACAAAAAACATAAAAAATGAGGTTCAGTTGTAGCACCTTGTTGATATTGTTCCCAAAAATATGTAGAGACAGCAATACTGGACATCAGAAAAAAGGGTTTTAAAGTGAACATTTTTTTAAACTTGTGAAGTGTATTATATAATTTCTTATAAATACAAATAAAGTATAAAAAATTACAAATATCTGCAGAAATTTTATGCTGGGAGTGTAATCTAATTTCTATAAATTACAAACTCAGTCAGTTAACAAGTTACTGGCAAGTGACAATTTAAAGTTTAACACAATAAACATTAAATATTAAAAAATACTCCAGACTGCAACAGTAGGAATATTTTTAAATATTTTAATGAAATACGTATATTGTGTGTTCTCCTATAACGCGATACTTGCGCTCCTGAAAAACACCTCATTCGCACTATAGAAATAACAGACTATGGGAAACAGGTTGAAGCAAACAGTCAGAAACTTCCTAAGCCAAGCTATACCTTTGTAATTAAATTTTTCAATTTTTAATTTTTGCCGCATTGCCTCTGAAAGTGAGCAAAGATCATTTCTTTATGCCCACGCTCTCAGGATATCACGTCCTCTAATTCTAAAAAAAATTCATTCTTGATGTTTCAAGCTTCTCCTTAAAACTTTCTTATTGTACACATCACTTTGGTTTTGTTTAACCAGGACAGTTTAATATGTTTTAAGAGGTGTTAAACGACCATTTTATTTGTATTTTTTTTAAGTTGACAAATGCAAAAGGATAGCAATACAAACACCTGTAGGATAACACACAAGAACCGACGGTAACAGTATCCAGGTGTTTGTTACATGCATTACCCAATAAATGTTATGGAAGCAAATCCTCGTTTTTAAGACACGCTTTATAAGAGAACATACTGAACATACATATTGAAATGAATTTGCTATTTTAAATTAGGCTGCAATAATAATATGAAAATTTCTGTATGTTGAAAACAACATTTTGCTATATATGATCAGGAGGTGCACCTATTTTTAAAGGAAGAAGACAAAAAATTAGCAAATTTTTATTCAGATTCTAAAACTGACATTGCTGGAATGGACACAGATCCAAGCAATGTCTTCATTTCAAATTTGGTAGCACCTTTGCAGAATATGTTTAAAAAGCACCAGTTGCCAAAATAGAAAAATGCATTCCCTCTAATTCCAGGTTAACTTCTAGTCAACAAAACAAAACAAATATCCATCAAAATAAAATTATGTTCACCTTAATTCTTAAGAACCTTCTAGTGCAAAGTAATAAATTCAGACCTTATAAGAGTTATGTACCTCATCATTGCACTAAAATGCATTTAGCTGAACTCGTACACCTTAAAAGCAGATTGTACACTTTAAATCTGCTTCATCCCAAGATTATGGAAGTGTAAACATTAACACAGACAAAATTACACACCATACATTTCAATTAAATCATGATGTTACATCCGGACTAAAATGAAATGGAAAAAAATTAAGGTGAAAGGACTGAAATCAATAAGAAAACATCAATAGCATGAAAATATATATGCATTGCATTAAGGAATCTTCTACTAATATCCAAGACAATTGCTTCATAAGACGTTAACAATGAATAATCATCCCTAATTTTGCTTAAACATTTTCCTGGCAGGAAGTTACAAAGGATTGAAAACTATTTTTAAAATGACATAAAAGACAGTGGAACTAGGGCTTTCTAATCTTTATAAATTCTGGTCTGAAAGAGAATATTTTAATATTTAATATTTAATAATAGCAGCAGATGTCCAGTATTGCCTTGCTAGCTTTTCAAATCTTTTTGTCAGTCTGAGAACTGTTACGTAAAATCCTACACAGAAATGTTCACTTTTCTGTGCAGTTACATTAACATTTTACATACATTGGAATACCATAGTTACCATAATACCATAATAACAGTGGAACGTACAATAGCATAATATATTCTAATGTCATTATGTTACATACGTTTATGTACATTTTTCCTCTTACTGCACTGGTAGGTTTTACAGAAATAACTATACTGGCATCGTTGTTTGCTGAACTGGTTTCGTAAGGTCAAAGCACCTACTAACGGAAAGGCACCAGGAGGTCAGGAACGCGAACAAGTTTTGTTTTAATTGGTTCTCATTAGCGGTCTCTGAAAGTACACATTATTGGCAAAACAACAGCAACATAATAAAAACAGTAACTGTGCATAGCATCAGTCAGGAATTTTTCATTTCTACTCATTCTCTGCGTAGATGAAAATATTAGCTGATGCGTTGGCACAATTCAAAACCAATAATGGCAAAGAACACATGGATCACTTTTTTTCTTCATTTCACAGTATGACACAGACAGTTAAGTTTTTAAATTAAAAACATAGCTAACCAGCAGTTTAATCAGTCACACACAAAATTACACATAGAGTGACATTAAAGCTAAAGTCTTACTAAGTAACAGAACAAGGGCAAAGTAATGCAGTAAAAAGCTGTGCTTTTTTCAATTAAAAAATAATGAGGTTAACATGAATGTCGATACACCTGGCACAAACAGTGATTTATTTCCGGAATAGTTAAGTGACCCCTTAAAAAGGCAGAATTTGTACGTGAATCTTTGATATGTAAAGCAGACCCTCTGGTTACTAAGATTATTGTCTCTCCTTGTGAAGCAAGAACATTGAAAATATAAATTATATATGTATGTATGTATAGTTTTGAAAATCCATTGTTAGAAAACTATTTTTAGTAGTAGAAAGAAAAGAAAATCACAGTGTATTAGCACCCGGAGGAATCATTTCATGACCTCTTAGTTTAGCACACTAATGCATAAATAACGGTTGGCCAATAACCATCTGACCATCAAGAAATCTGGCTAAGACACCTGAAAGTTTTTGATACAGTGTTACTCTCTTGAAGTGTATAACTTTAACCACTACAACAAGGGAATGCGAGTGAGCAAGACCTCAGCAAAAAACAGTGAGCAACTCTGCTTGTGAGTAGAAGTGGAAATCCTAAGAAAGGAGCTTAAAGAAGCTCCCCAGATTACAGTGAAGATAACGGGACGTGACAGACAATACCAGGAGATGATACGTCATCTTGTTACTGAACACTGTTGACCCGACAAACGGTCAGTCTGTATGTATGAATTCAAGCATGGTTCAACTCAATGGCACAAAATGGCAGTATTTTTTAGTGTACTTCATACACACAACAAAAGACCAAGGATTTCCACTTTCTGCTTTTCAGCATCACCGTGTAACATTTCCAAGTGAATAAATAACTAAAACCACAGACTCTCTGCACCAGAATAGACCTGAGCCCCACGTTTAAGAGGAGGAAGGGAGAGCAGCAACCAGGGATGGAGTCAAGCTATGCCCACCTGCAAGAAGAGGAACCTGCAAAGCTATACCAGAGAAGCTGGCTGCCCCAATGCCACAAACTCTCACACAAGCCAAAAGAGGTCCAGAAACGGTGGATGATGCACAGGAAGCTATCCTTTCTGAACTGACAGAACCCAATGTGACAATCTAAAAGGCTGTCTTAAAACATGGACTAAGATGTCTCAATATCATAACCATTGTCTCCTACCCTGATGCTGACCTGGATCAAGCCAAAGAGCTTCTCATAACCCTAATAGTTTTAAAGACCAACAAAGTGCTTGTGTGAAAAACCGAAGCTATGCTTTGGCTGGTACAGATGGATTCCTCTTTACAGGCTCTCTTCCAGATCTTTTCCACCCCTGGCAAGGACCCTTAACCCCAACGGTCTCACCTGCAGAATATCTGCTTGCAAAGATCTCAGCAGGCACGAAAAGGTCAAAGAAAGCAGTGTCTTCCTTTTAGCAGTGCACCTAGATAACTCCTGAAGTGTCGCATCCAATAGTCTATAGACACTGATGCTTGCAGTGGCTGGATATTTTGCTACATGAAGTACACTGTACCAAGCACCATTACGAAAAACCGTTTCCGTAAGAACATGATGGGCAGATCCCCACTTCCGGGCTAAAAACCGTAATAAAAAAAAAGGGGGTGTGAAATGTGCACTGATGATATTGTCTTCTGAGTAGGGAAAAATGAAATCGTTCTCCACAGCAGAACTGGGATCAAAGGTCATTTACGTTGCCCAATGTGAGGAGAGTGTTTTGCAGAAAATGCACTGATATTTAATTCTACGAATGCGTCAGCACAAAACGTTTCTTCACTGAGGGCAACTGTAATATCTATGATTTTTTTCTGCTGCACCAGCCTTATTACTACAGTAATGTGGAAAAAGATTAGATTCTTACTTTCTCAGGATGCCTTTGGCAACGCACAGATATACATGTAGATAAAGGCCTTAATCGCGTTACCTCCGCTCTGAAATTTAAGTAACCTGTGATAGTGAGTAGCACCGTCAAACTTTGACAGTTTGATCACAGGAAGCTAGGTGCACCACAAACAGGGATTTATATAAATTACAGTAAAAGAGGTGATTTGGCTTAGTTATGGTCTAGTTGGAGTCGATAGCAGTAGGTCCTGTATAATGAGAGAGAGGGTCGACTTTCTTTTTTTGTGGTGGATTATAAAACGTTAAAATGTGTAAAAATTCTGGTATATTCAGGAAAAGATAGTTTCTAGTTTCGTTGGATTTGAACAAACAGGTAAAGTTGCAGACAAAGACCAAGCGAAAATTTTCAGACATGGGGCAGGTGGGCTTGGAGCTCGTGTCCATGTCAGGATTTGTTTGATGACATGCAATTCCAGCCTCATGGGATTTTTAAATTTATTTTTGCATCTGGGGGGTCCGCGGGGGGGGATGCATTACGGAGTAAAATGAGATGACAAAAATCTCCAAACGTCAAAAGTTTATAACTATTTAAAGAAGCAGGGAATGATGGAGGGACAGTGTATACCTAAACCCCCCCCCCCCCCACACACATACAAAACACCTTTGTCACCGTACAACCCCTCTGTGAGCAAAAGAGACTCAGCTAATTGCATGCCTATACACAAAAAACAGATCCAGCTCTTTGGGAATGCAAAAAACTATCGGTAATTGGGCATGCGACTCAGCCACAACCCTCAGTAATATGTGTGCTTCAAGATTTTGTGCTCTTTGCACCACTAAATACAATTTCAACAGTAGGAGAGGAATGCATCCATTAAACTCTCTAAGAAACAATGTTCTCTGTCATGTGACGTGGCCTCTCTCCTTCAAAAAACATCACTCTTCTTTTTTAAAATAGTACTGTATTTGTTTGTAGTCCAACGCTACTCTCAAACACATAATCATTCGATTTTTATCCCGAAAATACTGTGATTATAATGATAAACTCCTTGTTACCCCATCCTCGGAAAAAAAGAAATTAGCAGCAACCAAAATGAAAAGAAAATAATAATTATATATCTGATCCCATTTTATATGATCCCATTTAAAGTCGTGTAATAGAAACACTTGTGGATAGTAATCACTTGTGGAGTGTCTTCAACATCTTAAAAGTACAATCAGTTGTATAATTTGTGTCCTAGTGGGTACTGAAAAGGGTTTAGGGTGTGTTCTTACTTGTGGCTGCCTTAATGCTACTCAAGGTATTACTGTAACATTATACTCACTGGATATTTCCAAGCAATACGTTTGACATGACTATGTATCCTAAAAAAATTGCAAAATTGCACGAAACTGTCTGGTAAGTGCAGGATGAATGAACGAGATATACAAGACGCAACTGTAAGGTTTACTCATTTTCAGCTGAATTCATATTATGCTAAATTCAATCAGTACTAATTTAATAGAGTAATGTTAAGGCAGTTTTGCAATATTGTCGTAATGCCGTAAGCACCAAACCAGTGAACTTTGGTAGGTTGTCTTCTCTCTATAGGTTGCATGAATCACTGAGACCAGCAATTTCCGAACAGCTGAACATCAGCAGCCAAGCAGGAACTGAGGACAGGGCAGAATGTGACATTTATGCTCTACAAATGACTATGGACTAGTGGGCTTCATGAATCTTTGAATTAAGGCATCAGTTATTCACGTCCCTGGTAAAAAAGCATCCTAAAGAAAATATTATGACCACATCACCAAAGTAACCATTTTAGGCCTAGCTGAAGCAACAGAACATTAAGCATGTGTCTCACATACACTAATATTAATTCCTGTTTTCAATATGAATCTGCTACTGATCGACGCCAAATCGCTTTTAAATCAGGTTATCACTAATAAGTCATAAAAAAATCCCAAAGTAAGGTAATGTCCAAGTAGAGCACCCACGATAAAATGAAGATGTCGGAAAGAACACGCTGGCCTGCCTCTATCATTCCCATCAAACTCCATACCAGCCACCCGTTAAACCAAATGACTCCGAGATCGCCAATTACATTTCAGAACGCAAAATTTCAATGACATTGTACATCCAAAACATACACCTTTACAGTTACCCCAAAAGAACAACACTGCCACTCTTTGCGACCAACATAAATCTGTTACACATATTTTTCATACCAATATAAAATATATGCTTTTTCAGCCCTCCCATGAGCCAAGGAAACTATGCATCTTCTGGGTGTTGTATTTAAAAACATGAATGTAAGGCCAAAGACAAATGGGGAGTTTAGAGAGGTGAGTAGACAAGCCTTCAGAGGGAAGACTCATACTGCAGAAGCTCATAGAGAAGGGGTCCATCTCTGTACCTGATCCCTACTGCTGTGGGAGTTATGAACTGCAGGATGTTGATAGTTCTCCTTAGGCGCCGGTCCACAAAATGGGCATCCCAGGCTGGGTAGCGTTTCCTTGGCATGTCGATCTTGATGAGCGGCCCCTCGAGACGATATGGGCGGCCTGATGGCGTCGTGGGCACGGTGGACCTCACCTGGAACACAGGCAGGCAGGTATCTGCAGCCAAGTCCTCCTGTTGGGATTGGTCAGCGGCAGAGACCCGGGTCGGGGTGGCCTGGGAACCACGGGGCCCAGGGGTGGGGGCCATTGGCTCAGCCTCTGGGGGCAAGGGGAGCCCCCACAAGAGGTCGGCACAGCAGGAGCTGGCCAGAACCCTCACCCTGGGCCCCATTGGGTGCAGGAACCCATAGTAAAGAACCATGAAGAGCACACCTGAGGCAAAGCACAGGTAGACACTGCACAGTGCTGGCACAGCATAGGAGTCGGTGGTGGGGTCTCTGTAGACATACCACAGGCAGGTCAAGACTGTGTTCTCCAACAGCACCACTAAGTAGTAGGCCACCATACGGCATCGGGTCCTGCCTTCTTTGACGTTGAACCAGCAGAAGATGTAGACGATGCCTACCACCATGTTGAAGAGCACCTCCTCCCATTTGGACATGCAGAAGTCGGTGCCGCCGTGCACGATCCAGAAGGCCATGGCGCACCAGTGCACGACGATGAAGATGCCGAAGTAGATGTGGAAGATGGAGGCGAAGAGGGCGAAGGAGAGCACCCGCGAGGAGATGGTGAAGAGCCGCCAGAAGATGTGGATCAGGGCTCCCCGGTAGCTCATGCTCTTCTTGTCATCCCGGGAGTCCCGCAGGAGCTTGTGGTAGGAGGCCAGCACCCAGGCCAGGGAGAGCAGCGAGGCCACTGCGGAGACACCTGCACGGGGGCGGCAACCAAGAGAAGGCCACTTCACACAAGTACGCAAGAAAAGAGGTACACTGTTCCAATTCAGTGCAAACTAATGTAAAAATATATATATTCTTAAGAAAAAAAACACAATTCAGGTGTTATTTTCACCAGTGCAGAAACAGATTTTAACAGAATACAGACTTCTTCAAACTGAAAAAGGCCATACATTTACTGGTTTCTAACATCAACACTGGTCTCATACTCAATACCACTACAGTCATAGACAGGGCTCTTCAAATCTGGCCCTCGATTCCAAATCCAGGCCTTGCTTTCAGTTCTCCCGGGTAGTTAGTTTAATGGTTACTGCTTCTGATTGGCCAGAGGCTTCCCACCTGACTGACAGGTAAAGGTAGAGTGGAAAATTGGCACTGCTCAGCTCTTGAGGACCGTGAGTTGAATAGCTCTGGTCATGGAGATGGGGTCAGATCATAGCTTACAGCAGTGTTTCCCAACCCAGTCCATATTTTTGCTCCCTCCCAGTTCCCAACACACCCCTACCAAGTATCTGGGGTTCTTGATTGGCTGGCGGCTGGTGCAAAAACGTGGACTGTCTTGGAGTCTTTGTGGACTGGGTTGGGAGACACTGGCTTACAGAATTCTACATACAGTATGTAATAACTGCAATATGTTCAGCTCAGAACAAAAGGAGCTCTTTAGAACATCATCTTCAAATCAGCCTCAAAAGCTGTACACTAATATAACTGAATGAAGAATGCATAGCTTTAACCAGCTAAAAGAGACGCCCCCTGGAGGTCATTCCTTACACTGCAGCGTCTCTGCCCGGTTCCTTTGGATCATTATGCAGAGCTGTAGCACCAGTTGGGGGGCGCTCTCCAGGAAGGTCTCCAGGAGACGCAGCATGTTGACGTCCGCGTACTCGTACATCATCGCCCAGTAGAAACGCCGGTGGTGCTCCTTTTGCCGCCGGCTCTGAATGCCCAAGTACATGGTGCGGATATATCTGTCCAGAGATAAAGGCTTTTATTATATTAAGTATTTATAAGGCTGTAGTCACTGGAGCAGTTTTTGGGATGGCATTGTGACGTCTTGACACCTGAAGTACATTTTGCCACAACCCCTAATCCACAACGCCAGACCTGATATACAATGTATTATCCAAAACTTCACAGCCGTAGCTAAAAACATAATTCGAATCAATGAACCAGACCAGGCACGTAAATTACGGATTTGAAATCCACCGAAATGTGTTTGCTCCCGACCAGACGCGTAGGCAAGTAGTAAAATAATTAGTTGAATCCACATCGAAATTTAGCGAGCCACCCTAAAGTAATTTCTGGCCACGGGCATGAGCTACACGTTTCTCTTTGCGACTGAATGTGACGCGAGAGACCATTTTAACACGCCGACTCAACAACGTGCCATGTACTAAAAGCAAATTACGGATTACTACCGCTAGATGGCGCCCGACACCGCGATTCTGGAAGACGGGAGCAAGCGATAGGATGGTATCTGAACTGCTGTTTGATTAACATGTGGGTCTTTCAAAATTTATGATTATAGAACGTTATGAAATGATATGATATATAATATCTTCTACCAATTAATGGCAAAATAATAAGGACGGTTACAGAGCAAATGTAAATTAAAGTTTTTGCGTAAAAGTTATGTATAAAATAAATTATGTATAAAATGTATTTTTAAATGTATAATAATTTGTATGCATTTTGTATAAACCAAAAGTGGTGGCAGTGGTGACCATCACTAGTTCAAATCCCAGACCAGCAAGGTATTACCCCCGCACACTATCCCCTGGTACTCAGTAATAATTGCCCACTATGTCACATACAGCTCAAGTGCCGAGGACACATTGTGTTGTTGTGTGACAACAATGATAATTAATCACTTTCACTTAACAATGATGGTTAAAGAATATAATGTTAGTATGCATAACCAAATTACGTGTATTTGGTAATGGAAACAGTGCATAGGCAAGGACAGCTGGTTTGAGCTAAGGATGCTGAAATTCGGAACCAATATACTTCACTGAAGTGCTTTTGTGTCATCATAGCTATTGATAGATAACCATGGTAGTCTTTTTGGAGTCACCTCTGCGCCACTGTTTCCGATAATTTCTCTGCTACTGAAGCAGCACTTCCTTGACTATAACACTGAATATCATTAAAACATATTCGTCTTTGGCTCTGTCCAATCCATTTTTTCGTACATATTTTGAACAATTTAAGACTTGCTTGATGTTACCTCTAGTTCCAACCTCAGTTACTTAACATGGACTATGAAAAATTACAGCATCATAAAACGTGACCTCAGTATACCTACACAAACACCATTACTCGCAGAGATGATCTTAGAGACAGTGGGGGCCCAAGACATAAAACTCCACGGGGCCCTCCAACACACCTCACCGGCATGGTGAAATTTATGACTATTGTTTTAGCATGAAGTCAAAATTAATAATATCAACAAAGATAATTTAATAAACACAATTCCTTTATTTTCACTTTACTGTGAGTAACAGAATACACAAATAAAGCAGATTCGTCGTTGCATTGTGCTACGTAATCAGGCCAGCTCGGGGGGGCCCAGGCAATTGCCTGCCTTGTCTGTCCTGCCCCTACGCCCCCGCCTACTCAAAAATCTATCTGGTCTCCAGCTTACAACACAACTCAGACGAACAATTTAATTTTCAAAGGCCGTCCTTAGAGGGTCACGTTGTGGTGAAGCCAGTGCGCTTGTTACATTAACTAGCTGTGTGATACACAGTGGCAGACTGTCATATGAGGATGGCTGGTTGCATTTGTGGTGGATCTCTATGCAGACAAGGGAGGGTAAAAGTGAGAATGACAGAGAGAGAGAAAGAGAGAGAGAGAGAGAGAGTGGACTTGAATGACAGTACTTCATTGACAGTGAGCCAACCTATTTGTTTACTTCCTATCTAATTCAGTTATCGCCATGATAGTTTAAGGGAGTTTAATGAAATGTTTTTCAACAACCCGCAGTGTTATTTTAAATGCAAATAGCATGAGTTATGATGATGTATATATATGCACATAGCTTTTAAAATGATATGCACTGTATATTAAGAACCTTAAAAAAAGAAGCGTTTGACACCTTTTTCTCAGTGTAGAATCACCAGATGAAAATAAATTCTTCTTTGATTATGTTTTTGAGAACAGCAGGAATAAATGAGGACAGATAGACGCTAAAGAATCTGCATGATTTGACTGGAGAAAAGCCCCTGAGCCAAAGCTCGCGTTCAGCTCTTCATGACATACAAACTGAATAAGGCACACAGGTCTCAGTGAGCTAATTGGCCAACTTATTTGCAAGCTGGAAATGTTCATAAAACAATTTGCTCATATCCTTTTTAAGACGCAGTACCACAGTCCATTAAACACAATTATGAGTTTTTGTGTAAAATAAAACCAAAATTTAGCATAACTACATACACTTCTTTGGTGTATACTGCAGTTTTCTTGGAGAGAAACATTTTCCAGCTATCGTATATCTCATGAATTCACTGAGTTGAGACACTAACACACACACACACATACAAGTTAGTCTTCCTATCTAAATGCTACCGTCCATTCATCATTCATAGGTCAAAACCCTAATCCCAATCATGACACCCTTAACCCCTACCCATCCCTAACCTTAACCATAAGTAACCAACCCAAATAGAAGACTTTTGGCATTTTTACTTTTTTGATTGCATTCACAGAATTTTATAAAACCGAGGTTATCCAAATGGGGACCTCAAAAGATGTCCCCAAAAGTAGGGAAAATTCAGGTTTTACTACACTTTGGGGACAAATTGGTCCTCAAATGTGATCTATGCTAACCCACACATTTTCCAGAACATCTTCATCTTATCCTGGAGGATATACCACAAGGATTTCCCAGTTAGCTGGACAACTTAAGCCTATTGTGAAAATTGTCCAATAGGAAGAGAGGTAAGTGACATTCCTACTGGACAATCTTTACATTTCCTTTACGTTACCTGGCAAATGAAGGACTCCCGCTTTGTGGAATACCTCTTTGGTGACACCAATGGGAAATATTTTAACTTTGACAGTATACCTCCAGCATTTATGCAGAGAACTTCAACATAGAAACAATTCAGGTGGTCCTCCTACTCACCAGACAAGAAGCACTGGTATTTTTTTTCTTTTTCTGTTGTTTTTCTATTTCTTTCCCTTCTATGTTAATGGAAATGACCATAATTGTTATGCTGGTTGTTGAACTTCTGTCTCTTTTCAGTCTACCAGCAAATCTATCCCTGTTGTTTAAGCATGAGATTTAAGCACACAGTGACATATGAAACAAAAAAATCACATTCATTGAATGTCAAGTGTTGTGCATTTTAAGTCCAGACATGTTTCCCTGTGCAGACAGCAGGCAGTCTCTTCTACTTAATGTTCAAAAACCCATACTTCACTGGACCTTATGATAGACTGTCAATTTCAATGTTTGACTCTCTGTGGAGCGAGCTGGACCTCGTGATTGTAACCAGAGCTTAACCTCAACCTCAGAATTACCAGAGTGACAATGTCAATTTTATTGGAGATGCACTTAAGGTTGGGAATATTATGCACCAACAAAAAAAAATGCACAACGTGCAATTGGCTATACTATATATAAACCATCCATGCATAATATAACTGATTAAAAATATCGTCATAGTGGCCTACCAATAACAAGGTTTGTACTTTTTTAGCAGCCGTGTAATTCCTTGTTTTGCAGTCTCACTGGAATTCTGCAAAGCCTACAATCTTGCCCCAGCTATCAGTACTTTCAGTCCTCCCTTCCCATTTGAAAAATGCAGAAAGAAGAAATGTAACAGTTAGGCCTGATTTTCTGGGTTTGCTATGGCTAAGATGTCAGTAGCTTTCATTGTGCTTAGGATGAATTATAATAAATATCCCCTCTGAGACCAGAACAGGGAGTGTGATCATATGACCTCACAAGTGAGTCATGTATCTAAGGTGAGAGAACATTCTCTGGATGGAGCTGCATTGTGACAATCAATTACCATGCAATTAATCTCTGTGGGATCGTCTGTTCTCTCCAGATCCCCATGACAAGCAGTTCCCTGCTTGTCAAGAGCCAGAATACGTGACGGATACAAGGTTAAATACAAATATTACTCAGAACAAAATATTTATATGTTCATGGCTTTACTCTATACATATAAAACCTTTGTGTCTGGCCTTCCTGTTCCTGGCAGCCCCCCCCCCCCATAGCAATGGTTCTTAATCCTGTTCCTGGCAGCCCCCCCATAGCAATGGTTCTTAATCCTGTTCCTGGCAGCCCCCCCACCATAACAATGATTCTTAATTCTGGTCCT
>JABFEB020000026.1:18269403-18284800 GCA_019775895.2 Stomatorhinus ivindoensis
TGACATATGTAATCACACACTGACATATGTAATCACACACTGACTTATGTAATCACACACTGACATATGTAATCACATACTGAGGGCCATTAAGAGATACTACTTCTCCTAAATGGCTCATTTCTGCACTGTGGGGGAGGAACTCTGAAGTACCCCAAGAAAACCCACGCATGCCACACTGGGTGATACCGAAAAACAAAAAATACGTAACAGGTTTTACAAATTTCCTTTTTTATTCAGCTATCTGTCCATGAATTCCATAAGCAGGGTATTACCTCAGTCCTCATTAATAGCCTTGCTCTGGGAATGCTTCATTACTGTATGCGGAAATATGTATCACATATGCATTACTAGGCTAACCGGTAACCACCACATAACCCTTACAAGTGGCGGGAAAGGGAACTTGAGATGAAGCTTGTACAGTTCAAGGGAGAGGCCAGTGCAAACCAAATGAAGAATAGCTGAAGGCAAAAGCAGACAGACATCGCAAGGGCAGGTGAAGGATTGCGCTTCTCTTCAAGATCCACTGAGGGGCTGCACACCATCCCACTCCATTGCTAAGTCATTCTTAGTGCTCAAAGGAATAGTGTGATGTCACGTATTGGGGGAGGGGCTGTGGTCTGTGAGCCAATGGGTTAAGAGAACTCCTGTCCTCTGTCCAATCAGATTAGGTAATTTTACACTTATCAAGCGGAACATGCCTGTTCCTCACCGACAATTTCTGAACGTCACGGTAGGGTTAGCTATCAACAATGGATCTGCACGTTAAAAATTAAGACCCAAAAAAGGGAAACCAAGAAAGACTTGCCCAAAATATAGGGGTAATAACAGGTAAGGCTACTTCTTATCTTGCGTTAAATCACATATTTAAATACATATATAACTGCAGGCCTCTGAAATTAAACGCCTGTACCTCTATTTGTCCGTGTGGTAAAGCACGTAAAAGCCTTGACTCTGAAACAGTTGTTCGATTGGACACCCCTGTGCTGTACTGATAAGATTAATGATGATCCATGCGTCAACAATCTACAGAACTTTCACACTGCATTATTTATGTGACGGCAGCAGTGATAGGTCAAGGCTTAATTCACTGTTGACAGTTTTACTAAAGTCTGTAATATCAAAGTTGGATGTTTACCTGGGAGTCAGGGAATCGGAGCTTCAGAGATTATGAATAATATTAGATATCTACAACCTAGTGAACACAATGTAAAATGCATTTGTGAATATTTGAACTTTTTCGTAAGCAAATGCCAAATATCTAGATAAGCCTTTTGGGTATACTCAGGCACAGTGAAAAAAACAAACTGTGATAACCAAATATTTACTGTGATCATCTGAAGACAAGTGGAATAAGACATGAGATGTATTTATGCTACAATATGGTCTCTTAAGCAAATAAAAAAACAAAAATGTAAAAATCACATACAATTTAGAGAGAAATATGCATACTGGAAAAATTCTGACATCAGCTACATTGCAGGCTTCTCCATTACAGATATTTTAAATGAGCTGCACTATATGAAAGCTTCACAAGTTTCATCAAACAGTCACTTTGTCAGGTTCTCAAATGGATATCTTGGTTGTAGCCTTGGTAAAATAAAGCCTTGTGAAAATAAATTTGGCTCCTATATACAGAAATAAAGACAACACTATACCTGTGATCAGAAGGTCACCGGTTCAGATCTCAGGGTAGACAGAGTGACAAGCCCAGTTGTTCCAGAAACTGGCACCCTTTGCTTTCTTAAATGTATGTTGCTTTGGATATAAGCATCTGATAAATATATATGGACAAAATAATGGAAATTTCAGCTGAAATAACTCAATAACAAATGTAGCCACAAGCAAGAATCTTAGACTGAATTACAATTAGCAGGATGCTGTAAAAGTTGTCTGACAATCAGAGCTTTGAAGAGTGAGTATTCAAATGCATGTGAGCCAACTCTAGTTAGTGGATATAACTGTGGTTTTTAAATCCTGCTTCCATTGCTTCATGTATAGAGTTCACCTGTTTGCATCCTACCCACCAAAAACATCTGGCTGACTGGCATAATATGCCACATTCAGTAAATTTTGAATTGCTGTAAAGAGGTGTTCATATTACTGCTTTTAATCACAGTAGATAATATACATCGGGTATCTATATCAGGTGTCTTTCTGTTTCATTTTTGTCTTCCACGGAATTGTCATCTCTAATGTGAATGAAAATGCTACGAATCTCCCTGTTCACATTTACACATTTCACATTGTAGATCTTATGTATATTAAAAGGTTTACAGTATATGGTATTTGTGGGATTTAGATAACATGTATGTACTTAGACAACTTATAGCAAATCACATCTCAGTTGCAGTGAAGTACCTTTTCTTCACCATAAAATTCTTTTCACATGACTACACCAAGTTCAAGTCCAACCCTGATTAAATACGATGCCAATGTCCACCCCCACAAAACACAGCGCAGTAAACATGACACAAATTCCAGGAAAAAAAACAAACGGCTTATTTTTTTACAGCCTTGACTACGAGTTTCTAGATTTCAAGTATTTTAGGGTTGTTGTTCTAAATGATACAGCTCAGAAGTGACAGCTTTCCCAGGAATCGGGCCATTCTGCCAGACCGATTTGAGGCGTGAGATTCTTCGTGTGGACGCATAGTGCCATTTTGCGATACAGGCACGTTGGACTTTCTGGGATGACTGAGGCTGAGCAAGACTGACGTCTACCACATCCTCCACATTCTCTTGGGCAGAGTGAACCTCAGTAAATGATAATTCCCTTGCTATGTGGCCAGCATTTAATAATGTCCTTCACGGCATTCATGGCTACTGAAAGCGCAGTTTGAACCTGTTGACCTGTGTTCAGAAAGCAAATGGCTGTTGAAACACCTTCCTTTTGTGAAGCATCTGTAGGTAAATTAAAGCGTCAAGTGCTTTTGCAGTTTATTCAGTCACACTGGATGATATCTATGCTTTTTAAAGCTAGTCATAGCCAAATGTGACCTCAACTGGAAGGTAACATGCTCCGCTGCAGTCTTTCAACATTAGAGGCATTTTTAAAACAGTATCAATTAATTCTGCTTTTAAAGGCCAACTTATGACCAATGTGACAAGAAAAATCAGAGAAAGATCAGACAGACACAGTGCTGAGTACATTACAGCAAATCATCCATTTCGAACAGTGCAGAAATATTGTGTAATCCATAGACGTTAATGGCTTCAAGATGTTCAAGTCCTTAAACTGAAATGTAGAAAACACTGGGATGGTAGGGAAACTGTAAACTGCTGGCCAGTAAGTTACAGATGTGATTCTATAATCACATTACGTGATTAAAAAATTGAGATCTTCAGGCTTAAGATTAAAAGATTTTTTAAAAATCAAGTAAGTCACTTTAAAGAACCTCTATTGTCAATCTCCTCACCTGGAAAATATAAATATATAACCCTACTGATAACAGTAAGGCTCCGGTCATTAAATTTCATTCATTTCTTCTGCACCAAAATTTCATGTGATGTTTATGAAAGGTAACTATGGATAGATAATTGTTTAAGGGAGTTGAAAGATGTATAGCCTAAGGATGAAATGAAACACATGGACAATGTTCAATGACCTGATGCCTTTTTTTTAACTAAAACAGAACGCAGAACACCACAAAGTTTCTTCCATGCGAACCATTCCACAGTCTGGGCTGCATCACAAACACAAGATCCTGATAACGGTAATCACCGCCTAACAACCAGCTACGCACTCACAGCTTTAATGAGGCAAGTTAATGCAATTAATTATCCCTACGACTACTAGGTAATTAAAGCTGGGGAAAAGTTTTTTTTTTCATTACCAAATAAAACAGATGCAGCTGGTGGCATCAGCGAAAGACATTTTCCACAAAATCTACCCAAAATAAACCCATATACTGTAGTCAGGCCCTACATGGGAATTTACAGTTATTAAAGATACAAGGTGGCAAGAGGTTGAACATTAAACATCTAGATGCATAATACTGGATAAATGGGGATCAGAACGGTTAGCTATGTGTGAAATTACTGACTTACTGTAAAATCTATATCAAACAGCTGGTCTATAAATCATTAATGAGACCTTTTTCATGTTGAGGTATCCAATAACTCAGCATGTCGTTCTCCGCAGGAGTCATATTCTAATGCTTAAGCTGTTATTATTAAACTGGGATAATTCATTTCAATGTTTCCCTTCCAATCGTCCTTTGTTAATTGGTTGTTTGTCAGTCAGAATTATTTAATCCTAATAGTGCAAAAATCTATTATTTGATATATTTATAGGTAATGTACTGGTGTATATATAGGTATTTAATGCAAATATATTAGAATCTTTTTTTGCAACAGTATTTGTAAAAAAAGGCTTGAGGCATACAGTCACATTCAGGAAACGGCCCAAATCTGGGGCGTCACCTTTCAGCCTCTTCTCTGAAAGCACTTAGAACAGCATGTGGAATTCAGAACTGTTCAGCGGAATCTCATTTAATCCAAAAGCCAAGGATTTCCTTCTGCATCACCACCATTTGTTGACATCAAGGAGTTTCAGATAAATATATATATAATGTTATAAAACCGTAAAAGAAAAGGCATTGGAGTACCTTTTCTGCCAGCAGAAGTCAGCACATCAGACAATTTGAGGAAACAGACATGTGGCGCTCTGAGAGAGGAAGTCCCAAGGAAGAAAAGTCAAGGACGACAAGGGTCTAGTGAGAAACAAACACTTACGAGCAGCTTGCCCTGTGTCCCAGGCGGCACTCTGTCCCTTACTCTCTGCATGTGAGACACTGTCTACCCCCCTGTCCCAAACTCAACTGCTTCTCTCTAGGGAGGACGCCGACATGAGATGTTCCAGCCAAGCCTCGCTGGTGAACTAAAGCAAACAAACAGAAAATGGTGGACATGTGAAATGACGATGGGGCGAGAGAAAAAGGAACAAACAAACAAAAAAAGCAACAAAATCAACATGCAAAAAACAGGCATTAAATTAATAATGAATAAAACAATGGGTTGGGGGTTGGGGGGCTTTCAAAGGCATTAAAAGACCAGCTGATAGTGAAGTCCTCCAGTTGGTGTTGCATTCCCTGACCAGGTGACATGTGACGCTCATGTTTTACTCAGGCTCTGACTAATGAGTTAAAATCCACTTACTCCCACCAGGACATGACTGATCGAGGTGAGCAATCGCCGCGCAAGAGATCGTGATTAATTTTATTCTCGTCCAAACTCAAAGGAAGAACCAGAACAAATATTCCAGCCCAAAGCTTTTGCTTTCACAAATTTGTATGCACTAAGACTTCTTTTTAAAAGCACAACAAAAGCTACATAAGTAGCTTTGAAAAATACATGGATGGATGTTAATGTCTTCAATTTAAACTTTTTCCCAAAAGGAATTTGTAGCTCAAAACACAAATTCCCACCAGCTTATTGTGCCCTCAAAATGAACACCACTTCGATAATTGCATGCAATCTATCATACTAAATGTACCGCATAATACATTTGAAAAACGTGGTTCCTCTGAAAGCGATGAGCCGTTCCTTACTTTTTATCTGCAAGCTGTGATACCTTTTCATTCATTGACAGGTAATCTGAACCTTGACTTGGAATAAATGTAAGCCTATTTCTAAGGTGAATTTACAGTAGGCCTACATACAACATGTGAAAATTACACAGGCCAGATATACAGATTTCCCTTAAAGTCTCTTAAAGTGTATGAATAGGAAAACAACACAGACCTCGGTTCACAATCAACTACAACATTAAGCTGAATAACGGGCTAAATAATTTTTTAAAAATCTTAAATATTTTACATAAACAAATTACACCTGAACGTTTAACGCAGCTGTTTGTCGAGACTGAAATTCTGTTTAATGACTAATGCAATCCAGCCTTGTATCAGTAACACGAGTTTGCCACGGTGTGGGAAATGAAAAACGTCTGCGTAAATGCACTTCCCAAGTCATAATTCCCCAGTGCATGACGCCCCTGCCATTTCCTAAAAATCAAATAGATATACCTTTATTGTTTTTCCCCGAAAGGAGTCTACAGGGTAAAAGACGCTGGGGAGTTATTTGAGATGCACATGCGTATATAGCTATGCGCCACGTAAAAGAACAGTAGCCTACATACAGTTACTGAAAGCGACTCCCCGTCATACCGATCGCTCAGATCTCTCATTCACGACAAACTGGCGCGATTTGATTCATGTAATAAAAATGATTTAGAGGAAAAGCCAGCACAGATAACTCATGGGGGGTTCCCGACCGCGCATGGTAAGGATCGGACCGGCGGCTCGCTGCTAGCGACACCTTGGCCGACATCTCAATAATGCGGATCAAAGCGGGACTTGAGCAGCCGCATTACTACGGCTGCTTCCTGGCGGCTCTTGCCTTTACAGGCTGCGATTAAAGCCCCGCTGTGCTGCGGGGTCTCCGGTATGGGCGGAGGGTCGCTCCTTCGGGTCTTACTGAACCTCCCCACAGAGCCAGTGATTTTCACTCAAGATTATAATTTTTTTTTTTTTTAAGTTGCTTAGGTTGCTTCACCCAAAGATGTTGTTACACACTTTCATTTTAATTACGGATACAAATGAGCGCTATATTGCGATGGGTTGGTGCCCCATGCTGGGTTGCTCCATTCCTTGCACCCGTAGCTTCAGGGATAGGCTTCGGACCCGAACCGGATGAGCGGGTACATAAGATGGATGGATGGATTGATCGTTGGATAAAAGATGTAGTCTTTTTTGACAGTATAAATAAAGCATGCCGGCTAAAGGAAACTAAAGATAACATACTTGGTGTGAATAACATATAACACCAATCCTTTCTGCACTTCACAGGCATTTGTGGATTATCAGATGAGCTGGTATTAATTTTCATTAAATGTCACTTTTTATTTAACATGATGAGATGTGGGAGGTAACCAGTGTCTGATGATACAGTTCAAACACTTAGGTCATGTTGCACAAACAGCTATAATGAAAATACAACAGTTTAATGCAATGTCTTGGATCAAAAAAAATGTGTATCAGTGCTGGATACCAAAGAGCACCATAAGTAACCAGGGCCTTTTCCACTGAAGTTCAGGAACCTTGTTCCTGGGCTGTTTCTAGCGACAACTTTTGTAATCCCTGGATACTTTCATGTGTCACTTTCCCACCAGACAATAACAACTATGATCTTAATGCTAAATAAGCAGGGGATATGTAAACTGTCGTGCCATCCGAATATATGGACAAGTTGCATTTTATTATTTATTTTATTTATAGTAGACCTACAGCCTGTGCCACATTTATTATTCATTGTTAAATCTGACCAACAATTCAATCCTTTGTGTTGCACAGAATGAAACCGACGTGACGTAATTCCAGTAACGTGCTGGCAAGTTTTGGCGCCAGCATAGACAGCAGCTCTCAGTTATCGATCAATTTTTCAGATGCAGGCAAACAAAAGGTATTCATTAATGCATTTAATGTAATCGAGATACAAAAATAATTCCATCTACTGAATTTTTACCCCACAATTCTATCTCTTTTCTCCTCACTTCAGTATAACGTCCAAGTTAGTGCTGGTGCTTGCAGTCAACCATTCAGCAAAGTTCATTGCTTAAAGCGCACCCAATAGTTCTTGGTCAAGCAAGAAGTACATACTCTGGAGTAGGGACTAAAAGAGGGGTCACGGAATATATAGATCCAAGTTCCTGCGGTGGGAATGCAACTGAATTTCTTGGGTCCTGAAAAAGGTTCCTGCAATAGGAAAGCTCAATTGCTGTGGAGGAAGCAATTTCCATCATTTCATGTTACCTCATTCAAGTCACACTGCCCCTGCTGGACATGACTTTTAATCGTCCAGATACAGTAGATGTAAACTACGTAGGCGAGTACAGTCAGTACACTGTGTCGCCTCACGTGAAGTATATTGTGGCAATTACATGTCATCTCCTGCATTGTAGAATCATCATTCATGTATATATTGTGACATAGTCTGCCCAGAGGAGAGAGTGTTTTGATATAGTATGGATATATTACAGCATATGTCAGATTGGCTGGTCTATTTCACACTTCACGGCACGGTTTCTCTTAGGAACCTGCAAGCTGTATCTGCTGCTTGGTTGGGAGAGCGGATGCTAGTAAAATGAGATGTGGTGTGTCGGGATCTCTCACGTCTATCCTCCAGTCGCTGTATTCACCCTCTGGAAGAGAGTCTTCTGACACTTAAGCACAATATCTTTCACACCATCCCCTCACTGTCATGGGAGACTGGAGATCTGCGAACCCCCCCGAAGGGCCGGGTGTGGACAAAAGGTCCCTAAAGTCTCAGTCGAGGACTGTCCCGCTTGGCGGCAAATTCTCACATCTCGGCTCTTCGGCAAAAGGTGGCCTGACCCGTCATGAACGAGCGTGAAAAGAGGGACGGCGGAAGGCTACAGTCACAGATTTCAAAGCAAGCGGAACACCCAGCCATGCCGCCGGCACCTGGGACACTACGCTTCACAGAACCACATCTGTGAACAAGACGGGAACCATTATAGCGTCACCAGTGACAACCCAGCGCACTGGATGGGGAGACATGGAGAACGAGGCAAGGAAGCACCACAAAGGCAACTAGGTGGCAGCCTCAGGCAGTGGCTCATTGAGAGTTTCCACAGCAGGGGTCCGAGCTGAAGACATTTTTAAAAACGGTACTGGTGTGGCACCACAGGGAGTCAGGGTCACAGTCAGTATTCCTCATAGCAACCCCTCAGATCTTCTGTCTTCGGAAATGCGGAACGCTGTCACTGGAGTTACGCCAGGCCATTAAAAACCGTAACAGCCAAGCAAAGAAAAAGTCAAGAAAAAAACCTAATTTCTCTGCCTTCAAGAAGTGATGGAATTTGCCTCCTGTGCTCATTACATCACAGGTTCCTCGTATATCTGGCATGTTCTTCTTGCGATTCAAGGGACTTTTTTTCTGAAAATTAATTGTTTCCACCAACACCCACGCTGCTCCTTGTACCATTCCCCAGTGTATCAGGTCATATGCAGACTTAAAGACACTAAAATGTATTTATTTAGCCTTCAAATAAAAAAACATACATTGCATTTTATCCACAGTAAATTTTTGGACTTCATCTGGTTATACAATGGGATATTTTCAGTTTAAACAGCTCACCTGAGGGATACTTCACCTAAGATTTGAAGAGAAAACCATTGCATTAAAAGCACAGCTGCTTTTTTTCACAGCAAAAGAAGAAGAAAGGGATGGATCTGCCCTCCCAGTGCTAATTACACCCCTTCAAAGCAGTGATTTTTTTCCAGGATAAACCTTTGCTTTGAATAAATCCACTCACTTACAGAGATTCAACCCAGGGCAGCAAAGAGCTACAGCAGATGCCAAAACCTTATTATTGATAAAAACATTGACTTGAAAATGTTTGCCTGGCAGTGCTGGCAAATGCAATCCCGCAATGCTACACAGTTTGACAGTAAAATTTCCAAGCGCGTGAGCAGTATTTGGAAAGCTAGGAAACTGTGAAACTCACCTTCCAGTTGGTCAAAGACAGTTTCTCTCTTTATAAATGTTACAATTAAAAATTTAAAAGCATATTTTGAGAAATCTGTAGTCCAATTCTACACACTGTCCAGCTCGAGGGTTAAATACTGAACAAAAGGCCGCCCAAGCTTTCTAATTAAAATTTGAGGTGGGGGGAAGGTCACTGAGGAATAAACACACCTTGGAGCAGGAAGGGGGGAGTTGGGTGGTATGAGGTTTAGTTTAAGTGCCTGATCTGGCAGATATAAGCCCCCCAGGGCATTGACACAGCGGATAACACATCCAAGACCTTGGCAAGGAAAGATCGCAAGGCCCTCAGCCAAAATCGTGGGGGGGGGGGCTCTGAGTATAAAGGCAGGACCGTCGAGAGCACTTTTGCTGGGGGTGTAGCTCCAGCCCGCAGTGTCTCACATCTGGTGTATCATCAAAGGTCTTCAGTAGAAAAACTGAAAATTTACATGGAGTGAAGCATTTATGTGATTGCATTTGGGGGAAGGGGGGGCTGCCGTTTCCTGCTCATCGCCGTCCTTTTGCTAGGAGCAGCGGTGTAGTGGAAAATGTGACGTCATTAAGAAGAAAAAAAGCAGCTGAACAATCATCTTATAATCAATATCACTAAGCAAGTACTTTCAACAACCGCTTTGAGAAACAACACAACTCAGGTAATGGGATATAGATTGAGGCTGCCCAGAATGAGTGATTGTATATGATCGGCAAAGGATCAGCATCCCATCCAGGGTCCACCTCAGCCCTGTCCCCTGCAGTGCCTGGAATTCCTTCCCCGTGGTCTTGGTCTGGATATGTGGGATGGATGAAAATGGAAGGCAAGACAAGAAGATTAAGGAGCTATTATTTAAGAATAAGTCAAAAACACCTTTGAAATATATATACTGTGTGTCTGTGTGTATAGACAATGTGAGAAAGAGTTTCTTTGACCAAAAATAAATTCTGGCTGTTTCTACCGCAGACAAATGAACAGTCCTCTGCACACATTATGATAAAGCGAAAGGCTTCCAGGACACTGGAAGCATTTGTTATCTGGCTATTTCTTTACGTGACGTATAATTCAGATGCAAAGCCGTAAAACTGCAAGGCCGAATGGAGTCAGCATTTGTTTCCAGGTCTGCAGCAGAGAGAATAGCCACTGGGTGCTAATATAAAGCTGGAAAGGCGATGGTTTAAAGGCCTTCCCAGCATTAGTGTACTGGGCATACTGAGAAGTGCCAGAAAGAAGCCTGGGGATTGGAAACATCACACAGCGACAAATCAGTCAAGCAGGAGAGGACTGCAGGCTGTACAAACACATTTATTATGAGCATAATGGTCCAGTCGGGGGGTGGAAAAGGTTAAAACAGACCCCTATGCATCATGTCAATACCAGACAACAATGGTACAGAACTCAAAAGTGGAAAAAAAAGACATTTTGCGAATACAACAGTTCTCTTTTGTGTGTGTGTGTGTGTGTATATATATATATATATATATATATGTGTGTGTGTGTGTGTGTGTGTAGTGCCTATATATAAAAACTACAATCAGCGAAACTAAGAAATGCCAAAAATTATTCATTTACTTTGGTTACTTGTGATTAAGGTTGTCACTGTTGGTATTGGGGTCACAAATGTGTGTGTTATACAAAAAATAAAAAATATATGGTGACCTGCAGCCCACAGTCCAGTCATTCAGTCCTGTTTATTTCTATGCTTAATAAAAGAGGGGAGCTTTGGTCACATGGAATATAGCCAACATATACAGTCATCATCCATTATGATGTCATAATGGATTATCTATACTTGACAGTATCCTCAATCTTTTAACATGTTCGTCCCTTTTGAATCCGGTCGATTTTCAGCCGCTATACCGCAAACAAACATTACGCGACACCCAAACGGTACGGAACCGATTCTTTTCCCAATTCCTGCCAAAATTGATTACATAACCGGCGTCGCCAATTCCCCCGGCGAAGCACTTATATATATAGCGGTTTTCTCAGTGTGGCGGAGAGGCTGCTGATTCAGTTCATGATTCAGATTACGCACCAGCACCGCGCCGGTTCTTCCACCGGAGCCGCAGAAGCAGCCGTATTGAGTTCGCAGCACATGTAGCAAATGTGAGGAATTTCAAATAGCTTCGAGCCTGCCCCAGGCTCAGCACACGGTCCCCCTCCCCCATTGTGTTTTATACTTATTCATTGGAGGGGTTTATGCCTATCTAATTAAAACATAATGCCGTTTGTCTTCTCGCCTCAATACAAATCGGTGTGTTTGTCGGCTGCCATGAGCTGAAATCAGATTCTCAACTCTGGCGTTTTTTTTTCACTTCAATACTTTGATCCTCGGGATACAAGTGTGATTAAAATGTATCTTCAATAATGAAATGGAAAAAGTAAGTGCCCATAGAAAAGAAAAATAAAAAAACAGACAAAAAATATAAATAAATACAGGCAGATGGATGGATGGATGGATGGATGACCCAAACCTCGACAAAAGCTCAGATTTAAGGTAAGATGACTTACAAATACAGCAGGAGAATTTTCCGGCATAGAGAGCCACGGGGAAGAATACAAAGCTCTTGCGAGATGCTCCTAGTACTGTACAATAAGGCTAGACCCTTTTCTCTATTTAATTGGACCATTCAACCAGTGATGGATATGGATTTTAAATGCTTACTAACCTTCACCAAATGACACAGAGGTAATCACAGTGACTACACCCAAAATTACCAAGTTTAACGTGTTTGTTAAAAAAAAATGGTTGGAGGTAGACGTTTGTTGGCTTCACAAACATACAATACAAACCACACTTCCCTGAATGTACACATTGCCCAAAAGCAAATATATATAGCATGTGTCATGTTTCATCAAAGCAATCATTCAGTACTTCTGTCACAAAGTAACTATCAGGCAAAAGCAGCGATTAGCGTAGCATCTTGGTTATATAACAAAAAACACGAGGCTTACTCAACACTTTTTGTGACATCAAATCCATTCTGCATAATAAATAAAAATACACCTCCACACAGTCTGTGCTGTTTTTTTGGCTCGGAGTTCAAAACATCCCACTCATCTTTAGATGTTCTGCTGACTCACAGAAATACACATTAAGTTAAAAATTTTAAAGTTGCAGAAACGCATACAAGTTACAAAGGCACAAGTTGGCCATTCTTGTGAAATGATCGCTTGCTTGAAATAAATCACATGGTGCAATTTTATCAATCTGTCAACAAATAACAAAAACGCCACTGAATACAAATAAAAAGGAAGACCCACAAAACAGATTATTTTGGCTGTTTATGGGCATTGAAAATATTATGAATGCAGAATATCAACACGCGGTTTTTATTTCCTTTTCACCAGTCAAAAGAGAATGGCGTGAGAAATATAGCGGCGGCTGTGGTAGATTCGTCGTTCCCGGAGCCCCACTCAAAAAGGCCTGAGTGTAGTAACTGTTTATGGCCTACAGGGGGCTGCCAGACCTCTTGGGCCCCACGCAAATGTGTTGCTTGAATGGTGGTAAAACACTGCCACTGGCCACAGCTGCAGCTACGACGGATGATAATTATGAAATTTGCAATGAAATGTCGACGCACTTTCCCATTGTGAAAAGCTACTGAAGGAATTACCATACACAACTGCATTACTTCATAGGCCTATAAATAAATTTTGAATGCACTAGAATATCTTTATTGTCATTAAACAACAAAACTCTGTTTTCCTTTTCCACCAATGCTACAAAAAAAATACAATAATAATGCCACTTCATTGATCCCTGTGGGGAAATTCTCTTTTTGCCCACCTCCATCTGGCTCTCCTTGGCTCGCTGACACATACGCAGCAGCACCCATAGAACTGGGAGTGAAGGGCCTTGCTCAAGGGCCCAAGAATGTGGAGGCTTGACCTGCTGAGGCACATACTGCGCCAAATTATAAATATATACATATATATATTTGTATATTAATCATAATATAAACATAAATTATGAAGGGATGAATTACAGTGCAGCAATGCAATCATATATTTAATTTAGCACTGTTGTAAACATAATAGTAGAAGATCGAAATTTAGCTGCACCATAAACATGCACCATTTTATTAGGTGATGTGGCACAGGATGTAATGACTCAGTGAAAATTAAAGATGGCAGCTGCAGGGTTCTCCCCCAACCAAACACCAGCTAGGGACTCAGAGCTGTTCCTGCCATGGCCTCGCACCTCTGGGGTTTTGGGCTGGATACCTACCCCTGCCTGTGTGGGTGTAAAGTTTGTGCAGGTTGGAGTCTTTGCATCTCCAAACAGTCGAAGAGGACGTAATTAGATGCCACTTAAACTTGCCTGTTTCACCATTCCCTGCTGCGTGACGGGGACATTCCCCGGGATCACTTCCAGGTATCAGATAAGCAGCTTTAACGATACCTTTAAAGCGTGGGCAATCGACGGAGAATGGACCACTTAGCGTCAACGCATGAGCGTCGGTGACTTAATCTCCTGAAATCTTATTGGCCGGGCTGGCAGAGGTCTTTACAAGCCGGGTGCGATTTTCTGGCCCTGTGCCGAGCGGCATATGTACATCCCTGGTAGGGTTAAGTGGTGACAACAGGGAGCGATTTTCTATAAGAGCGAGCCAGCTCATCCTGCGCTCCGTTTGCCGAACTCGCCGGCGCCAAGTTTCCCGCTTGCCATCAGTTGCCTCGGCACCGCCCTGGTGACAGTGGGGGGAGAGGAGGGGGGGTTTCAGGCACCTGTCCCAGTCCTGAAAGTTTATACACTGTCACATCTTGAAGATATTTCATTAGAGATATTGACTGGCAAATTCTTGTAATACAAGCCTGGGGACATATGGTTACACTCAGCCACCAATGTATGTAATTGATTTCTAAATAATTAAACCATAATAATATATCATAAAATAGTGCATCCATCTTCTAACTGCTTACCCTGGTCACAGTCCAGGAGTTTAGTAGAATACAAAAAATGACTAAAAGTAAACAAATGTGGGATAATCACACTTGAAGAAACATTTCTGAAGGCAAGGATCCACGATTCAGCACAGACAGCAGAGTCTAATATGGGATTACTTTGTACAAAAATGGGTGATGAACATTAATTTCACCTCAAGCATCTGTTACCACCACTAATGTTCTTTCCACAAATATTTATTAGCACTAATATTTTGATCATGCAGGTCAGCTTTTTTAAGAACAAGCAGTGGACGAGTTAGACTGGGATTTAAATAAGGTCACTAACGATTACTGTGTCTCCACAAATCTCTTTAAGGAAAACAGAGAAACCTGGTTAAGTGGCTGGAGAAAATGCAGAGGATTTTTTATGGAGAAAGGTCAACAACATCAAAAGGTCTGGAGCCTGAGAAGATGCTGTCATGACCACCGTGTCAGTCTGAGGTAGTTCACTAGGGCCTCAGTACTGATTCAACACAATTAGCACAGTCCCTTTCTGAATAGACAAAAACTAAGGGGAATTTTATTGCCAAGATTTAGTAACACGGTCATTGTGCTGCTTTTGAAAATGCTGTCAAAATTACATTAAAATCCGTATATCGTGGTAAAATGTTTGAACAGCATGACGGTATGAAAAATTACTGCCCGAGTATCACCATAAATTGCAATTGTAAATTGGGGATCTTGCCACAGTTCTGACGAACACTTACTCTTGTAGCCTCGCCGCAGGCACGATGGTGTGGGATGGGACCCGTCAAGAGTCTGGTCTGCCTCTGAGATCAGATGCCCACACACAAACGTGTGAACTCAGAGCTAGAACAAGCCGTTTTAGAACAAGCTGTTTCGTTTCAAACGCGGGCTCCAAACGCTGGCGTGAGTCAATGGCGAGACGCGGGATGGCTAACG
>JABFEB020000026.1:18292107-18308229 GCA_019775895.2 Stomatorhinus ivindoensis
TAACAGTAAATGGAGCCCTAGATGGCTATGTATTATTACACATAAAGTAATAATCTAATACACGGCATCAATAACAGCCATCCTAAAATACCACCCACATTATTTATGTATTAATGTTAGATTACATACTTGCATGCAGGTTAGCTGCAAACGTCAAAAACAGCCCAAATAAGGATCTTTGTAGCAGGTAACAGAGCATTTTGGATTAAATACCATGTTAAGTTAAGTGTCAAAAAAGTTGTTTTTCCAATTTCAGGGCATGTCACTATTTTGGCAAACTTTAGAAAGAGCCCTCTTGATTTTTTTCTTCCTGTAAGATGTACAACATTGCCTAAGCAAACCGGCAATACCAGTACCAATGCAACAATCTTCAGTCAAACTATACATGCACCTATGCATTCACTATATACAGCACAAAATGCCTTTCTGACATAATAAATACCCAAATGTACATTCATCAAGTATAAGCTGCATATACAAAACTTTGTGGCCTCTACAATGACCTAAAAATGAAGGGTTACTGACATAGCATAGACAAACCCAGAACTTCTTTTATGAAATAGTCTTTCTGCCATAAGCCTGAACAAAATTCTTATTAAATCTTTCCAGGTCTGTACCAGTCAAATAAAATCCTATGAACTTTGTTAACAGGAAGGGACACTCAAAGTTCCACCCAAATTCCACTTTTAGCTAAAATTACCTTTTTGTCATTCTACAATAGGAAGCAGTCCTACTGCAAGCTTCATACACGAGGAAGCCATTTGGCTTTTGGTGAAACTAGTATTTTGAAACCATCCCAATGGGTTGACACAAGAACCTCGTTTTTCCCTTCATTTTGTATAAAGATGCTACGAGTAGCAAACCAAAACAAACCAAGAATACATCCCAAGCCTAAAAGACGCTCTTTATTCTTGGTTAAATTTCCGACTTAGATCTAGATGATACCTAAGAATGGCGGGGGACATTGTTCTTGTTTTTTACACCAGAAAGCGCACCATGCCGTATTTAACATTGTAACATACGCCGTGAATAATTTATTTTCTATAAAAGCTGAGTACCAGGCGTAATACACACAAGAGGCTTACGCTTTTACTGATCAAATAATATACACAAACACTGCTTTCCCCACAGTCACTTTCAATTACATCACCGTCTTCAGCGGAAATATCAAAAGGCTTACGCATTACACACACGACGCTGTTTTTTTTTTTAAAGGTTTTAAGGTTTAAATTCAATGGCTTGGGCACCCTAGTAAAAAAAACTGGCTTTAGAGAAAATACTTCTAAAATGGTCACAGACCATGGATGCGGTTAAGGATCTTTCCTACACATACGCTCTTTACAGTAACGTCCACTCCCGGCCCAGAATCACCAAATTACTAAATCACTGCAGATTTTCCAAAGACGTATAAAGATGGGATGGACTGAATACGCACCCCACCCCCCACCCATTACTAAGGTCATTCAGTCACCGTTTGTCCCGTAAATCGATCGTGCATTGCAAAAGTCGTATTTATTCAAAGTCAATGACATTTTCCGGGCGGTGACCAATTGCTCTTGTGATTCCGTCATTACATACTGAATGGAAAAGCCTGGAAAAATATAAACATGAAAATATAATATTTCAACCCGGTCACATAAGTGTCTGGCGTCAGGGGTCTGCAAAGCCACTGCCACATCAAAACGCAAAACAAACGTGTATCTCAAGCTCATTTAAAATGCATTTTGCATACATATGAACATTAAATAGAAGATCGTGTGATCGAAAAGGCGTGTCGGATAGCAATTCCTTTACACGATCGGGCTCACACCATCTGCTAAAGCTAAAACGCGTGCAGAACGGGAGCAAGATACAAGGAGTCCTTACGTGCGCTATACGTAGCGCAGTACTTCCAGTAGTCGACATTTTTTTTGCAAGGCTTGGTATCCCGCAAAAAGGTCCACCACCGCCCCCACCAAATTTAAAGCATGCATAGGCCTCCTCATAGACAAAAAAACTTTAAAATAACTTGGATTAAATTGAGTCCACACATGGACTTCGTCGGCAAAGACGGTGACGGAAAATGAGACGGTTCTCCTCGCAGGTCCAAGTCCCAGAGCGAGCGTAAAAGCTTGGCTGCTCCGCCACGTCCATCCGACACGGTGACAGCGCTGGCAATAAATAAAGCACCCCCAATAAAGCGTGAAAGAACACAGAGCAAATCCAAAGACGAGAAATTAAAACACCGCACTAATTGACTAATCAAGGCAAAAACGAATTCACTCATATGGTCCTCATGCAAAGCCATTCAGGTTATCCCAGGTGACACGAAGGAACAATTAGAGGAAAATGTGCAGAGGAGGGAGAAACAGGGGATCGTGGCTTCCAGCTCTGCATTACACTTACAGTTTTCAGGAAAATGCCAACGCATCCTTACCTCCACACTTGTCCCATCTGAAGAACATGTATGAAAACCTGCCATGTCCAGACAGATATCTGACAGCACCTGTCCCTGCCGTGAATCCTGGCGCTCAATCCAGCTGTCGCCTTCCGGCTGAAACCCTCCACCACCCCCAGACCTCCCCCGGTGTAGTCTTGCACGAACCACCTGAAGCTCAGTATCTGGACCAGCACCGACGGGACAAGTACAAAAAAGAGGGTCAGCCCGAACCACGTGTAGTCTCGCTTGGAGTAGTAGTCGATCGCTAACCACAGGTCTGTGCCCACGTCCCAAAAGAAGACCAACAGCGCCAAGACGATCCACAGGCAGTCCAGCCAAAGGCGCTCCTGCTGCGGCGGCCGTCTGGTCCCCTTCCCCTTTCCCTTCCCCTTCCCCAGGAGAGCATGCAAACAGGCGCTCCGGCATCCCCAGTAGCAGGACGAGGTGTTGCAGCAATGACAGATGTGTATCGCACTGCTGTCCGGCAGATCTCCTTCGCCGTCCCCGACTACTTCGTCCAGGTTATGCAGCTGGGCGAAACCGGTAACGACCCCCACACCATCAGATTTCGCTGCCATCTTGCTCTCAAAAAAAAAAATACCCCCTCCGTTTTCCGGACCTAGATGACGTCACTTCCTACATACCTGTTCTGGCCATACCTAAGAACTGCTATTCCCCATCCCGAACAAGGGTGTGATTCCACTACCACCTCAGTGATTATCTTACATGGGATTATACCGTCTCCCCAGTCCGGCGAAAGGTAAAATAACTAAAGTGCAGTAGCCCAAATCTTGTCGTGCGGTATTCAGAAATTAAACCAATAAATATGAGTCTTAACCACGAGTTTCTTTTCCCCCGCAACCAACGTGTCTTCTGAATCACACGGTTGATGCATACTCTGCGTGTAATACTCAGAATTAGTGTTAAACTTTAGCGCATCACCAATTAACTCCCAGCACCTTTCTCCTTTGTTATACAATTAATCATTATTGCCATCTAGTTATTATTTCTACAGTGCCAAATATTAAATAACATTTTGATAACTGGTCACAAAGTATTATGTATAGACTAATCATATATACTTACATGCCCGTTTAATATGCAGCTATGCCATACACATCAACAATGAAAGTATATTAAATATTTCATAGTTTATGTTAATTTTTTTATCACACCTGATCGGTAATTGGTGCGCATACAGACCTAATTTAACATTTATAACGCCCTATGTATATATTCAAGGTTTTCGTTTTCTAACAAATTATTATCCAAGAAACATTTGGCTGTTCTAAGTTTATTTAATGTAGGGCAAGTGGGTATAGATCACGGATACATTGATGGATGGATGGATGGATGTGCGATATTGTGTCTTTATCGTGTCCTTATAATTTAACGTGCAGAGCAAAACTTACTATTTACTTGCATATACACATATTAATAAAAGTTCCATGCATCTCATGTATTACAGAATGTGGTGCAATAAAACCATACCTTTTCAGGTAGATTCAGGTAAATGGTGAAGTTTGAAAGGAACCCTTTTAATAAAAAAATGACCATACATTACACCAAGCGGGTGCACTTGTCCCTGAACATCTGCCCCTTTTGCCCGAACTAGCTATCTGCGGTGAACGTGTGGTGCTGAGCTCCTCCCTCAACACGACTCTGTACAGCGTTGCATTCCACATTATCATCCATTGCCTGATGTCTCAGGAAAAAAGCCTGCTTACTAACATGGAAGTCTGTGTCCATCTACGACGTACATATTCACTAATTTACATGGAAACCGTGTGAAATATTCATGAGAGCAAGAACAGTTTCTCCGGGTCAAAAAGCTAAATATCTATGAACATGCAGAATAAATAATGCAGAGCTTGTAAGTAGCAACGCGGCTCGGGGGAAAGCGGCGGCGTTTACATTTGCGTTTGGAACTAGGCGAAGAATTCTGTTTCGTCACTAAGTTCTAGCGTGCAAATGCGCAAGTCTTTGGCTTCTAGAGCTGCAGTATGCTGGTCTCCAGTATCCAGATTAAGCCGTTATATAAATGTCAGTGCATTTAAATAGAAAATTGCTCATTTAAAGGTATGCCGTTTGAGGGGACGATTGGTGAATTAAGCAATCCAGTGTAAACGGTTCTCTTCCCTTATTTGTATGTGTAATATTTGAATCATGTGTGCCTAGAAATTCCCCGGAAGATCGAGCTTTTCGCATCCAAAAGGATTTCTGACAAAGATCATGAATGAGGTTTGGCGAAATATTGTTATTGTGTTGATTTATTCTATAATGGCTAGCTGTCCTGTTAGTACTGCACGTTAAACTGATTTTAAAGCAACTAACGTGGGCAACAAAAAATGGTAAAGTGATTTATAAAGATCCTTCCTAATAACTTTCAAAATCTTGCATATTTGGGAGGACGCAATTATTTTACTACAAAAACACTAAATAAAAGATGGTTATGATCCCTTTTAAATGGCAAACATAAACCTTTCCTGAAATAGCAAGCATAAATCAGCCACATAAACGTCTGGCCACCAGCAATCAGACAAAAATACTGCACTAAGCTCATTGCAAGTGCCCTGAAAAGCTGTGAAATAGGCCATATTTAAACCCTATTAAAGGAAATGCTTCTGAAGGCATGAAGTTGGTGATCAGTCGCCATGGTAACATGAGGGCACACCCAAAGTAAAAGTAACTACTAAATATGTAAATGAATTTGGGGCAACATTAAATTAAAATGAAAAACTACAATTAATTAAATATTTGATTGTTTTGTGTTGTATGTGCGAGCTTCATCCATGGTGGGTGTTCTCTTTTACGATGGTTCGGTGCTTCACGAAAGGTCTTGTGAAATATTAATGTTGATATTTGTAAGAGATTCGGACACACAAGTAGAACCATATACCTACTGGTTTCATTGAAACAAGAATTATTTAAAACAATAAAGCTCTGTTTCATGTACAGGAAATATTAAACTGTGATCTTGCATTGGGAACGCCGGTGTTGTGCGACCTTTCCGTTTGGCCAAAGTGTGGAAAGAAAGGTCACAATGTAATCTTTAATAATTTATTGCAAAAGAAACCGAAATCAGCACTGGACTTAGCTGAGTATAACAACGAAGATCAGAGCGAAAATATACTGTGACACATTAGCCCGCAGGAATTCTGTCCCAAGATTCATTGCGAAGTCCTCAAGCTTAACAAGGCTTAATGATAAACAGAAAAGTGTTTGTATTTAAATACAAATTCAGGTTCAGAGAATTCTGACTCAAAGGGGTAAACTTATATTGCTGTATTACTAAAATTGGGGAGTAGAATATAGAAGTAATATACTTTTGATTAAATATTTTCATGTATATGAAAGGTGTCAGAAACCCTTATTTCACCCTAATGCTAGCTAACAGTAGTTATAATAATACAGGAAAACTTAAGTGTTCAATGACTACTGTACTTGTGAATGACACTTTATTAAGCATCTTTTTCCATTTTGGACAGATAAAAGATTCTTAAACTGTCACACAGCCACCTAGTGTACAGATTGAGGCTGTGCATTGTGTCTTACAAGTTCGTTTACATTTTCAGATACTGTATGTGGCACATAGGCAGGTTCATGGAAAGCAAGCTCCAGGCAACTAATGTGAAAAATGCCGTTTTCAACAGTAAAGTAAACAAGGGAAATCCACCACGGAGCAGAGTTAGCATTTCAAATTATGGATGGACACTGTGTCTGTTCATGAACAACACTAGATGAACAAGCAACAAGCACCATATGCTTTTCTCTTTCGAAATACTACACAATCCTTGACAAGTCCATAAATATGTAAAACAACCTTTCCCTTTTCTCTTTCTGTAGAAATAGTGGATAGTTACAAAGAAGGGTGAGCAGATTAGGTACAGTGATGTATAACAATTTAAATGATTCACAAGCCTTAGAAAACTATTGGGTGAAGTTTGGGGAAGTTCTTCTAGCTAATGGCTGCTGCTGTTGATTGACAGAAGAGGATTTTTGGGAGTTAAACAACGCACATTGTCCAAATATGTATGAGCTTGGTTGATGAGGTGACATTTACAGATCTGTAAGAGGAGAACACAAGTGGAAAATTATATCGAGGCATTATTTATACCTGTATTTGTGATTCCTTCTGCTATTATTCTATCTGTGCCTGGCTTTATAATTAGATTGCTGTTTGGCAAAATGAATTAGAGGCCCGCCTGCCCTGGAAATAACATGGAAGACCTTTGATTATCATTTGAAATGCTCTCCACTCATTCTGCTCTTTTTCTTCATTCTGCCTGGACAGTTGCCTGGTGCTAGGACTGTCTTTGCTTACAGAACATATGCTTAAATAACAGTATGAGGTGTTTTACATTACGCTCGCCTCATCCAATCACTTAATGGGCAGGCCTTCAGCTAGTATAGGCTTTGGAAGGACCTCCTACTCCAACCAGGTCTGAGAACCTGGGTATGTAATTGTTGCATGTAGCAATGGGGAAATTGTTGCTAAACTATCCTATGTAATTGTAGCTCTTTAACAATGTTTCCACAAATGCAAAAATTACACCGCAAAGATGTACAATGGTGTCTGGCCTACTCTGACCATTCGTGATAGAAAGAGTGCAAGAGTGCAACTTTGTATAGAAATATAAGCATTTTCATTTTTAGAAGTAACTGATAATGATAATAGCAAACTCTGCAAAGTCTGAAACTGACATTTATAAGATATTTACAGTACTAACAATAATACTTTAAATAAATAATAATTTTTATTATTTAAAATTAATTGCAGGTTGAGGCATGCATATCAACTCTTCTTTATGTTGTTGCTGTATTTTGCTATCCACCAATGTCATCTGTCAAAGATTGCTAGAATACCGACACTGTGTATCATGGAATGTAATGTCTGAAACCACTGTCTTTTTTCAATGACTAATTTCCAATATGGTTAACTACATAGGGAATAGTAAATGAGCAAGTGAACCAGTTAAAACACAGTCCCTCTATCTCATCATTTGCATAGAATCACCCAGACTGTTGTCATGACTACTGTTGTCAAGGCCTTGATGAGCAGCATGTGTTAATTTTGTGACATAGAAGCCCTTTATATTACTGATAAAAAGAAAAAACTTTTTGTCTTCAAATTGAGATTATTGTCGTTTCTAACTTCATTCATTCATGTTTACCTTATTTTTCAGGCGACTTCGATATGCATAACAATCCTTGAATGCCTCATTTAAATGCAGTTTTAATGCATTATAATCATTTTGTCTTCAAACTGAGCCATGTTGGGAAGGGGGGGGTGTAAGGCTAGATCTATCCCAGGAAGCATATATGATACAAGGCAGGAATAAACCCTGAAAGGAAATACATACTGTCATGAGGCGCGCGCACACACACACACACACACACAAAGTTACACATTCTGGGCAATGTGTAGTATCCTCAAGCAAATTAATCAGTAACACGTGGTCAGTTCAGTTACTTAGTAAATTCATATTTATGATCTTTACTCAATAACTAATGGTGATGAGTGTTTTGTTTTTCTTTTACTATTATGTGCTATTATTATGACTGATGCAACACTGTTACACACGGATGGTTATTTCAACAGTTTCCAATACAGAATGACAGAAAAGCAAAATAACGTTGAATGTACTATGTCAAGGTTTTGTGAGGTTCTGCAATATGCTCGGACCATCACTAAAAATATGTAGAGCAATCGTAGTCCTTTCTTTTCCAAAGAGATATCCTATTTATGCTATGATATAATTCAGTGGAGAGCTCAATGAGTGCTCTGGAGTTTAGCTGTCTCCTGGAAAAGGCATTGTGTCTAAAGGAATCATTGCCTTGCTAAAGAGTTTTCTGAAGGGCTTAATTTTTCCTTTTTGCAGTGTGGGATTGACTAGGGCAGAGCGCAGGCTTTATCTCCCATGGCAGATGAAACTGAATTAAAGACACGGAGGATTTTTCTTTTTTTCACCAGAGCTGTGACCCAGCATGTGTCAATCTGGTCCACCTGGCTTTTTCCCAAGACCTGCACAAATTGACTCTAGACACGAGTCTTTCATAAGCCTTGAAAATTTGGAGTAGAGTCTTATTTCCCTCGCTTGTTTCCCTCTCCTAGTAGTTTGATTACACCATTTCATTTTTCTCCTTTAATTCCATTATGCAGGACAAGCTTTCTATTCCATCCTCCCCTCCTTTCCCCATCTCTCAAATCCCCTCTCGCTTCTATTCCTACTCTCTCTTCATTTTTCCAATAAGAGTATAGGCTACACTCAATGAGCAGTCAGAAATAATAGCATAATAATTCAAGGGGAAACAGATAGCTAGGAGACAGGATTTATTCCGTTAAACTTGGAGGTGTGAGACAACAATGCATCATCATCAACAACCACAACAACAATAAATAATCATAATAATACAGGGATAATATTATAGTGCAGTATAATGCAAAGGCAATGGGGAACCTTATTTTTTCAATTCAAGTTTTAAGCAGTGGGTGGTGCTATTGGTATAATTTAGATTAAGATGATTCCATGAATTTAACATACCTATTAGTACCCAGTTTGGACGCATTGAGTTCCTATATTGATGCCTCATGTAGGCTTTTATTAATGTATTTGTCATGACCTGCTCGACTGATCCTCCTGTGTGCCACGCTCCCCTCGTTACTTCGTGTTACTTCCTGATTGTGATCACCTGTTGACTGTTATTTTTGGCTTGTCCTGTGTATTTAGTACTCATCTGAGTCTGTTATCCCCAGGTCTGTCACTGACGTGGTTTGCTGTTCTGTCCGATATAAACCCCGTATCGATCCCATTTACGGCTCTCTCGCCTGCGTTCCTGCTCGCCTGCACGCTGGTCATCACAATATTTCAGCTTAAATTTCGGAAACCTTTATATTACACTGTTAGCTAAAATGGCAAAAATTCAACAGCCTTTAAATAAATATCTTTCAGAGCAAAAAGCTTAAATGCCGTTAAAATGAACTTAAGTAGATTTCTTATGATGAAAAGTGTTCATGCAAAGCTTGGATGATGATTCAAGGTACTGGAAGGGATCTGTATTCCCTGCCACATAGAGTTTCATTAACCATGGTAGCTGGATGTTTAGCTGAAGTAATTTATGTTCAAGTTATTTGTTCGAGGAAGACAGCATCAGGGCCTTATGCCCAGGGTCACACCTTTGGTCCTTTGACCGCTATATCACTATGTGCTCTTGCTTTGCTTGACCCCTGCCTGCCCAAACTACTTCCTGTTGTCCCTCCATCAGCTTCCTTCCTCAGTGGTATCACATGATCCAGTTGACCAATAATACTAAAATCCCCAAATCATAAAAGGGGCCGGACTGGAACAAGTAGCCAGGATATTATATGTCAATTTCTTTGGCATTAATCAAGCTGGGAAATACCTTTGTGTCTACAGAAATCAGACACAGAACCATTTGTGTGAACTACTGCTTGATTTTGTAGCAAGCAAACCGAAAAATAGCTTTCAAAAAGAGAAGTGTTGTTTTGGGTATTGAGGATTAAAGGGCGTCATAAAAAGCTATTTAGTTAATATCAAAATAAAGAAAAATCTGAAAAGAACTGATATGAGTAACATGAGGTTTGTGATCACTTTGCTTTTATTACTCTGTTTGATCTTATTATCTGCCTGTTCCCTTTTAAAGATCCGCCAATCAATTATCTGTCTGTGGACACCCCGACCTGTGAGAATATTTTCCCCTGCCACACAGTTAGTGTCTGATGAATGAGAAGGATCTCAAAATGCAAAAGCCAGGGCTTTTCAAATTAAAGATCTTGGCTGCATTTATATTCCTTGTTATCAGGATTGAACACTATCCCAGTCTGTCTCTCTCCTCAGGAGATTTGTGACTCATGGGGCGAGATTTTTTTTTCGTTTTTTGGGGGAGGGTTGCATATTCTTTTGTTTTCATTCTGTCCAATTTAAGATGAAAATGAACAATACACTCCTTGTTGAATTTTTATACTGAACACTGTTTTGGATTGTAAGACATGTTGAATGTAACTTAAGAGGGAGACCCTGGCGTGGCCCATCTGCTACAAGGGAGTAAAAGTACATGGTCAGTCAGGACAGCATCCAGGTGATTAACTGTTAATTGGAGGCAGACAGATATCTGAAGCTCTTTGGGTAGGAAAGGACATGCTAATGAACCCTGATGGCTGAAAGCTGATGACAGAATAAATTTCTAATATCCACATCCTCTCGTGGCCTCTCAGATGTGTTTTAAAGTAAAGCTGGCAAACTGTACTGGGTAGAACCACGGTGGATCTTATTTGCATCGCCACTTGTCTGGACCTTTGTATTTTGGAGACACAGAGGGAAAGGATTTTTCCCTTCCTCTCTGTAGTACATCACACTCAGCCTCTACTGATATAGATTCATTGCAATCAATGCAACCTGGTTCCTGAGTGATTCGTGAGGAGAGAGACAAAGGCACGTGCGAAGGTGTTTCAGTTGATGGTGTGCTGGATATCTTCATGATCTATGTGCAGAGCTGAAGTCCATTGCTTTTGAAAGAATGAGGGAAGGCCAAAGTGCCTTCAAAATCGTAGCTTAAGTAATGCCCAAAATTTTGTCTATATGGAAGGTGGCCTTTAACACTTCAAATGGGTACTATGAATACCTGGTGATGCCGTTTGGCCTGTCAAACAGTCCAGTCATCTTGCAAACACTGGCGAAAGATATTCTCTGAGATATGGGTGAAAGATTTGTATGTGTTTACCTTCAATATCATATTTTTTCCAAGTCTGAGTATTTGAGAACTGTGCTAGACCTCATTTTTGGGCTTATTGTATCGCCCTTGCAAACATATACACGAATATGGATGAAAAGTTTATAGGATTTAACATTTTCCATAGGGGCATTATTTGGAACTTGATTTCCATAGCTGCTCTCACTCTAGAATTCAGATTCATTCCAAAGTTTAATTGTGATGTTGGGCCCTCAGAGTTCCTAACCTCTTAGCCATCAAGTTAGCCTTAGAGGAGTTGAAGCACTTGCTTGAAGGAGCAACTCACCCCTTTGTAGAACTGACCGACTGAACTTTGAGCTCGAACGAAATACTCTCATTTGGCCTGGTAAGCCCTGTTTTTCTCAGGTTCTATTTCATTCTTTTTTAACTTCCATGTGTTACGAAGACTGATGTGTTTTCATGTCCATTTTATAATACAGTGGAAAGCCGTAAGTGTGACTATATCCTGCCTTCGTCTTGCATAGTTACTCTAGTGTAGCAACTTAGCACAAGGGTCTCGTTAATGGAATGTAATCCTTGCAACACTGCTAGAGGGTAATGGGGACATTTTTGCCCCCATAGATAGATAGATAGATAGATAGATAAGGAGCAGAATAGTAACTAAATAGTGATTAGTGAGGGTTTCCACTGGATACTCTTGTTTCCTTCAACAGTCCAAAGACATGCAGAAACACCAGGAATGGGCAATGTTATCCACAACTGGGCCATTATGTATGCAGGTTTTCACTGCAACTCCCTGATTGGATTACGAATTAGAGGACTGATTGGCTGAAGAGTCCTCGCACCAAGGTTTGAATAGCTGAATTTGTGGGTTTTCGTGCCCTGCTATTGACTGGCATCCCATCCAGGCTGTACCACTGATTTATTCCCCATGTGAGATCTGGGATAGGCTTTAATTGGTCCACAACCTTGACCAAGATAGGCAGTTAGAAGATGGATAGATAAATGTCAGCTGAATAAAGGAAAGCATTCCTAGTATATCCAAAATTGTGGATACAGTTATCTTGCATGATATACATCCATTAAATAATGCCTATGTGAAACTCCAGACAGTTTTACTGTTCAGGGTGTGAGTGTCTCGACAGGATCTCAGCTTCCGTGTTCTCACTTCCCCACTGCTGTATAAATACATCTTTGTGATATACTATATAAGGTGGGTGCAGTGGGTGGTGGAGTAACTAAGGAAAAGGACAATAGCAGAAAGGTTTCAGTCTCAACAAGGGAGGAATTTGCTGTTATACATTTTTAACACCTTGGATACATTATTTGCCCAAACGAATATGAAATGTAATGAATCACAATGGTTTAATTTTTGCTTGATGGACAGGAAGATATCACACTTTCCATCACAAGTTTGTATGATCCAAACAAATTTGAAAGCTGGAGTGAGTGATTTTAAAAGAATGCATTCTATTATTAATTAATTCAAAGTTTGATTGATGGTTTTGGAAAAATTTGTTCTGGGAACTTTGGTCCCAATACAGATTAGGAAAATGATTCACAAGTGAATTTAAAATAGCATAATTTGTATTTTCTAGACCTATATGTAGCAAAATGACATATATAATATCAAACATTTCTGTAACTCTGGGTTGCTTATCAGATCACCCTACCGCCACCGGTTCCTGGGCTTTCAGTCTCCCCTGTGCAAGGTCTGTCTGTGTTTATGAAGTCTTTATGTTTTATCTCGGTGACAGGGGTTTGTCCCTGCAATTCAAAACTAAGCAGTTAGGCACAGTGGTGTGACTGAAAGCCCCGTCGTTTGTGTGTGCTCTGCAATGGATGTCTCGCAGCTCTGTTCTGCCTGGGATAGCTTGGGATAGCCAATGATGTCATTTCTCATATCAAACAGTCCAGCCATCTTGCAAGCATTGGTGAATGATGTTCTGAGCTGCTTTGTTTTTGTGTACCTTTGGAATGCTTGCTAGTGATATAAAATCTCTATATATAAAGAGTGTGTCAGATCTCATTTTTAGGTGAACATATCTCCCTTGTAAACATATACATTAATAGTGCTAAGGTTATGGGCAATTATAGAGTGCATAAACCCCACCACAATGAAACAAATTCAGAGCATTGTAGGATTTGACAGTTTCCGTACACACTCCATTTCCTCTGTAGTTGCTCCGATTTTAGAATTCAAAGTCAGTTCTAAAGCAGAGAATAATTCAAGATGACTTTGTACTGCATAAGTGCTTTGGCTGGATAGAATATTTCATTTAGAGAAATTATCTGCCATATAACTTTCTTTAAGTTGCTAAATTGCCCGTAGGTGTGCTTGTGTGTGTGGATGGTGTGTGAGTGTGCCCTGCGATGGGCTGGCCCCCTGTCCAGGGTTGTTCCCTGCCTCGTGCCCGTTGCTTCCGGGTAGGCTCCGGACCCCCCGCGACCCTGTAGGATAAGCGGGTATAGAAAATGGATGGATGGATGGATGGATAACTTTCTTTAAATCATCCACTTAGAAACTAATTATCACTAGAGGTATTTTGATTGACCTAGACTATGCATAATTTTAAAATGCAAAATGAAAAATAGGTTAATGGAAAGACTCAAATTTGCAAAAAATTTTTTTACATCTGCTTAATGTGGATTTTGTGGAAAGTCAAAAAAGAATTTGCAAAACTGCAACAGAAACAGAATCTACAAATTAGTAGATATATCAGATCAGATATGGTAATCAGGTCTTCTATATTAGGGATTCTAAACCTTTTTATTTCTTCAGACTGATTCATGTCAGACATATTTTTCACAGCCTAGGGTGGTTGGGTGCCATCAATTGCAGATAGGAAGTTTTATAGTTCACATTTTCTTCAGACTGAAAATATATAATTTATTTTTGGAAATTAACCAACCACAGAGCAGGGTTTGGGAACCCATATTCTAGAGCTACTGTTTTGGAAAGCCCACTCCACGTTGAAAAACAAGACATGGATCTTAACCACGTGAGGTGATAAATGCCAAGTAAGACACCCTTTAATAAAAAAACACCCTATTTGCGATTTCACTTTGAATCCACACAGTGACTTGCACTGCAGCCACACGCCTCTAGGTCTGTGCTTTTATTTCCAGCCTCACCTGTGAGTTTATAGGTCCTCTTCCAGGGTCAGATAACATATGGCTTTGGTGGATGTGTTCTGAAATTGCCCCAAGCATGCGACTCTGTGCACCCATGCTAGCATCTCACCCAGGGTGTCCCCCTACCTCATGCCCTCTGCTTTCTGGGATTCAAGGTCACCACGACTCTGTGCACCCATGCTAGCATCTCACCCAGGGTGTCCCCCTACTAAATGCCCTCTGCTTTCTGGGATTCAAGGTCACCACGACTCTGACCTGGATAAGCAGGCGTGGAAAACAGATGGACTATATAACGATTTTTCTATTTTATAGAAAAAGGGACTTGAGGAAAACAAGAATTCCAATTACTTTTCAGTGTTTTTAACAACAGATCATGTAGTACAGATATAAAAATATCCTGGATGGATTTCACCAGTTTACTACATATAAGATGCGTTACTTAAGTAACAATGAAAGTCAATGCAATAACCTTCTTGACATCTGTGTTACATTGCAATTTTGTATTCATCAAAGTATTTGTTGAACTTTGTTTTGACTATGCACACCAATGTGTGGTTATGTCTTAGTTATACATTAGGTTACACAATATAGTAAAGTTAATATGCTTGGACTTGATGCAGGTACACCCTTCAACAATTGTGTTTAGTGAAAGTCTAGAGTAGTATCTGATACTCTTGCTTCTTGTTGTGTTGTGCTTTTCTTGTATAGAACCTAAGATCCTCCTCTGCTCTAATCCCCTGGGATGACCCATGTTGGCTACCTCACAAGCTCCTGCCAGGAAAAAAAACAAGCCAAACAGGAAGACGGTAACCACAAGTCTGCCTCTCTGAAGGAGTCTTATCTGCGGGTAACACGCGGTGCTGAGAGCGTATCCCCTTCCTGCAGCGCTACACTGGGAGGAATGTGGAGGGTTTGGGGGAGGGGAGGTGCCTAAGTGTGAGTGCGGGCCAGCGCTGCTCACAAGAGGTTACAGGCGGCTCATTTTCATAGGGAGAGATCTCTCAGATTCAGCCGTGCGGGGGGTGAGGTACGTGTGTGTGTGTGTGTGTGTGTGTGTGTGTGTGTACGTGTGTTTGTGCAAGGCTTATGGGTTGTGGGAGGGGCGCAATCACTCTTCAGATGTTGGGGGGGAGGTTGAAAATAGACACTCAGGGTGCTCTAAGGTTACTAGGGAGGTCTGGCTTTTCTTTTCTTGTCACAGAAATGTCATTTTGCCTGTTTGTTTTACAAAAATTACTGCTTATATCTATATTTGGGTTGAATGATTTTTAAAGGCTTTTTCCTTCAAGAAAGAAAAAATTGGACCATTTTGGTTCATATAGCAGATATTCAACTTTTCTGGTATGCATTCCAAATGCTTTGGACTAAAATGCACAATCAATACAGCTTGAAAGAGTAATACATAATTAGCTTTCTGTAATAGCATTAGGTAGCATTATGTGGGATTTCAAAAAAAGATAGTTTGTGCTGAACTGAATATTCGGCTTTAACTACAATTCATCTGTAAATAAAACTCTGTGTTTCGCATCACATTTGCTGCAGGAAACAAATGACAGACATGGGGGAAGTCTTGAAATCTTGTTATATCCTCTTCTCAACAAATTTCTAATTAAAATGACCTCTAGCTGTGGTATTGTTCTGAAGGCTTTTATGATTCAAATATTACTGTGGTTTTTCCCCAAAAATTATGCTACCTTACGATACAAGATGAATAAACTACTCATGCATCATGTTCTATCCATTTATCCTATACTGGGTCATGGGGGAATCTGGTGCTTATTCCAAGATACTCAGGGGAACACCCAGTGCACCCAGGAATCTCTCTTTCTTTCTCTCTCTCTCTCTCTCTCTCTCTC
>JABFEB020000026.1:18325762-18352959 GCA_019775895.2 Stomatorhinus ivindoensis
AGAAGTGCTTCCTTAAATCCAGTTTGAAATGTTCTCCCGCTAATTTCCACCTATGGCCATGAGTTCTTGTATTTGAAGAAATGCTGAAGTAACTATTTAAATCCCATATATTCAGTACTGTGCAAATGTCTTAAGCATTCAAAGAAGGTGATGCTTAAATGATCTTCATTTTGGTGTAAAACACATTTTAGAGTCAGTCCTGCTAGAACGCATGATATCATACCATGAATCTGTTTGAACACGATCTATACACTATATGGACCAAATATATAAAATCAAGCACCAAGTCATGCAGTCAGGTTTACAAACATCTGTGAAGGAAAGGGTTGTTCAGAAGTGCTCAGTGAATTTAAGCATGGTACTGTCACAGGATGCCACCTTTGCAATATGTCAGTTCATGAAATTTCTTCCCTGATAGATATTCCACGGTCAACCATAAGTGGTATTATTGCAATATGGAAGCATTCAAGAGCAACAGGAACTTAGCCGCGAAATGGAAGGTAAATTAACAGAGCGAGGTGACCAAGTGCCAAGGCACATAGTGCTTAAAAGTCGCCAACGCTCTGATAACTAAATTATTGCAGAGTTCCAAACTTCCTCTGGTATTAACCCCAGCAGAAAAACTGTGCACTGGGAGCTTCATGGAATCTTCATGGAAACTGTGCACTGGGAGCTTCATGGAATGGGCTGCCATGGCCGATCAGCTGCATGCAAGCCTCACATCACCAAGCACAATAGCAAGCATAGGATGGTGTGGCGTAAAAGCACACCGCCACTAGACTCTGGAACAGCGGAAACATGTTCTACGGACTGACAAATGAGGCTTCTCTTTCTGGTAGTCTGATTGATGAGTCTGGATTTGGCAGATGCCAGGAGAACATTTGCAGGAGAATGTCTGACTGGATTGTGCCAAGTGAAAAAGGTTTATGCCAGAGTAGGAATAATGGTATGGGGTTGTTCTTCAAGTGTTAGGCTGGGCCCCTTAGTTCCATTAAAGGGAATTCTTAATGCTTCAGCATGCCAATACATTTTCAACAATTCTATGCTTCTACCCCTGTAGGAACAGTTTTCCTGTTTCAGCATGATTGTGCCCAATGCACAAAGCAAGGTCCATAATGATATGGTTGGGTGTTGTTCAGTTTGATGTGGAAGAACTTGACTGGCCTGTACAGAACGCAAACCTCAACCCCATCAAATACTAGAACTAGAACGGAGATCGCGAGCCAGGCCTTCACGTCCAACATCAGTGCCTGACCTCACAAATGCTATTCTGGATGAATGGGCAAAAATTCCCATGGACACACTTTAAAGTCTTGTGAAAATTCTTCCCAGAAGAGTAGCAGCTGCAAAGGGGGAACCAACTCTATATTAATGCCTATAGATTTAGAATGGGATGTCATAAAAGTTTCTGTAGGTGTAATGGCTAGGTGTCTCAATACTTTTGTCCGTATAGTGTACATGGACCATTATGATTCATTAATGATGAAGGAACATGGGATTGATACATAACTGACACTTAGTTATTGATTAATTAATGCATTAAGTAAGATTGTACCATTATACTTTTGTGTGCCCTCAAGTAAAGAGTTACCAATAGCTTTAAACATTTCCTTTGACTGCCTAAGACTTTTACGTGGAACTTTATATCCATTCATCTTAAATCTATAAAACTTACTGTAGGGTTATGTTGAGTCTGGAGCTTGTGGCAGCACATGTAGGGTGTTCCCAGCATATTTTAATTAAATTTGACAAGACAATCCTACTTGCATTTACAAAAAATCATATAGTTTTAAAGCGTTGAGTATTTCTGTCAGATAAATGATCCGTTTTGGATTACCTGGATTTTGTGCCATCAAAATAGTATTGCTGCAATGTGGAGGAAGCTGTGTTTGATTATGGATTTATATTTCATTTTGGCTCCAGCTTCTGTTGCCCATTTCTCTGTTTTTTGTACCTATGTCATTCTGCAGGGTGTTTTATAAAATCAAGAGCCGTAACGCCCACATGAAGACTCACCGTCAGCAGGACGAAACGCAGGTCTGGAGGCCCCAGAAGCCACTGGGTCACATGACCGTGGAGGTAGCACCTACCAGCCCCCGCATGTCCCAGGTGCCCATGGCTCTTCTCCAGCTCCCTTTCGACCACATGGGCCTGGTAAAGCGGCTCAGGGAGGTGAACGACCACACGGAGGATGAGGAAGAAGAGGAGGACGAAGAGAACGAGGAGGAGATGGGGAAAGGCTGCCCTCTTGTGGCATGTCCTGTAACGCAGGCACAGAAGGGAACTGAATGACCCCGTAGGCAGGAGAGAAGGCCTTGCTTCAGAAGGGAGGTCCATATTAAACACTTTTAGTGAGAGTCCAAAAAGCTGAAAGAGTGAAGGCATTCAGGGTTTATTCTCTTTATCTCAGGGTTGGTTTGGATTTTGTTCTTCTTTGTTTTTATATTACAGCTTTTTGGACTTCTTTATACAGAATAACGAATACATGAGTATGTTAATGAGCTATATTAAGGATTCTAGGTACTGAATCTTTTTTTATGACTATCAAACATTGTTCTTAGCATGTAAAGGTACAACAGTTCTCACCGTTCTCAGAACAGTGATGTCCTAGACCAGTACTAACCAATCTGGTCCTCAGGACCCACAGACAGACCACGTTTTTGTGAACTGTCTGGGAGGGAGCAAAAACATGGATCGACTGTAGGTCCACGAGGACCAGATTGGGAAACACTGTCCTAGACAGAAGTTAGAAAACAGAGACCTGGTCAAAGATCAAAACGCGTAACTCCAAATAAGAACTGATGTATTGTGTTACCAAATAAGAACTGATGTATTGTGTTACCATCTCCTGGAACTGCAGATTGGTACCCTCCTGCATCTTCCTGTTTATCTAATGCTTTATTCTGTAAAAGTATTGCAGAAAAATCTTTTATGCTGATTCCCACATACTGCATAATTATAAATGTGCACAACCTCTATGATGACGCAGATGTTTTCCGCTCTATATGCTTCACTGCCTTTCTTTAATGTGTCTGTCATGATTGACAAGTTCACAAGAATGATGCACAAATAGTCACTGGCATTTTTATTGCACTTGGGGTTAAACTTCTTCCATGCTGTGCCTGCGCATTCAAATAAAGATTATTTTTGGTACGAAATAGGTCATGAATATGAATGTAAAATCTTTATTTTGAATATATATAAATTTAGCCAGTAGGGCGTAATATTAATTTTCTTTGTTGCACTACTGAAAAAAAAATGATAAAAGACTGGTATAAAGGCTATTCAGTGGGTCCACCAAAAAATGGGAAATTAATTTATGTTAATATGTTAGAGAGACGTTTATAAAAAGTAAATTCCTATTTCAGTGGTTTACAATTTTTTAATTTTGCGGTAATGCTGTTGTATATTTTATTTATCTCCTATATTTATTCGCATTTACGATGATTTAGGAAAAGCCTTTCATTCAGTTGGTTGCCAGTTCCAAAGCCAATTCATTTCTTTCCAGTCAATGTTACATTGTTGAAGTTAACAGTGTATGAATGTTTATATGTTTCCTGGGATCTGTATCACAAAGCCAGATTTAAGGTACCCCGGTTTAGATGGACTTATTTTTAGCCCTGACCACCTGAAATACGACAAGTTATCCGGGAAGCAAGAAATCCTGCTTTGTTATACAAGTGTTTTACTCGGTTCAGAAAGTTGAAAATACTGCACTTCAATTGCATTTTTTAACCAAGTATTATTTTCACTGTATCGTAATACCGAAATTCCAGCAGCCTCAAGGTGTTTACTTGAATGTTGCATATTTATTTTATTTACCTTCGATTTTACTTAGTCTTACTGACTTCTTCAAATGAGCACTTGTACACCAAGTCTCCATTGTTTCCTTGGATGGTCGGGTGAAATTGTGAATGAAATTAACGTCAAAAATTACGTACGGCTACAAATACAGTATTGGAGATTAAATACTTTCTGGATTTATTTCTTTTATTCTTTTCTGTTTTGTTTTTTGCTTCTGGCATGTAGCAGGTTGAAATGAGCATACGCCTTTAGTGCGCACCTTCCTCTAGACAGTTATAATGTAGACACAGCTGAGGAGCATAGCCACTATTCTGCACTGGGATGATTCTGATGATCCAAGCACAGTCTTTCCCTCTGGAACTATGCCTGCAGTTTCCAAAACTGCCCAAAGCAATATAATTGTCAGATGGTGTCTCGCTGAACTGTCACTGGGAATGGTCAAGCCTCACTGGAATCATTTGCAAGTGACCTAGGGGCAGAAGGAAACTTTGATATAGCCAAAGGATGGTAAGGGTCTATTTGAGTGGTCTTTCTATGTTATTTTTTATACTTTTGTAGTTACCAATTACCATTTGTTTTGCTTGTTCCTTAACTGGAGAAACAGCCAGGTTGTGTTTAAAATGAATTGTTAAATACTTTAATTAAAAGGATAAATAAATAAGTACCATGCCTTGCTCGTTCGAGCCTCCCATGTACCATACCCCCCCTCGCTACCTAGTGTGGAATCCCCGTGTTACCAGCTATGTCTAGTCTTGTTCAATGTAGTCTGTTGTATTTAAGTGCTTCCTTGTTCGTCTTTCCCTATTCCTGTCATTGTCGTTGGTACATGTTTTGTCCTGTGTGCCTTGCTGTTTCCCCAATAAATCCCTCGTTTCCCTGACCCCCTGGACTCCCACTCCTCTGTCCCCGCTCTGTGCCCTTTCGCCATGTAACAATGAGCCCTAGGGCATCCCTGTCAAATGATCGAATACCACTGCTTTAATTTTACCACAAAGTAATATAGATAATCAGAAATAATGGGAAATTGAGAAATGTCTGTTTTGTAAAAGTATAAGATAATATAATTGCTTGTGTTTGTATGCATGGTTGCCAAAATATTTCTATTTCTTTTTACCTGGATTGTCTTTTTTGTTTTGACTGAAAAGCTTTTGTACAGTGAAATTATCTTTCTTTGTATTGATAAAGATATTTTAACAACTTTTGAATGCCGTGTTGTGTCTAAATGTGTGGGATATTAATCCCATGTTGCTCGCGGGACAGACACTTATTCTGCTATGCGCAAAGGCCGTCTAGTGAAACCAAGTCAAGAATTTTTTTAATAAACTCCAACGGTTATCGTTCAGTCATTCGCTATTGCCTAAGCGGCCTATCACTTCGCATGCCAGATTTGAAAGGTTTGAAGACTGCCAAGTGTACAGGTCACATGGTGCACTTTTTTCTGTTTGTGGAGCTGTTGCAAAACTGTGGGATAAAGGCAATAATGCAACCGGTAGTGGAGACAAATATCCAGTGTGGATAACAGCAACTGTATTCATAGAAGATACACGTAAAGAGCGGTTATTTGTTTGTCTTAATGCTGCGATGACCTCCTGTCTTGCCAACTCTGATATTTTTTTGTTTTATGTCCAGGCCTATTTAATTAAGAAACATAACACAGAAGATGATTGACTGACCTATTAAATCCACCAATAGCTACAGGCATTACTCATTAGACGGGCAGAGATGTTATCTGTAGCCTGTATGTTTAGCTTTTGTATAGAATGTTTGATTTGGAACCTAGGCAGGGAGAGTCTGAATGAGATTCCAGGGCTCAATCATATCCATAAGCCACACGTGTTTCAGCTATGGGACGAAGCAAGCCTCAGTATTCATGTGCTGTACCCTGGGGAAAATCTCACGTTCAAATTATATGGGTATTGGTGGGTGGGGGCCTGTGTCGCAGTAGAGTTTTATGTCCAGCAACACCTCTGAAGTGAAAACTGCATTCAGTAAGCAGTTTGGATGGATGGATGGTTTAGTTGCGGGCCATTCCTAGTCATGGCCAGGAAATATGAAGCCATTTATTAGTTTATTTATTGTTGTTTTAAAACGGAATTAATAAGGTGAATAATAGGCCTATCTGTATTTATCTGTATTTTGTGAAAATAATTCAGTATTCCATTTGGGAAATTTTTAACAATTACTCACATTTTAGTCCTGATTTAGTCCTCAGTGTCTGATTCATTATTAAAACAAAGAAGCGCAGAGGGAGCCGTCGGTATAGATTGTCTTCAAACTTTGACCTTTAACAGCAACGAGTGCAATACAGTACTTGTAACATTTATTGTCTTTTACAGCTTATCCAGACTATGGATAAACTGTGCCGTCTCTCTCTCTCTCTCTCTCTCTCTCTCTCTCTCTCTCTGTTGTGTGTGTGCGCGCAATAAAGGTCTGAGGCAAGTGGGGGGTACGTAAAAAGTTCGGCAAAGTAACAATGAGAATCAAATACACTAGTAATTCAGAATAGAGCTTGGCAGACACGTGGAATAGCCATGGATACCGAAAAAGTAGATATCAATCTACAGGACAACGAAGGAGAGAAGCGTGAGCTTGTGGCTGGTACAGGGAACAGCGAAATTCCCATAAATCAAAATGCGAGGCAACGAACCGAGAAAATGGGCAAAAAATGCTCTAAGCCTGTTCATTTATCTTTCCTGCCGGAGAAATATGAGCCATTGATAGAAGATGACGAAGAAGTTGAAACAAAGAAAGAAGAAAAGAAATATAAGATGAAAGAAAGGAATAAGAAATATAGAAAGGTTGGTTTATTAGGCTGGACTAAATCAAATTGGCAGTCAAAACTCTGCATAGTATGTGGGCATGGAGAGACAATGGAATATTATGTTAAGTGAAGGACGTCGTTTCGAGTCCCATGCATTTAAATGTGTCTGATTACTTACAAATATTTAATGTGTACTGCGAACGACATCATGTTTCTTTTGTTGAAAAAAATACTCTAAGATCCCCGAGTCAAGGGTAATAATTAACATAGCCTGGAATGTTCATAAGTAAATAAAAGAACCACACATGAGAAAATGTTAAAGCGACACAGGCTACGTAATCAAACACTATAAATAGGCCTATCAGTTGGGCGTATATACCGTAGAGTCAAACCTTTCAAAATTATATCTGTCTGACGTGTATTTGTATATATTAGAAGTCCGGGTAACTGTTCCACAGTTAACGGGTAAATATGCATGAAGTAAGCAGCAACAAAGGAGTAGTGCTTCATTAACACCTAAATTAGTACTATTCACTACTAAGGATCGAGTTATGATTAATTACTCAATAGGTAACAGTGAACTGATTATTGTAGTAGTTCGCTAGTACTTCATTAGGAACTACTGAGTATTGCAGGTCTCACTGGGAATGATCTACTAACTATGGATTATTTATAGTAATTACTACTTAATTACTCGTCAAATGAACAGTGGTTTTTTTTGGACTAACTGGGATGTATATTCCTTTTGGAAAAACAGGCTTGTTTCTTCCAACTTGTTTGTAGTTTGTATGACATATGACATATTCTACAAAATGTTGCTGCCTAAAATATGTATACAGTACCTACATTTTAATTATTTAACTCACAGTCTGCGTGCCAGTGTTCTTCAAACTGTGCTTTGAAGTCCAGCTGAAGGGATGGTCAATCAGAGACTTGTGTTTTGCCACATGATGTGCTCTACAACATATTGTTAATCTTTTCTAAACATTAGGAAATTAATGTATGTATTTTAAATAAGAAATGAAGTCTTAATGATATAATAAATAATAAATAAAACTAATTGTAACTCATTAGTAATGAATGTGGCGTTACTGACTTCTTCAATAGGAGTTACTAAAGAACAAGAATCTGTTTAATTAAATCCTGAAATTCCTTTAATATGACCACCATCAACTTTGGCTAAAATGTGTAATTTCCCTTGCATTCAACGTTATATGATTGTTTGCTTCTGTCTGCCAGAACCTGGGCAAGGCTCTGCGATTCAGCTGGAAATGTCTGGTGGTTGGGCTGCAGACCTTAACAGCAGGCTACGCTATACCAATCTCAGCTGCAGTCAACTTAGCCTCTGGCTTCCAGGGAACAAAGTCCAAAGCCTGATGGGATTGAGCACCCACGATCTTAGGCACTACTGGAACAGGACCCTCCAGCTGATGACCCTCGGAGCACCAGTTAGCAATGAATGTGATGTATTGCATTTTGGGGTCATTGGCACATTGCCATTTGCTCTGTATTATTGTTTGGAAATCATACTGTTGTTAAAAAATACAGGACACTCCCTTACCCATCCTTCATAGGGTCATTGCATTAAGCTCCTTGAATCGTTTTTTAAATATCACACTTATCCTTTTTCCGTCACTCTCTCCAAGAAAAACATATAAAACGGTTTTGCCTTTTTTTAAAGCATCTGATTTATCTGACAGATTCATCAGTTTAATTAATTTTGCTTAATTTTGACTTTGAATTGCTTTTTAAAATGTGAAACTTTAGAAGACAAATAATGTTCACAAGCTAGCTATGTTTCATGCTTAATCTGATGAAAACTCAGTCATGTTCGCGCTTGAAGCCTTTCGGGAAGTTCCAAATTGTTTTCTAGGGTTAGCATTTCGGAGTGATATAGATCATAATATTCAGTCAGTCAGAGGATCTAGGTCTCATTGTCTTGCAATTGCACTTCTGTCCCTGATGTAAAATCAATAATTGTATTGAAGTTTCACATACTTGACCCATTACAAAGTAGCTAAGATTTTTAAATCTTCTTGGTTGTCTTGTTTCACTGTTCACCCCAATCACAAAATTAAGAGATTGTTTTAAATGGTTTTGTAATGCAATGTGTGGCTGACTCTCAGATGCTAACTGTAGAAAAAGATGTTTTTTAGTGAACTATCCAGGAATTCTTTTAGTACACTGTTTCTTAACTTAGGTGTACAAATGTACATAAATGCACCAAATTCCATTTTAGTCATTGATATTGTACACACTGACATTAATGAAATGAACATTCTGAGGAAAAATGCACAGCATGTTCTTGATTTTTAGTATATGACGTATCATGTACTTGTTGCTATAGGATACTGTGATTAAGGAAGGGAATCATTAGTATGATTATTAAAAGAAAACTGAAACTTTGTACATCCAGACTAGTCTTTTATGACAAGCAGCTTTAGTATGGAGTCACATCCATGGCAAAACTTGAGGGCAATAAAACACAAAGCAACAATAACATTCTGTGCAAGTATGAAACTTACAAGCACAATATCATGCTCAAACTTTATTTGCTTCACGAATGTTTAATTACTTCTTGACTTGACAGATATTCTTGCACGCTAAGTGGATTACCATCACCTGCTGTCTGTGCTTGAGTGAAATTTTTGGGCTAAAATTTGGGGTGGTTTTGACACTTTGAGGCCGGATCTATGGCCATTTTTGATGATGAATAATTATCTGAGTTAATAAGTTTCATATTTGCAGTCGTGTGTGGGATATTTATACACATGAAAGTTTAAGACTTGTTGATTTATATTTTGTATTATCGCTCTCTAGTTTTGACATAGGTGTAACGCCAGGGTTGCCAAGTCTCATGCATTGGGTGTGACACTCATGCTATTACAGTATCATGCCCAGGCAAGAAATCTTATGGCAAATATATATTATTCCGATATAAACCTAAAATAAGCTATAGTAAAGGGCTTGGGGTGGTTTGTAAACCCGACAGACTATTGACAATGTAACAAAGAAATGTACACATACATGTAAACACATGTGATGTGTGTGCAGACTTGTTTTGAACTGAAAATCTCACGAATGTTGGTAACCAAATGGAGACAGCATGTGGCTCAGTGGGCTAAGCCTGTGTGCTTGTAACCACAAGGTCGCCGGTTCAAACCCAGCCTCAGCCTGTCTGTAGGTCCTTGAGCAAGGCCCTTAACCCCTGGGTGCCTGCACCTTGCAGACAGCTTGCTCTACAAAGAGCAAGTTGAGGGAGGCATAATAAGGAATTTCCCCATGGGGATAAATAATGGATTGATTATTATTACCCTGATGTGACACCATACTTTAGTGGGAAACATATTAGGCTGATGATATTGAATTTCTAAGCACTTAGTAAATATACACACTGTCATACATTTATTTTGCTTAATATGTTTAAGAGTTTTGAAAATGATGGTAAATCCCAACTCTGGCACCTGTTTTGAGTGTAATCAGGGCGATCTTGGCTGGCATTTTTCCAAACATTGCAGCTGTGTCTGATAAGCAGTGTCTCATCTTTCCAAAACTGTATCCAATATTACATCAAAACTGAACTTCCACTCTGCTCCAGTTTATGTGCTGTTTTTCTATGTTTTCTTAAATGTGATAATAAAGCACTTCTGTGATGCAAAGGTGGATCTATCCCACCCAATCACAAGCCTCAAACAAAGGCTAGACAAATGCTAACCGATCACAGATTTTTAAAATATATTTTTAATTAATTGTAAATAAGAAGAATGCAAGCCAATCAAGGCCATGAACACTGTGGCCTACCCTACATCATATAGCTGAAGCCAGGCGAGCTCATCCATGTTATATTGCAAAGCCAGGATTATTACATTTATTATAAAGTTAAGATAAGATTAACATTAAGAGTATCCCAAGGGGAAATTCTGGTGCATAAATTCAGAACCTAGTGCACAGTCAAACATACACATAGTGCCCAACAGACAAAGTGCAAAGGCAGCACACAAATAGTGCAAACAAGCAAATGTGGTGCAAAAAAATTCACTAAAAGAATATCCCGATAAACAGAATACTGTACAATAAACGTGTTATAAAGTACAACAAAGTGTAACATTACAGTGCTTTTTGTGATTCCCTTACAACCTTTAATGAAAGTATAAAGCCCCATCTCTACCAGGAACACATGAAATATTAGTGCTAGGAGAAGGGGTGTTGAGAATGTTCAGCACCCTCTCCGCTCGTTGATGGTAATGCAATGTCAGAATACCGTAGGGCAGCGTGACTGTAGTTTTTGTCAAAGAAAAACATAGCGTTATATTAATTGACTCGCAATGGCTCGGAGGCGATTTTTTGATTATTTCCCCCAAAAGACTACCGTTGTTAGCTGTCGACAGCTACCGACGATACAAAAGACATTAATGTCTACTTGTCGTTCCTTCAACACCCCGAGTCTTTCCGTGTTTATTTGACTTCAGCCTCATCCAAACACTCTCTCCCTAGTTCTCTATCCTTGGTGACTGTTATATTGGAATGGTTTCACTGGGCACTGTTGGATACTCTTTTATTTTCCACTAAGACCGAGTTCGTTCTGCACTCTCTTGGGGCTATTTTTAAAATATCCTCGTCAGAGCTTAGGTTCTACAGTATTTTGTACAGGCCTTCTTCTGTCTTGCACTTGTTATTGGTTACTTATTGGAAACTAGAAACACTATTTTAACAAATATTAGAATATTGTAAATGAAATATTAGAAATATTTCATAAGTTTTGTAGTTTTCATGCGACATACTTTTAATTACCCAAAAGGCGACCCGATAACAAACGTGGGATAAACATTTCACGTCACTTTCGGCTGCCCCTTTTACAATACAGCGAATACTCCATGTGTGACGTTTTCTACGTGACGTATTTTTCATGCGACTAGGGTTGCGTGTCTGTTTCATGGTTGTTTTGGGGGGTGTCTTCGTTTGTGGCCATTTAGCTATATATGTTAATGCTCTTTTGAATCATAACCATTAAACTCTGTTCAGCGTTCGATTGTACGTATTTCTGAGATGGCTAAACAAAATATCAGTTCTATCCCAATCGATGGCATTAGTAATATGAGAATTACTTCGCTTTGGACATTCCTGCTTTCTGTAAGTACGCATGAGCTAGAAGCTAATATTAATAGTTAGCACTGAAGTATGTGTTAATAGTTAGCACTGAAGTACGGCATCCCTGCCGTAGAATGTATGCCTGTCTCTAAATGACCGATTGGTCGCTGGTCTGAAACGAGTTGAGCTACTTTGTCGAGTTAAGCTACCGTAGTGCTAATTGATAACCCTAACCCTAATCCCCAAAACCCCCCTAAAACCCTAGCTCACGAAACACCCCTAAAACCCTAAACCCCCACTAAAAGCGTTGGAGTACTTTGCAATTTATAGACTATTTACAAGATAATAAAACTGTTACATATATGTAAATGTGCAGACTTGTCTCACTCCAGCCAGCAAAAGTGTACTTGTGTTGTTACACTATGCTCATTAGCTATAATATTGTATAAATCCTTGCGCCTTCAATATATACTAGTACATTGATATTTTAATTAGATAAAATTTTAATTACTCATTAAATCTTTTCTTTCTTTCCAGGTAGACTGGTCGGAGTCCTGGTTGATCGGACTGCAGTTCTTTCACGTTCTGTGTTTTGCCACCACACTCCTAACATTCAGATTTTATCGATTGCAGGTCTGTCATTTCTTAGTATTGGGTAAGTAGCTATAGTATAAATTATTGTATCTTCACTTTTTTGGGTGAAAACAGTGAAGCCTTTTTCCAGTTATGGAATGAGTTGTAAAGGAGATTTTGATCAAGGGTGTTTTAGAGACATTGTTATTATTGTAGTTATTATTAATTATGAATAAGTTATCTGGGTTGTTTCTTTAATGTAATTTTATTCTGCTATTTGGACATTTCTGTTCTAAATACAGTGGTACCTAAGAACTCAAATTTAATCCATTCAGAACTCCGGATCAAATCCTAAAAAGAGTTGTGATCGAATTGTTCCCATTAGAAATTTTGAAAAACCAATTAATTGGTTCCCGGCCCCAGAAAACAATTACACCTAAATATGTTTTTATTTTTTTTTTAGCACAAAATTAACCGGATAAAACAAGACGAGCATATACTGTACTAAACACATCTAAGCACATTTATCAAAACAGTAATTTGTAAAGTAATAAAATAAATGTATCCAAACAATGTGTCCTGCCCCGATCTTCCGCTCCTTCCGCGGTTCACGCCCCCTCGTTAACCCCGTGTGGAATCCCCGTGTGATCAGCTGTTTCTAGTTGTTTTCATTAGCTCTCTGTATTTTGCCCGCGTTTCAGTTTGTTCCCCCTGTCCGGTCATTGTATTGTCCGTCTGTGTTTTGCCTGCCTTATCTGTAATTAAATCCCGTGTTCCCCGATACCCTGATGTCTGCGCCTTTGTCTCCATTCCGTCCCCACTCGGCACGACAATATTATTATAATTAAATGTTTTTATGGTTTATTATTAATATTAAAATAATAAGAAATCTTTATTTTAAAATGTAATTATTATATAGTAATTACTGTTGCTGTCTATCATTGTCTAAATGTATTTTTACTGTCTAAATATATGTATTCAGTTAGTGTAAACATGCACGATGCTATCACAGTGAATGGGAGCTGAGACTGAAGCGTTACCCTTTGTTTCCACTGAAAGACATGCTACGTGACTTATTTCCCCATGCGTACAAGTAATCTTAGGTCGGCGTTCACGGTTTGACTTCTGAGATTCAGATCGAGCTCTAGGTAATTATTTTTTCAAACTGGTTGGTTCAACTTTTAAGAAATTTGAGTTCTAGTGAGTTCGAGAACTGAGGTACCACTGTATAGGGGTTGCCTGGTGTTTCTGGGTGGCGCTGTTTCCTCACAGCTTTGCATTGTGTGTGTGCAGGTTTCCTCTGGGTACTCTTTTTTTTTTTTTTTTTTCATTGCCATGCACTTTGGCTGATTTGAGTCTTTAAATTTCCCATAGTGTACAATAAGATGGTAGAACCGTCTTTCCAAATTGTGTCCTCAGGGACCCACAGTCAGTCTGATGCTTTTGTTCCCTCCAAGATCATAATGCTAATATATCAATATATAAAGCTAATATATCACTTGAACATATCTATTTCTTTCTTTTTAGTTGGATTGGTGTACAGTTCAGAATATTTAAATGAGTTCGCTGCTATGCATTGGAGGTACGTATTGGTACTGTACAACACTAAACAAAGTTCACCAATAAATTAATTCTAGTTAATTTCTCTCTATGTTTATGTCATATGGTGAGTCAGTCATGTTAAAAAACTAAGACAGAGAAATGTCTAAGTGAAAGGTGTTGTAGTGTGCTTATGAATTACAGGAAAACCTCATTTTTATCTTGTATTTTGCCTTTCAAGGTCATTCTCAAAGTACCAATATTTTGACTCCAATGGGATGTTCATATCATTAATTTTCTCTGCTCCTCTTCTAATAAACTCAATGGTGATTGTGGTAAGTCTTTTTAATATTTAATGCTTATTCTGATAAGTATCCCAAAATAATAATATCTTCTTATAATATCCCATAATTTTATTATTAAATAGCTGAAAAAATGTTTTTTCATTTGATTAGCCTGTGCTGTATTAATTTTGAATAACTAAAATGATAGATACTTACACCAGGAATTTTCCACTATTTTTGTTTTAAAGGGAGTGTGGGTTTACAAGACTTTTGCGACAATGACAGAACTTAAAACTCTACATCTCAAAAGAAAAGCGGCTAGAGAAAGCAGAAAGAAAAAAGAATGAACAAGAATGAAATATACAATGAAAAGTGTAATTTGTGTGTTGCAGTAATACTGTTATGCTAGTAAGGTAAATGTTAAGGCATATATCAAAATGGAGAAATGTTGGCAAATCACTGTATTTTTTTAATATAACTGTAAATCATACTTTGAATTGAAAAGCAAACACTCATTGTGTTAAGTTTTAACTGAAGGTGTTTAAATTAAGCATTTGGTTATACGGTATTGTTTTATATAAGGACCAAATGCTGAATGGGTATTTGGATGACATTCTGTTATATTTTTGATGGAAAATGTTTTTTGTAAATATGGTCTTTGTTATTTTATGGAAATATCTCATGGAAATTATTTGGTGTACAGAACTGTCACAGGTATTTACATATTTTTAGGTAAGGCCTTTGTACCAAGTTAATTTTGGAATCAGGCATTATTTTGGATTTGAATTAATATTTGCTACTAAAGTGGAAGCACTAATATTGTACATATGACAGAAGTCCGTAAATATCCCATACAAAATATATATAAATTTGACAAGTTCGCTAAATAAAACTGGTCATGGCCACACGGTGGCACTACTGTGTAAAAATAGTGGCTTCCATTGTATTATTGTAAGATGGGTCTTTGTCAAATATACACATACCTTTTTTCAGCATGAGACATGTTACACATGTAGTAGCTGTTTAAGACTAGGATCAGCCTTCTAAATCTGGTTGAGATTAGTCTTAAAGACTGTCTAGATGGCCCAGCCAGCAGGCACTGGGATAATTGGTGGTGTCACTCACTGACTCAGCTGAGGATAATCTCTGTCAGGCACACTTGTATCCTACTGGGCCTGCTTTTTCAATGCTTCCTGATATAACTTCAGTGTGGTGGCTTCAGAGAAGTGTGTTTAGGCATGTCAGGGTCACTGCGGAGATATTCGCACAATATTTTTTGAAAATGTGGTCTTTTCAAAGGTGATTCGGATTATGGGGCTGATGTCAAAGTCCTCTGCACACTTTTCCACAAGATTTTTGGCAGGTGACAACTCGAGTGCTACTTTTAAAAGCGAAATGTAAAGTAACAGTGATTTATTCTCTATCAAATCATATTTAATTTTAGCAAAAATTGAAATACTAATATTTATAGTTTTTAATTATTATCATCAGATTTTAAACAGTTTGTTTGATTATTACTGGAATTTAACTTTGATTCTCAGCATTCAAACAACTGATGCTTTCCGGTCAGAGCCCTCCATGTCACTGTCTGCTTCCTTCTCATTTCCGTTCTTTGATTACAGGATGCATTACAGTCCACAGCCAGCGACGTCAAGGGAGCTTTCTTTTTTTAACCTCACTCGAAATATGGAAAAGTCGATGCTATGCCGCCATCCCATTGAAAGCAGAGTGGCACGAATATGCTTCCAGGAAGCCAGAAACGTCCCAGGGATTCCTGAGAAGTCAAGACTTAAATTGTTGTATATTCTGTTTATTTGTTGTATATTCATTTATACATCAATATACATATTTTATATATAGTTCGATATTAGTTTTTCAGTCACTATTATGTATTTTTATTTTGTGTTATATTACCATAGTACATCCAAAACAAGAACCATATCGTGAGTTTCTTTTTTAGTTGTGACCCAGACTGGTATATGGATGAGTCTCAAACCCTCTTTTTGGTGAAACACCAGGATTGACAGCTAAGTATGAACATTGATATGTTCAAGGATTCTCTGGTCAATCAAACATAACTGTTACTCAAATAATAGGTTCTGCTGAAGACTGCTGAGGGAATTTTCTTTTTAAAAATTTATGCAAAACCCCATTAAAAAGATCTAACTTTTAATTGAGGTTAAATTAGTCCATTTGGAGGACCCATAAAGCAGGCGTTAAATCTGATTTTGGTATTGCATGATCACACAGAAGATGGTAACTCATTTAGCTTAAAAAATACCATAAGACCAGGTAACCTGGAATGTCAGCAGATGCCGATGTCCCAAAGATTAAAACTGCTTGGGGTAAATTAAACTCAGTGGGTTAGGAGACTTGTGTCTCTGATCAGGATGGGCAGATGAAGATGGATGGTTTGTAAAGGGGAATTTAGTCACTAGAAGATTAAATATTTTCACTGAAATGTATAAGAGACATAACTAGATGTCATAGGCTTGGCAATAGAAATGATTTCCAAAACAGTGATGAGTGAAATAGTAGCAAGATATTTAATGTGGTTGGGGAAGTACAGTATACTCATTTTTGAAAGGAGTCTACTATTAACCATCAAGTAGATAAAGGGTGTGTGCTGGCAAAACTCTTCTAGCTGGACTGAAGTCAAGTGCAAACTTGTGTACACTTTAAATGAATTCCAAGAATAATGCATTCAAAGAAGATTAGCTTTCTAAGCGTTTAAATGAATGAGTCCACCAACCTCACACAATGAAGGCTTCAACTTAAGCCTGGAATAGGGTCTATTGTTATAAGCTGCATAGTCCACCTCTAGTCTCCGTTATAGATTCAGTCTTTGGAAGATTAATGCTTGTTTTACATGTACAGATATCAATATATAAAATCTAAAATAAGGGTGTAGGTTTGGTTTTGGATGGTAGGAATGAGTACCTACCAATAGTGGGATTACCATATGTGTTTAGAAGGGTCTGGGCTTTGAGGCTGATTTGGTCCCTACCAATGCTGAAATCAACGGAGAAGAACCTGAGTCAACTGATTCATTGAACAACCAAGATGCCCCGGATGCTAATCTACAAGTTCAACAAGATTAGCATCTGCTTTTCAACTAATTTGTCTTCTAGTATTTGTGTGGGGAATCAAATCTCTCGTAATATCTACACGTACTTCTTGATAACGTAGTTGTTTCCATATAACTCAAATAATGGTTCTTCTGAAGACGTGGCTTTTGCAGTCCATGTGATTATAAGTATTTGCCACTTGGCAGGATTATTGCACATCTGTTTATGTGGGCTATGATATTATTTATATTATTATTGTACTATTATTTATACTAAAGCTGGCATGTTTTGTTAGCTTCCACATGACTATGTATTTTTTGCTTTGGGACAAAAAATCACCACAGCAAACATACAAAAGAGTTTTACAATACAAGCAGTATTGCTTCTGGATTAAGTTAATAATTAAGTTAATAATAAATTTAGTAAATGGTTTTAATCCAGTGAACATTTCATAGTATACATCAGAATGAAGCAGTGAACTGTTTTTAACCTGGTACATATTTGTATAATATGTGAAATAATTTAAGATGACTCAAAATTAGTTTTCTCAAGTCTGTTTTGGTTCAGGTTGTCTGTGTTAAATATCCAGTCACTCCTTTTGGAGTCCCTTCACATAATAAGATATATAATATTATTATTGTGTTATATAATATAGAGAGCTCTAGGATAAATTAAGAGACCATAGCAAAATTTTTTGTTTCACTTATTTCTCAATTTAGGTTTATGTGCCTATGTAAAATACACATTTTTTTGTAAACTCCAGCCTGGCTCTTCCATGCTTCTCATCAATGAAGGGCTTCTTGCTTTATGGGATTTCAGTCTTGCTTCTAGGAGCCTGATACAAACTGTCCTGTCAGTGCACTTCACACCTGCACTTTCCCAATCATTTTGAAGGTCACTTCATATCATCTCACGATTCATGAGAAACTGTTCGATAAATTAATGCTCATCTCTGGCAAAAAGAAGTCGCTTCCGCCCTTTACCTGGCTGGTTTCTGGTTGTTCCCAGTATCTCCTTGCCCTTGTGTCCTGCTGTGTTAGAAATTTTGAGCCTGTAAGCAACCTGCTGTTCAGTGTAGCCTTCTGCCAGCAGAACCATGAAACTAGAATTAAAAAATGCAGATTTTCTAAATATAGTGGTTTCTTAATTTTTCCAGAGCTGTATATTTCTATATTCATATATTGATTTGTCATGGTAGACACCTAGCAGGTTTCTTGTAGAAAAAAATGGCAATACAATTGTTATGATCGAGGCACATTTTTGTTCACAGCTACTCATAATCAGACACAAATATGTTTCCAGAATACCTCCATCTGGTGAACTTTAAAAATCAGCATTAATTTATTCACCAAACCTTGTAAGACAACATCATCTTCTTCAGTGAGGCATTGCCCGCAGCAGGGTGAGAAAGAGAATGGAAGAAGAATGGGTACATTAAAAACAGGCAGGCAGACAAGCACCTCTAATGTGGCAATAAATGTTGGGATAAGTCATGAGTTAATAGAAGGATCGCAGAAGGAAGAGGAAGTACTTTTGATATAATGGCTGTTATGTAGGAGAACACCTGTTTCTACATTAGCTAGTCATTCCAGGACATTTCCACCCTGTAAAGCTAACAGAAAAAATGGATGAGTGTGTTATTTATTATAAGTCATTAGTGACCGCGTGGGTTTGGATTTTATATGCACGATTGTACAATCACTGGTTCAAATCCAGTGGCTGGCAGTGATTACACTGTTGGACCCTTGAACATGTCTCTTAACCCTAAATGTTCCAGGAATGCTGTCTGAAAAACCAACATCTGCTAAATTCATAATTCTAAAACCACAGATTATAAGATTTTTTAATATAACATGATTGACATAAAATGATGCTACCTTTGACAGCCATGGAGTCTATTTCAAGTTCCAGTTTCCCTGTGCATACAGAGCAGTGATATTCCCTGCAAACGAGGTCCATTCTGCATCAGCTTATTGCCTGTCATGAGCCCTGCAGTCACTTTGCTTCCTTATGGCCAACCATAGTCTCCTTAATCTTCCTGGAAGGATGTTCTGAACAGGGCAAGAATACACCAGAGTACACCAGGATTCTGTTCATTGAAAAATCATCAGGTGGAATTAAGTCTAAACTTGAAGATCTCAGTTTTTAATACTCTTGTGATGAATGCACTTAAATTGCCCAGAGTGTTTCCTTAATTGCTGTTTGAAATTCATATCCCTTCAGGGTTTATTGAGATCTTTTTAATTTTCCCAGGGTCCTGACAAATACAATGAAGTGGAAAGCCGAAGGGAAATTGAATCTCCTGTGCTATTTTGAGTTGGCAATGTAGAGAAATGTCTGTTCCATACTAATAGTTAAACAACAAATTCAGACGTGTACTTTAACTTTTAAATACCATAGATGACATGCATCATTTGATTTATGTATTAGATATACTTTGAATTGCAAATACTTAATGTATTTATTTCTTCCTATTAAAACATAAATTCCTCTAGTGAGAGTTAATATAGCCCACAGGACAATAAAAATGTCTGTATTATTATCAAAGGTGCTAAAAGAATAATTATGCAAATATGAATGAGTCAAAAATTAAATGTTATCTGGAGGCTGTCACACTCCGCCCGTTCAAGCCCTGTGTATGCCACACCCCTTGCTCCTCGTGTGCAAATCCTGATTGAAACCAGCTGTAGTCCACCCGTTTGATTGTGATCTGTTGTTCCCTGCTTAGTTTCCTGTCAGTCTTTTGTATTTAGTCTGCGTCTGAGTTCGTGTCCCCAGATCGGTCATTGTGGTGTTACGTGGCGTTTTCCTTGTCTGTTGCGAATAAACCCAGTATTCCCCGAATCTGCCTGTGTCACGTCATGCCTTCCTCGCACCGCAAGCGCCCAGGCACCGCTCCGCGGACGGAGTCTCATTTACCCAATTTAAACTGTGATATTTTGCTTTAGGAGCTACAAATTGTTTATGTTTGTCACAAGCGCAACAGGAGACCCTCCAGCATATTTTACTGAGCTGTTTTAAAAGTGAATATGAAGGCAATGACATCAAAAATAATGTTCTAAAGTCAAACTCTTGGTTTCCAAAACCAACCACATTGCAGGTAACATCCCAGCTTTAAGGCAAAATCTTAGCAGTACACAATTTACACTGCAAAAAGAGGATGATGTTTGTACTGCTATCTGCCATAAGGAGCAACACTGACTGTAAATATACTTATAAACACTTTTTTAAATCAACACACATTAATGTAAAGATGCGAGCAGATGCAGTGCATTCCTCATAGGTCGCATGTAATCACTGCTTATACGCGCCGGCATGGGGAGATAACCTATTGGTTTCGAAGAGGAATGCATGTAAGGACTCCTGGATCTCCAGCGGCAGAGGTTCCCACACACAGCTGCGCCTGGTGGTCAGGTCCTCCTCCCATTTGGGGGAGGATGAGTCACTAAGTGGACGTGCGATAAATCAATTGCATTGTTTGGAGGTGCAGAGAGCTGTTCCCCCAGCCTTATGCGTCACAGCACCCTTTATACATCACCCCCCCCCCCCCAGCTTGACATTTCGATATCTGGCCACCAGCAGTGATTTACATCCTTTTATTCAATTTCATCTGCGAGGTAAAAGATGATCAGCAACGCATCAGAGAAGAAAGTTCTCTACCTTTCTTAGCTTCTGAAAACAATCTTTCTTGTACATGGTGAGATGCTCTTTCACTGTTTGCTTCCACTTTTGCCCCAATAATATCCAAACAACCCTAAATGTCTTTTAAATTTGGAGTTGCCTTGTTCCTCACTTCTCCTTTGCCAGGACAATATACATAAACACAAAAAAAAATCCAAGTTATGCCTGGATAGTGTAAAATGGAGTAAATTGAATCAAATCAAATCACTGGTGTCCCAACCCTGTCTTGTACCCTAACCCTTAGCCTCTCAGATCCCTTACAGGACGTCCCCTTACCTTGTACCCTAACCTTAATTATCTGAGATCTCTTATAGGGTGTCCTTGGGTAACAAGGATACAATCCAGATTCACTGCAACCCTGTACTGGATAAGCAGTTGTGGAAAACAGATGGATGGATAGGTAACCTTATCTGGTAACCATAAAGGATTTATGACAAGCACAGTCAATCGTACGTGTTTGTTGCAAAATACTACAGTACTTTGTTTGCTATTCCACATGTTCTCACCTCATACATCATGTCGTGAATGGGCAGACAGAGACACCTGGATCCAGTCGTGCAGGCACTGAATGAGCTTTTATTGTTTCAAACCAGAGGATAGACAGACCAGGGAGTTGCGGTCGCTGGGAAGGGGGGCTCCAGCCCCGAGCAGGGTAGAGGTCCCCGAGAGGGGAGAGAAGTATGGATGTTGACAGTGGGGCAGGCGAGAGGCGTGCTCGTTGTTCGGTCCTGGGTTCGGCTGCCGGGGAAGTCAGTCCAACGGATAGGCACGAGACACGAGAACACAAGGGCGTGGAAGACACACACAGCCTGGGCAGGCAGGGGAGGCTGGTCAGGTACAGGATCTGGGTTGGGAAGGCAGAGACAAGGCGGACAGGCAAGGTACGGGCAAGCGGGCAGACAGCGGACAAGAAAACGCTTGGTAAAGGCTTGTATCATTAGCACAATACTTCGCAAGGAGCTAGTTGTGTAACTGGTTTATATCGGGTGCCTAATCTGCCTCTTCCTCGGTGCACCTGCTCGGACCCGCCCCCGAGGGCGTGACAGTACCCCCCCCCCTGACGGCCGCCTCCCGGAGGCCAACGACGCTTGGGCAGACGCCCCCGTGAACGGGGCGCCGGTCGGTCCGGGTGGTCCCTATGGAAGGCCGCTCGCAGCTATGGGTCCGGAACGGCTAAGACGGGCACCCAAGCCCGCTCAGTGGGGCCACCATCTGTCCACTCCACCAGGTACTGGAGCTGGCGCGGCATCGCCGAGAATCCAACATGGAGCGGACCCGCGACTCGGGGCCCTCGTCAGGCAGAGGAACCGAGTGTAGAGCCGTCGGGTCCTGACTGGGACCCACGGCACCGAGCTTGGCAGGCTTGACGAGGGACACATGGAACGTGGGGTGGATACAGTACACTCGAGGCAACTGCAGTCGAACTGCCGCGGCCCCCACCATACGCAGTACCTGGAAAGGTCCGATGTACCGGGCCGTTAGCTTACGACATCCGAGTAGCCGCAGATTGCGCGTAGACGGCCACACCCACTGGCCAGGGCGATAGAGGGCACTGGGACGATGGAGCCGGTCGGCTTGCTCCTTGGTGCGCTCCTGCCGCCCCCGGAGGACATGCTGAAGGTGTCTCCAGGTTCGCCTGCAGCGTAGGTACCACTGATCCATGGCCGGGACATCTCCCGGCGGGGAATCCCAAGGAAAAAGGGGCAGCTGGTATCCCAGCACAGTCTGGAATGGTGTCATGCTAGTGGTTGGACTCACCCGGGAGTTGATGGTGTATTCCACCCACGCCAATTGAGACGCCCAGCTGGCTGGGTCCGTCTGACACAGTAGTCGCAGTGCCTTAGACACTTCCTGGTTGGTCTGTTCGGCCAACCCATTCGACTGGGGGTGGTAGGCTGAGGAGAGGCTTACGTTGATTCCCAGTTTGGCACTGAAGGCACGGAACACTCACGACACGAACTGGGGCCCTCTGTCACACACTATGTCCTCTGGGAGCCCGAAACTGCGGAACACTTCTTGCACGGGGACTTCCGCCAGGTCACTAGCAGTGGGCAGCTTGGAGAGAGACGCTAGACGACACATCTTGGAAAAGCGATCTACCACCGTAAGCACCACGGTCTTACCCTTGGAGCGGGGAAGGTCTGTCATGAAGTCCATGACGATGTGTGACCAGGGTCGATCAGGGATTAGAAGGGGTTGTAGTAGGCTGGCTGGGCTCTGGTTGTTGGATTTACACCTGGAACACTCCAAGCAGGTCGTCTTGCACCTGATGCCGCCATCCAGGCCACCAATAGCGACGCACAATCAGCCTTCGAGTGGTCCCTATCCCCTGGTGACAGGTGCCTGGCTGGTCATGCACCCATTTCAGCAGTTCGGACTGGAGGGCACGGAGAACATATCTCAGTCCGACAGGGCATCCTGCAGGCACGTTCCCGACCTCGTTCCGTTGCCGGATACGTTCCTCCAGGTCCCAAGTGATTTTTCTTGCCGGGCAGGTAGGTCACCTTAAAGTCAAAACGGGTGAACCATTGTGCCCACCGAGCCTGGCAGGCGGAGAGTCGTTTGGCAAATTGAAGATATTCTAGGTTCTTGTGGTCCGTAAGTACTGTAAAGGGGAAGCGAGCCCCCTCCAGCCAGTGGCGCCATTCTTCCAGTGCCAGCTTGACAGAGAGAAGTTCTCGCTCCCCCATGCCGTAGTTTCTTTCCAGAGCTGTCAGTTTTTGAGTGTCATCGGCCGGTTTGGGGGTCACGCTGTATAAGCACCGCTCTGACCCCTGCTTCTGACGCGTCGACCTCCACCTCGAAGGGACGTTCAGGACGGGGCTGTTCGATGATGGACAGAAGGACTGTTTCAGCTGAAGAAAGGTGTCCTCTGCTTCCGGGGTCCACGAGAGCTGAATGGCTTTCCCCCGGGTGAGCATGGTGAGAGGTGCCGCCACCTGACTAAAGTTCCATATAAATCTCCTGTAGAAGTTGGCGAAACCCAGGAAACGCTGGAGCTCTTTAACTGAACGAGGTCTCGACCACTCTTGGATGGCTGTAATCTTTTGGCAGTCCATAGCGATCCTACCCGGCCGGATAACGTACCCCAGGAACTTCACTTGTCGCTGGTGGAACTCACACTTCTCTCCTTTGGCATACAAGTTGTTCTCCCGTAGGCATTGTAACACTTGTCTCACATGATGGACGTGCAATGTCATGGAGGGGGAATAAATGAGAATATCATCAATGTAGACAATAACGAAATGATTGAGCATGACCCTCAGCACATGATTCATAAAAGCCTGGAATATAGACCGGCTATTAGGCAAGCCGTATGGCATAACGGTATACTCGTACTGCCCTCTACTGGTGATGAAGGATGTCTTCCACTCATCCCCCTCCTTTATTCGCACCAAATTATATGCACTTCGTAGGTCCAGCTTGGTGAAGACATGTGCCTCGCGCAGCTGCTCCAGGGCCTACGGGATAAGGGGAAAAGGTTCTCTGCTTTTAACGGTGACAGCGTTGAGAGCTCAATAGTCCACCACTGGCCGTAGTCCACCGTCCTACCGGAGAGGTAGGAGGTTGCACAATCCCTTGCCTCAGGCCTTCGCGTATGTAGGTCTCGAGGAATTCCTCCTCCTGTTGGGAAAGGGGGTATAACCTACCCCGTGGGAAGGTAGCTCCATCTAGCAGGTCGATGGCACAGTCACAAGGGCAGTGCGGAGGCAGCTGGAAGGCATTGTCTTTGCTAAAAACGTTGTGAAAATCCCAGTACTCCTCTGTACTCTGTACTCTGTAGTCCCCGGCACTGATCGGGATTCCCATGATAACGCTCGTGATGCGTAATGGGGGGTGAGGCGGCTGGGCGAGGCGGGGTGACGCGGAAGGGGAACCCTGGCAGCCTGGGATGCTAGCAGCTGTTCCACCGCCGTGGTTCCTGCTGGATCCATCTCCTTGGCGAAGTATTCTGTCGTGAATGGGCAGACAGAGACACCTGGATCCAGTCGTGCAGGCACTGAACGAGCTTTTATTGTTTCAAACCAGAGGATAGACAGACCAGGGAGTTGCGGTCGCTAGGAAGGGGGGCTCCAGCCCCGAGCAGGGTAGAGGTCCCCGAGAGGGGAGAGAAGTACGGATGTTGACAGTGGGGCAGGCGAGAGGCGTGGTTGTTGTTCGGTCCTGGATTCGATTGCCGGGGAAGTCAGTCCAACGGATAGGCACGAGACATGAGAACACGAGGGCAGGGAAGACACACAGCCTGGGCAGGCAGGGGAGGCTGGTCAGGTACGGGATCTGGGTTGGGAAGGCAGAGACAAGAGGGTTGACACAGAAGGCGGACAGGCAAGGTAAGGGCAAGCGGGCAGACAGCAGACAAGAAAACGCTTGGTAAAGGCTTGGATCATTAGCGCAATTCTTCGCAACGAGCTGGTTGTGTACCTGGTTTATATCAGGTGCCTAATCCGCCTCTTCCTCAGTGCACCTGCTTGGACCCGCCCCCGAGGGCATGACAAATCATTTTAAGACATCTCAGAGATTAACATCTTTGGAAGCGTCCAATCACTCCATTGTCATAAGTGACAGACTACCGTAAATTCATCTTATTTACACATCTACCTAAAACTCAATTGTCTGGAAAGTAAATAATGTCAGTTTGTAGACCTTGCAAACTTGGAATGTATGATCAGGTGGGTCATTTTTCAAGCGTGATCACATTCAGTGAATAAAATGACCCCCATTCTGCTGCCAAACATGAACAACTGAATGGAACCAGCCGTTTCAGTTTAACCATTTCTCTTTAACTACTTACTGCATACCTGTCTGTTTTCTCCAGCATCAAGTGGTGGATCAAACTGGTAACTGATGATCATTATGTGTTAAATGAATGTCCACGCACCCAGCCTACAGCTGTAGAACACACTGACAACAAATATTTACATGCTAAACATCCTGCATCTGTTATGTTAAATTACATGCATCATATTTAAGGTTTTTAAAAATGTATATTTTTTCCAGGCTATATTTGTAATTGCCTTGCAAACTTACAACCGTGTCTGCACATGTCTGATGTAAATTTTACATACTCTGTATTGTTGTAACATACTGTAATACAGATTTATTCACATATGAAAAAGTTATTAGCAAAATAAAGAAAACAAACAAGCTATAATAATGATGTTTGGGTGTCATATGTTAATTTTAAAAAAGCATTTCAGCTTTACAAAGCTAAAATGCTAAAATCTTTCCTGAAAGGTAATATAAAAATTGCTTTGAAAATTTAAAGCCACAGCGAATAGAATTCACTGAATTCATGTACACAGTGTTACTCGAAGTTTTCTATGCTTCAGTGAAACATGTTTGACTTCCCAGCCTTGTGGAATTGGGCAACCTTCTAAACTCTTGACCTTCTTTAACCTCGAATGGATACTATTGCTTGTGTTTGTTTGTTGTTTGCTTGCATTGCAAATGAAGCCCTTTGTCTATGTTAGAACAGAAGAAGAAACTACCGGAATGCTTTCACCACTGCAAACAACACCTGAAAAAACCAGAGCATGACTTATATTGTTACACATTAAGGTTTGCTTACAATTAGGACCACATAAGAGTCAGTCAGTGACTATGTCTAGTAGATTAGCATAGTAACCATGAAGGTGCACTAAAAATCTACAGAATTAAAAATCAAAAGATCAAGAAAATAATAAATTTTAATTAATAATTAATTCTGGTCAAAAATGACTTGTTGGATCATTCATTGGCAGTTAATCTTCCCTTTGTTGCATTTTTGATTATTAATGAGGCACATTAACATTGCATGGTAATATTTAAACGTTGGCTGTGATCAGAGATTTTAATCACTGTCATTTAAAAATACCGATTGCTTTACAGCTTAACAGGACTAAAAGCCTGTTTGAGTAAACATTGTCTTATTGATTTGGTTCACATGAAAGATTTGAAAGAATTATACATTCAAGGAAACAAAGATCAATTCCAGTAACACAAAATATTAAATGGAAATCCGGAACATTTGTACGGTAAAATTTGAGAAGACCCAGACTATGAGTCTTACACAGCCACCACCATAACTCAATCTGCAGAGGCTTGTGGCGACTCTTTATTGTGTTTGTTCATTCATTTATATTTGTTATTTGAGGTGTACAGTTCCAGTGCATGCGATGTTGCAAGGAGCCTGCTGGATTGCACTATGAGGTGTACAGCTCCAGTGCATGAGATGTTGCAAGGACCCTGCTAGATTGCACTATGAGGTGTACAGCTCCAGTGCATGCGATGTTGCAAGGACCCTGCTAGATTGCACTATGAGGTGTACAGCTCCAGTGCATGCGATGTTGCAAGGACCCTGCTAGATTGCACTATGAGGTGTACAGCTCCAGTGCATGCGATGTTGCAAGGACCCTGCTA
>JABFEB020000026.1:18353059-18371664 GCA_019775895.2 Stomatorhinus ivindoensis
TACACACACACACACACAGCAAACAGTGTGTAATAGTTGAGCAATATACACAGTACAGGTGCATAACATGAGCTATAAATTGCTATTTCACATTGTTATTGAAGCAAAGAGTCCATAGTGTGAGAAGAGTGGCAGCTCTTAGAGCTGCAAAGGGGGGACCAACGTCATATTGATGCTTATAGATGGTTATAGATTTAGATATCATATGTTTGTGGAGACGTCCATTCATTTCTATGGGCAAAACTCTAATGCCAACAATGAGCTTAACCCCTACCCAGCTCTTGTCTTAACCATAAGTAACCAAACATAATACATATTGTTTTTAAAAATTTGACTGCAGTCACAGACTTTTATCAAATTGCATTTCCCCTTGTGGGGACCGAAAAAATGGTACATACAACATCAAAATGATTTTTATTACATTGTGGGGACATGTGAGCCCACAATAATGTATACCTTGACCACTCTCTCTCTCTCTCACACACACACACACAAACACACATTTCGCTACTGGGTGCAGGTTACTGGCTGGCTGTAATGCACACACAACACACGTTCCATTTGCACACGGCAAAGGGCTCTCGCCAATAGAGCACACACTATTGAATCAAAACACAGGCTAAAGGGGAAACCCCACCACCAAAATTCAATCACATACTATCATTCCCAACTTTAATGCTTTGAAGTTGTCTACTGGAAAATGAATACTCTTTGATCTCTGTGTCAGATTCACATTGGAAATACCTGGCCATAATGTCCCTTGCACCTCTGCTATCACTTTCTTTTTCATTTTTCTCTCCATTGTGAGCACCTGACTTCTGACGGCTTGCTATCTTGACAGTTGACTGGGGGGGAGGGGCCAGCTAAATGTTACATTTTGATGTTACCATGGTGTGACAGACCAAACCATTGTTTTGCATTATAGGGAGGCAAAGTAAAATCATTTTCGACCACTGTGTCAAAAAAAATTAGGAAGATAATAAATAACAAGCTTTTATTTGATTCACATATATTATATAAAGTTTTTGCAAATATATATTTTGAATAACTATACCAGTAGATTATTTAAACTTTAAAAGGACCTTTTGGGCTCCCCCTTCACTCAGGGTTTGGGGACAAGTGACCCAGCTGGCCCCGAAAAAAAAAAATCCAAGTCGTATTGCCTCCCTGAGAGTTAGGACAGACTAAACTGCATTTCTGGCATATTTGGGTGTGAATGATTGACAGCGGGGCTTTGTTATGTAAAAGCCAGACGGGGAGCAGCAAGTGCACCGGTCCCTGGCTTACAGGTCTGAGTCAAGAGGGAGGTGTTGCTACCGCATTCTGTAAGCTGTGGCTTGTGGGCTGTCACGAAAGGACCAGGCACGGCAGCTGCTGCTTTGTCTTGTAATTTATGTTCAATGACTCATGGACGTGTGTGCTACACCTGGGCAACTTCATTTTGAGTTGTCTATCAGGACACATGAGAAGCCAGTTTGACAGTTCTCTTTTTCCCATTTATTATTGGCCTATACTGGCTGTAAAACTCCAACAATGAGGTATTACGTGGTTTGGAAAAAAGCCACCTGAGCTTTATTTTGTTTACAGAAATAAAATCTGAAAAGTGCTATGCGCTTATGGCCTTGCATGTAAAGTAGATGTATTCGGAAGCAGCATTTATTACACCATCTGGTCATTTTGGCAGTTTTAAAAGACCTTTGTTAATTGTTTTAAAAAGCAATGAAAAGGAACATCAGATTAGAAATAAGAACGCACCTAATCATTAATATGGTTATGCAAGTAATTCCATGCTAAATAAATTCCATCCATTTCTCAAAACTGCTTATTCAGTACAGGGTCCTGATGAGTCTAGAGGTAAAAGGTGGCTGCCCCTTGCGGACAGCTTGCTCTTCAAAGAGCAAGTTGAGGGAGGCATAAAAATAATTTCCCCACTGGGATAAATAAAGCATTGATTATTATTATTATTATTATTATTATTATTGAAATCCCAAGAAGTGCAGGACATGAGGTCAAGCATACCAGCCTTTTACAGGGTAAGAAAGGGAAATGTACAATTGTACAATAACTGTAAAATAACCTATGCTATATTCATACTTCGATAAACCAGCTCAACAACAGTCTAAACGTAATAAGAACTCATTTATATTTTAAAGCATATTAATATTTTACAGCTTGCCTCCCTATATACAATTTGGGCAATATATAGTTATCAAGAAAATATATAAAACTTAATACCGTAAAACCTAACGCAAAGAAAATTTCACATAACATTCTTCTATAAAACAGTAATCTGTTGCAATTATATGCATTAGTCATCATTAGAAAAAAAATGGTTCCAATTTTGAATGATGTATTCAAGGGCAGACATCGTTCTTCTTAAAATAAGCTTTAATCAGTCTAAACACCTTTAACTAATGAGCTTCTTCCTCCCATGAGTATAGTTTGATTCCTTTAACTCAGAGAATGGAGAGTTGAAGAGCATCAAGCCTTAAATGTCTTGAAGTATTTATCTTATTATCTTATTCGGCAAAATTGCGCAAAATTTTAAAAGCTGTGGGTCAGGTGTAACAACCTGTCTTGCCATGGAGTAATGTCATGAGTCTTTTCATCAAGGACACACTCAAGTCAGAATAAGTGGAACCAAATTACTGCATTTGAAACTGAAATTTACCCAAAATGCATAAGCAAAAATGTGATAACTTCAGCTAGGTACCTCACTACAGAATTCTATGGAATTTGTCAAAAGCAGTCTGGATATAATAGCTGTTGCTGGTTATTGCAAATATCCATTAAGATCACGCCTATTCATTCAGCAACTCCATAAATGTGTATCACTTATCCATAAGCTTTAATTATCTATCTGATATGTAGCTTTCTATTAAACATCTCTGTATTGTGATCTCTGTATTAACTTAGGATAAATACACCTATTGAGCATGCAATATATTTTGAAAATGAAGAGGGAAAATCTGACAAATGTATTATGTATTACGCAATACAAAATAGTTATCAACGGAATTATTAAATAGGCATTTAATAATCTCGTTGCTTCAAAAAACGACTTCATTACTAATTTAAATCTTAGACATCTTGCGTTTGCACACTTCACGTTGAATATGTCTGCACTCTTAGCAAATTATTAGTGGTGCATTCAGAAGTACGGTTGCCCCTGCTGAGAATGTGCTTTCTATATTGCATTTATTTTGCTTCCACATTCAAAGAATTAGGCTCAGTAAATTACCCATATTCTGCACCCCCCATATAATGCACTGGCATTCCATTCCGGGTGTTACTCTGCCTCGTGCACCATAGTGTCTGCGTCTTCAACCCCAATCAAGCTTCTGTTCACCCCCCCAAAAAAATCTTTTATTAGACAATTTAAACAAATTGTGTTTCACACGGAAAATAATGCCAAGTTCTTCAGCAATTAACCATCATAACACTTCATTCTTGACTGACTAGTGCACACAGATTAGTATACTAAATGCATAGTGCCCTTAGCATTATTATTAGAAAACAATTAGCGATTTCGAATTATAAGTATAAGCTATGCCCTGGCACTGTTTTGTTGCTTTTCATTCATCAACTAGCTAGTCCAATATCCGGCATATTTACGATCATTTACGATCCCGTCCATAACATCCTTTGATTAAAGTCCATGCTCCAATTTATTATTATTGTAAAACAGTTAGCGTACTACTGATCGTATATGAAAACACATACCCACAGGCGAGCAAATGAAAAACAAAAACCACCAAAGACACAAACTGCTTCGAATCTCTTTATTAAACCTCGTAGCCATGATAACAGCCATAAGTGGGTCCATCACAGTGCGAAAGCGTCACTCAATTTTGACTCCCAAATTTATGCCTGCTTATAAATCCCTCAAATAATTAAAGTTATTCTCGGTTTTTTAAAAAAAAGAACCAACATTGACTAGGAATACAATTACCTTTATATTTCAAACCTGCCCTCCATTTAGTGAAAATGTAATTCAATTGCGTGTTTGTGTATATAAATCAACGGGGGTAGCTGGGTCGGCCGCAACAACGACCTAAGCAACAGGTTCGGCAGGTGTTTGAAGTGGTCAGCGGCAGACGGCAGTACCTGGTACAGGTGAGAGTGCTTCCCAAGAGGACTGTTTGGGGTGCAGTAGACTGAGCGGAAAAGTCTCTTTTAAAGAAGTAAGTATTTTATTTGAAAACTTTGGTTAATTTGAGAGGACAGTTTTATGAGGCGTTTGCCGAATGTCCTAAATCTGGAAGTGTAAACTCCTCCCCCCCCCCCCCCCGACTGAAAGTAGTTTTCAAAGCGAAGTGACTAATATGAAGTGGCGCTTAAGGTAACTAGAGTGGGATAAAGGCAGAAGTTTCTGCGTTCCCAGTTCTGTACCAGCAAATTGATAGATTAAAAATGAGGCTATGTTACGTGGAAGGTTAAAAATGGGGGGGGGGGAACTAGAAAAATGTTACTGAACGAGACAAAACAGCAGTACGATTTCGCCGTAAAATATAAAGCACATCTCTACACAAAGCGAGACACCTGGGTGTATTTTGTCACTTTTCGAAAATGTTGAACATTTATCTTTTATTTATTAGAACGCGAACTTAATTGCATAATTAGACCACAAATTAGTTCCCATTTCATTGTTTTGTTCTGTAATCGTTAATCATGGGGAATAAGAATCTTTCTTATTTCAGTTTTTTTTCCAAGAACTTTCAAGAAAATGACAGGCTTGATTATACTGCTTTTAAATGCTGACCTGCATCGTAACTCTACAGCAATCACAATATTAGGATTATTCATCCATTGCATTACATTAAAATTGGTTCGACGTCCCGAACATGATTAAGCTACTTGACACGCCACAGTCAAGCGAAGTTGAACAATGTGCTATGCATTTACTGCAAGACAAATTCTTATGTGTATTTGTCAAAGACTGATACCAAGTTTTCGAGAAGTGTGTGTGTGTGTTCCGTGTAATATAAATAAATGTTACGTGGTTATTCAGAGCAGGTGAAAAATGCAGGCGTTTATGGCAAGTCGTTTTAACATTTAATCAAGTCACACCCCTATTCGTAATTACATTTTAGATATTCACAATAGCTTTGTTCTTAGTCAAAATTGTATTCTTACTAGTCAGAGTGGCAATTAGATATCCGCAATCACATTATTCCTACTAGAGAATGTATTTCAAGACATCTAAAACTTTATTTCTCCTAGTCACAATTCCATTTAAGATGCAAGTCTTTATAAGTGGCGGTTTTAACACTAGACTGAATATGTATTGCAGATATCCGTAATTTAATTCTTCCTAGTCAAAAAAGGCATTTCAGATATCCACAATGGCATTATTCGTAGGAGACATTACGTCACTTTTGCCATTCATGTCTATTGGGCTTTTAATTTTAGATATCCAAAAGGAGAAAAAAAACATGTCATTACAGATATCTGCAATTCATATTATGACTAGTAAAAATGCAATATCTACAACTATTTTATGCCTAGGAATAATGCAATTGTATTGTGGATATCTGTAATTGCCATCTGACTAATAAGAATATAATTGACTAGGGGAAATATTATGTATATCTAAAATGTAATTGTGCATAGTCAATGGATCGTTTTTATGTTAAAACGGCGTCTTATCTACTCTTCAACATATATCCACAATACATTTTGTGGATATCTGCTAATCCATTTTTACTAGTCATAATATAAATTGTATAAGACATTTTTGCTAGTCGTAATGTATTTTGGATTTTCAAAATTACATTATGGATATCTAAAATGGTGGTATCATTTCGGATATCTGAAATCACAATTGACTAGTAACAATTGGATTGTAGATATCTGAAATGGGAGTTTTTCCTAGTAAGAATTCGGTTGCAGATTTTTCATTCTGGATATCTGAAATTAAAAGCTCAGTAGACATGAATGGCAAAATTGACAATTTTTTCTAGGAAGAATGATTATGTGTGGGTATGCTCTTTTTGACTAGGAAGAACTGAATTGGAGATATCTGCAATACATATCCAGTCTAGTGATTAAATGTTAAAATGGCTTGTCATAGGCATTTTGTACATTTTTCCCACTGCGCATAACGCATACCGCTGCTTTGTGCTTTGAAGCATATTTCTCTGATCGTATGCGTCATGGAGTGTCCTTGTTATGTTTAACCTGACATGGGAATACAACAAAACGGGACGGGCACTTTTGTTAGTTACTTTTCTACATGTGCGTGCCATGTTTACCTAGACAATAATTTTATGATGGTACAATGGGCACAAAATGTTTTATTCTAATCAGAAAGATGAATTCACAATAAATGAAACATCCTGTGTGGCTACTTTTTTCCAATTACAGAAATGCAAGTCCTTGCAAATGGACTGCATTTATATAGCGCTTTTTTCCAAAGCGCTTTACAATTATGCCTCTCATTCACCCTTTCACACACACGCACCGGTAGCGGAGGCTGCCATGCAAGGCGCTAACCTGCACACCAGGAGCAATTTGGGGTTCAGTGTCTTGCTTAAGGACACTTTGATGGGGTCAGGAGCAATCGGACTCAAACCCCTGGGTATTACACCTACAGCAACTTTCATGTCATTCTAAATTCGTAGACATCAGTTTGGTGTTCCCCCCCCCCCCCTTTTGCAGTTAAAAAAAACTACCATTTTTCTTGGGAAGGCTATCTTGGCATGCTGAAGCATTAAGAATTCCCTTCACTGGAATTAAGGGGCCCAGCCCAAATATCTACCATTGTCCTTCGTCCACCAACTTTACCAGAACAGTACCTGCCTGACTGCATTGTTCCAGCTGTAATGTTATCCAAACCCAGACTCGTCCATCAGGCTGCCAGCCAGAAGCATGATTTGTCGTTCCACTGCTGCAATGTCCAGTTGTGGCATAAGTTTACACCACTTCGTCCAGCACTGAGCATTGCACTTGGTGATGTGAGGTTTGCATGCAGCTCTCAGGGCACAATTTATTTTTAATTTTTTTAGCTGGGGTTAATAGCAGAGCATGTTTTCACAAGTGATACAAAGTAGTGTAATAAGTTTTATTATGAACCATTGTATTTAACCTGTGTTATGTTAATGTAATAGGCTTTATGGCAATATGCTTGTATAGACAAGCTGTCCCAGATTCTCAAGCAGTGTTTTCCCTACCATTATATTAGGGGGGTGCTGCACCTCCCACCCCCACCCCCCCCCCCCTTGAAGGTCAAGTTAATTTTATTTTCTATATAGCGCCAGATCACAACATGTCATTTAAGGTTACCTTTCCCATAGAACAGGTCTAAACATCGTTCTTCAATTAAACTATATAGCCTTATGTTACTACTTATTTACATAACAGCTTGTCATTTTTATCTCTACATGGTCATGTGTTTATAATTCTCTGCTCTCTCTAACGCGCATGGTTGAGTTCCGCCCTGATGCGCACACATACAGAAGCAGCATACTCCCACCAGCGGACAGAGAGCGTGTGTTGGAAAGTGTCACGTCAACCACCTGAAAAGCAGGCAAAAACATCTATATGATAGAAGTATTCTGATGTTTAGTTCAGTTGTTATATTGACTACTGTCATTAAAAGAAACTCATGAACATCATGAATCCTGTCGGTGTCTGTCTGCCCCCCTTAAAATCACAAATTGTATAGAGATTTTCATATGGGCCCAGGTGAAAGCAAAATGGTTCACTTCTGTGGTGGTCAAGCGTAAATGATAACAAATATTTGTTGAATTGAGCCACAGTGAACCAAGCATTTGTGAACCTGACTACATGGCTAGTTGCTCGAATTTTAATACACCTGTGGCAATGGGAATGAATGAAACACCTGAATTCAATGATTTAAGAGGTGTCTAGTGCTTTTGTCCATATGGTTTGTGTATTTATTTAACTAAAATTATTCGGTAGCTCTAGTGATTGTTGTGAATACCCATATTTTGATTATGGGTGCCATTTGTTTCTTACTGACTGTCAGATTACAGATGTCTGGGTGTCAGGTTTTTTCTATTTTGTATTTTAAAATAGAAAATTTTTGATTAATCACAGTTGAAAGCAACACGTTTGTTGCTTGAAAGAAGTTGAAAGGCAGTGCATCTTTAATTTGTGATTACCTTCGCCAAATACAAATTATGAAATAATTGCTGTGTGGCAGAGATTTGCATTTTACATTGTTTACATGTTTTATTATTTTGCTGGCCAATAATGAGCTAATTTTCTAGATGGGTGTAAACTGCAATTATTTGTACAGTATTAATGATAGAAATTATATTCCCATGGTAAACTCAGACTTATTTATTCAGTGAAATAAACGAGGAACCTCACTGTACAGGAAGACTGGTACTTAGTCTTTAGTGCCTGATGTTAATTTACAACCAGTTGCTTTTTCATAGTGTTGGTTTTGGCTGTATGAAGACAAGATTGTTTTGATAAGCAACTCTGTATCCAGCTATATTTTTGTCTGTCCTTCACTTGACTTCAACTGCTTTAGTAGCCTGTAGGTGGTGTGATGGTTTATAGTCTCTACAGTAATATATCCAGGTCATTCCATGTCCAGTCATCACACTTTCGGACCTCATCATCTCAGATTTTAACAAAACTTGGCATGATCACTTGGTCACGTAAACGCATGAAACTGAAATTGGGCATGTCTTTGATCAATATTGAGGGAGATTTAAGCAAACAGTTTTAACTTTGGCTATATTTACCTTCATGTAAGCTGCACAGAAATGGTCCTTGTATTGCCCAGCTCTATATATTGAACAATATGCCATCCCCATTTGAATAATCACTATGTAATAACTAATTAAAATATCAAATTCAATAACAAAAAACCTAAATTTCAAAATTAATTTCTTACTATGTCGCCAGGACAACCTTTAATGCTTGCAATGTCGAGTGATTCCCTAAGTGTGCACTTACACTGGACCGATTTGCACACCTCAATCACCTCATGAATGCAGGGCATTTATTAGCCGTATTTACTTGCCATGTGAGCCTTTTCAATGGTATGGCAAGTGCAGGTGTCTGCAATGACATTAATGAAGCTTCCATTAAATTTCATTGTAGCATATTTGTAACCTTAATGTTATTACTTACACCTGTGCTTGTTATGCTATTTCATGTCTGTGTGGCTGCCATTAAAACACCCATTAGTGATATGAAAATATGTGAAATTACTGATATCTTGACGTAAACGGTAACGCCTTAAAAACCAAAAATCAGATTTTCTGGAGATGTTCATGATATTGTGAGCTAGCTTTAATAAAGAATTGACCAATTTTTAAATATATATTTTTTTTTATTAACTGATTTTAAAAAATGATATTTTTCATTGCATACTAATTTTATTAATGTGGATTGCATGTTATTTGCTCAATCTATAGAGCTGGATAACAGCTATAGAACAATACATGGACTGCTTCTGTACAGCTTACATTAAGGTAAATATAGCCAATCAAAAGTTTGTAAAATTGTTTGCTTAAATCTCCCTCAATATTGATCCCAAACATGCCCAGTTTCAGTTTTACTCATGTGACCAAATCAGCATGCCAAGTTTCATTAAAATTTGACTGAGGTCCAAAAGTGTGGCGATTTAACATGGAATGACTCATCCAGCTGCATAAAAGGAATGTGTCCCACCCAAAAAAAAATTACAAAACGATCAACCGAACAACTAATCTAATGTACCGCAAGTGTTGCTGACAGGACTAGAGTAAACTGGTTAGATATGCAATCTTGATCTTTATCTGAAAATTTGGTGTTTGGTTTTGATTTCTGCACTTGCATTACCAGATCAAAAATGTATACGTCTGTCGGGCTTTTGAAGCCTTAGCAGACATTTTCATCCGTAAATTCACAAGCTAGAAAGGCAGAGGAGATTATGGTCACTAAAAATTACTGTTTTGTGTATCATTTCTGTCCTCCTAGTGTGCGTTAGGAGTTGTTGGCTGATAAAACATATCTACAGTATACCTGTGTCAGAGTGTAAAGGCAGTGCCTGCCTCTGCAAGCCAGTTGCTGTTTTTCATGCAGAGATGCACGGTACGTCATTGGGTGGGAGCCATTTCTGGAATGCCACTCCACTAAAGGTAGATCTGATGGACGTTTTCTTCATATAAGGTGTTTCTGTATACGGTGGCATACTGTTGTAGCGATTTTCTCATTGCCTTGTATGCTTCTTTAAGAACATAAGAATATAAATTTAAAAATGAGGAGGCCATTCGCCCCATCCAGCTCATGTGGGGAGAACTTAAAATTTTAACAACTCTGAGCTATTATCTAACTCTGATTTAAAGGAACCCAGGGTTTTAGCTTGTGCTACATTTAGTAGGAAGATTATTCCATACTCTAATTACACGCTGTGTAAAGAAGTGCTTCCTCAAATTCGTTTTAAAATGTTCTGCTACTTTCCACTTATGGCCACGAGTCCTAGTATTTAAACTAATTGAAATTAGCCATTTGGCTGAACAGCATCCAGACCTGTTGGAATCTTAAATACCTGGATCATGTCCCCCCTTAGTCTCCTTTCTTTGAGGTTAAACAGATTCAGCTCAGCTAACCTCTCCTTATAAGACATTCCTCTAAGACCAGGAATCATTCTCGTAGCCCTACATTGCACCTTTTCCAAGGCAGCAATGTTCTCTATCAGTGGTGGAGGAAGTTCTGAAGCTTAGTACTTGAGTAAAAGTACAAATATCCTGCAAGATATGTGAAAGTAGAAGTGCTACATCCACAATCTTACTTAAGTGAAAGTACTAAGTACTTTTAAATTTACTTTAAAGTATTTTTTTAAGTAAAAGTACTCGCACAATGGTTTCTCAACGTCTGGGATGTGCCATTTTTGTAAAAACGTAGATATACTGACTTGTGCCTCTACTGATGTCATTGCTCGTAATAATTACAAGCAACTATACAGTATATGTGCATTGGAACATTTGGTGTGCAATGATGTATCTTTAAATCATTTATGTACTTGCAAAACTATTCAACACATCTGTCATCATTGGAGCTAATAAAGCCACCTGATTGGTAAGAAATGGCAAACACCAGAACGCAATAGGCCGTTTTTTTCATGCAATATTTTGAGGAAATTGTTTTCATAAAATGTAATGACGGCATAAATTATAGTAATGCAGTGGAGTAAAGTACGGATTGCCTCTAAAATGTAATGGAGTAAAAAAGTGTGCATTATTTTTACTTTTTACATATCTGTACTTTAAGCACAGTAATAAAGTACAAATACTTGGTTACATTCCACCTCTGGTTGTTCTTAACATACTGTGTGCAGGTTTGGTCACCATATTCTAGGTGGACTTAAACTCCACACACCTAGAGATATAACCCAACATTCTGTTGGCCTTTTTATTGCTTCCCCACACTGGTGAGAGTGAGACATGGAAGCATCAACATACACACTGAGATCTTTCTTGTAATCGGCTACCTTTTATTTCAGTGGAACCCATAAAATATCTGTGCTTTATTTCTGCTCCCTGCATGGATTACCTTACATTCATCTATGTTAAATTTCATGTGCCAGGTATCACCCCAGTCGCTAATAAAATCCAGATCACATTTTAGCCTCTCTGCTGCTAGATCAGTATCTGCTACATCACCCACCTCGGTGTCGTCTGCAAATATAACCAGTTTACAATATGTATTGGTGTTAATATCATTAATGTTAAATAGGGACAATATTGAGTGCGGTACCCCACTATGAACACAGGCCCACTGTGACATTGTGCCTCTAACTGCTCGCTGCTTTCTGTCAGTTAACAGGTTTTAGTAACCTTAACTCGTGGGAACTTTTTTTTTTTTTTTTTGTGTGTGTGTGTGTGTGTCAACTGAACAAGTGAGAGAAAGAAGGGGCATAATGGCACTCTACAGCATTGATAGTGGGCTCCAGTTCAAGTCAGTTTAGACATTTGCTAACTACGAGGAATGTTTTTTGCAATTTTTGGATGCAGACCAGATGAAACCAGGATGATGGAGATCAGTATTTTTATCCATATTGGTCCAAAGTTTTTTGCCCTACTAAAAGATTTAATTTCACCAAAAGATTTGGTGAGGTCTCTTTCAGGACTGTTGGAGGTGCTTATAAATTTCTACACGCTGGAAAAAAATGTGCTGGCGGAGAGATTTGCATTCAGGAGTCGTCAGCAGCAGCCAGGTGAAACATTTGCAGACTGCATTGCCAGGGATTAGCAGCCACGTGTGATTTTGGCGCAAACTTGGAAGACCAGCTCTGAGATCAGTTTGTCTTTGGAACGTCTAGCCAAGAACTATGCCGGAAGCTGTTAGATGCTGCTGGAGGTGAAGGACTGGCATGGCAGAGGATGGTGGAAATTACAAATAGCTTTGAGCGCACTAATGCTGAATTGTAAAGCATGCAGAAGGATCAATTTTCAGTGCAGATATGGACCAAGCATGTAGGGGTGTGCAGAGAAGGCCGGGCCAGGAGCAACGCAGCACCAAAAAAGGGTCGCAGACGGAGCGCAGTTATTGTCTGGGAAAGGGGCATAGCCTACAGAACTGTCGTTTTTAAGGATTTTCAGTGTCATGGCAATCCACGGGTTTGAGCTACAGTGAATTCGTCAGGCCGAGCCTCGAGAGAGCGAGGAGGATTGGAGGCAAACTTTCTTGAGAGAAAAATGGAGTCCTGAACAACACCTAAAGACTGAGGGTTCAGAAAGTTGGACTGACAGACTTAACTGTAAAGACTGGTTGTGAGTATGTAAAACCTTATCGAGTGATGATAAAATGTAACTGTGTCAAAATGTAGTTTGAAGTGGAAACCGGAGGCGTGATGTCCGTTAGCCTTGGTGGGTAAGTTGTAAGCTATACTATGTGGGAAGCAGCACATAAGGCTACGATTACTTGTCACATGGTAGAGGTCCAGCGCTTATGGGTCGAGACTGGATTAGCGTGTTAAAAATGGACTGGTCAGAAGTGAATAAGGTCGACATTGCAGACCCGACCCTGTAGAAACAGTGTGTGCTCAGCACTGAGCAGTTTACAGTGCAGAGTTGGAGCATGCAAAAGGGATCACGGCTATATTGCGGGTGTCACCGGAGGCGAAACCATAGTCTTGTAAAGCTAGGCCCCTACCGTATGCGTTACGGGTGGCCGAGGATAAGAAAGTCCTGGAGTTAGAATGACACGGAGTAATTTTGCCGGTGCGGCATAGCGAGTGGGCAGCACTGCTCGCATGCATTCTGAAGCGAGATGGATTGGTGTGCCTATGTGGGGATTACAAAGTGATGGTCAATCAGTAGTTAGATGTGGACCAATACCCCCTCCCAAAGGCTCAAGACTGGTTTTCTATGCTAGCGGGGGGGAACATTTTACGAAATTGGATTTGACGCAGGCTTATACTCTGCTGGAATTTGAGAAAAGCAAGCCATACCTCACTATTCCACAAAGAGGTCTGTATGTATGTAACAGTTTGTCTTATGATGTTGCTAGTGCGCCTTCTATTTTTCAGCACACAATGGACGAGGTGCTGCAGGGGCTAAACGGAGTGATGTTACTTGGATGATATTTTGATTACGGGTAAAGACATGGTGGAGCATCTTGCGAACCTCAAGCGGGTGTAGCAGAAATTGGAAGAGTATGGGCTCAGGCTGAATAAAGATAAGTACGCATTTTTTTTCAGGACAGCATAATGTATCTGGGTCGTGATCGACGCAAATGGAGTGCTTCCAATAAAAGAAAAAAACCATGGCTATTGAGTAGCTACCTAAGAACTTAACTGAATTGCGATAGTTTTTAGCGATGCTAAATTATGGCAAGTTCTTGTCAAACCTGTCTAGTGAGATTAAGCCTATGACAGAATTATTACATAAAGATAAGCAATGGGTGTGCACACCGGAGTGTCAGAAGGCGTTCGAATGAACTAAGGCATGGTTGGCGGCTGCGCCTGTGTTAGCTTATGATCCGAAGCTACCGTTGGTTTTAGCGTATGGCATCGGAGCTGTCATCTCATCAGTTTACTGTTGGAAATTTACATTGCTGACCGACCATAAACTGTTGTTAAAATTCTGGGACCTAAAACAGGGATTCCTACATTGGCTGCAGCACGACTACAGCGGTTGTCATTAGTGCTGGCTGTATACCAATAAGAAATTCGCTACAAGCCGTCTGCACAGCATGCAAATGCAGATGCATTGTCACGTTTACCAGTTCAGACTCAGGGTATGGACAGTGAGGGTGTTCCTGTCTTCAGAGTTGTGTTTTCAGATGAGGTGCCATTGTCAGCTCTGGAAATAGCAAGGTTGACTAAGGCGGATCCAGTGCTCCACAAGGTTAAATGTTTCACTTTGCAGGGGTGGCTGAGTTGTGGGAGTGAAGATGCGCTCAAACCTTCTCAATAGATGTACTGAATGAACAGTTGAGTCTGTGTTGTGGAGTTTGAGGGTGATCAATCCTGAGACGTTGTGACCACAGCTATTGCATGAATTGCATGTAAATCACCAAGGGATGCTAAAAATGAAGGCTTTGGCTTGTAGGCATTTTTGGTGGCGAAACCTGGACTCTGATATCGAATCGCTGGTAAATGCTTGTGCCACGTCAGTTGAATAGGCCCACACCTGTTCCCGTCCCTGTGCATCACTGGGGATGGCCTGATCGGCCTTGGCAGAGGATCCACTTGGATTTTGCACAGAAAAGAACATAATTTCCTGGTTCTTATGGATAGTTACACTCATTGGCCAGAGATTGCTATAATGAACAGCACAATAGAGTACGGTGGAAGTCTTATGAGGTTACTTTGCTACTTGGGGTCTTCCAGAGGAGCTTGTGTCTGACAACTATCCTCAATTTGTATCTGCAATTTTTGAGACTTTCATGCGGAATAATGGTGTTAAACACATTAAAACGCCTCCATATCATCCTGCTTCTAAAGGAGCAGCAGAGCGGTTAGTGCAAAATTTGAAAGTGGCTTTGGAAAAAGGAAAAGGTCACATGGCATTGCAGCATCGTGTGCATAATTTTCAGTTCTGCTATCGAAGTATGCCACATTCAATGACAGGAAAAACACCAGCAGAATTATTTATTAGGCGATAATTTCGGACCAGGTTTATGTTGGTGAATCCAAACTTTGCTGAAGGAATGCGTCAGAAACAGGGCTCTGTATTGTAAAGTTGTAAGAATGCCAAGACTCTCAGTAAATTCTTCCTCCTGAACCAAAAGGTTCTGGTTTGTAACAAAGGGGGGGAGGGATGTCAGGTGGGTACCTGTGTGTATTGTGAAGGAACGGGTCCTGTTACATTTTTTTGTAAAAATATATGGGAAACTACTCAGTTCTAGTTCAGTAGCAAGCAACTGGTCAATATGTCTCTTGTGCAAAATGTCTGAGGGAATAGAACGAACTTTGGCAGTTGAATCTGTGGAAACAGGAAATTCAAATGTCTGTTCCCGTGTCACCCATTCTCCTGTGGAAATGCCTGTGAGTGTTTCAGGAACACATGAGGTAGATGGACTGCAAGTATCTGAGGTTGATGCCGCTCCCTCCGCACCTGAAGAAGTTCGGAGGTCAAGAAGAACAGTTAGGCCTACAGAGATTAAATCTGAGAGGGGGGAAAAAAAAATTCAGATTTAAGGGGAGGAGTGTGGTGTATGTGCACACACAAGATTAAAAAAAGGGCAATTTTTAAATTAAACTGTTAATTAATTGACCTCTGACCTGTTTGGTAATTGGCTGAAATGGGATGGTATATTGATTTGCCCGCCAACAGAACAAAAATGGGGTACCGAGAAGAGAGCACTAGTTGTTGAATTGTTACCTGTGTTGGCGTATTGCAAAATTAATAAAGGAACCTGTTGTTCGAACATTGGCTCTGGAAATTCTCATTTAGGCAAGTGCAAGACACAAAATTAGCTTATGATGAAACCATCTTGAAGAAGCCAGAATTGTACACCTCAATCAAAATACTTTAATTGGTGCAACCCGGACATTATGATTTCAGGTGTCTTTCTGAGCGTGATTGAGTATTGTTCTGCTGACATTATGTTACAGGTTTTTCTTGAACTTGGGAGGCTGCTTCGAAAGTGACTTTTCCTTTTTTTCTTTTTAAACGCCTCCCTGAGGTAACCACAAAAAGAAGGGCACGTGGCCAAGAACAACTCGTATTGCTCTGTCGGCTATTATCTATGCAAACAGGTCTCTGGAAACTTTGGCTTGATGCAAAGTTGTCACTTCTTCTGTATCTTTGATTTATTTTTCAGCAAAAATGTAAATGTTTTCCAGGTCAGAATGGCTTTGGTATTTGGGCTAAATGTCCATATTATGTGTTACTTTAGCACTCAAGTCTATTTTAATGAAAGTCAACCACTGCCTCCTTTCCTGATTTTAATCAGTTTGTATGAAATTCGTGTTTCTGCTAATTGTTTGGGATGTATTTTATTGTAATACTTATGAACCTAAAAGTGGTAGGATTATTTAGGTAGTTTAATGCATGTGCATGCTTTTTTGATGCACCTTATAAGCTGAAAGCCAGTGGAAAGGAATAGGAAATGCTTTATAGTTTGGTTACAGTAATATCAGCAAGTACCGGACTCAGAATTGGCTCGGGTTCGGTTTTATAAAGTCCCAAATAGGCTTGAAATATAGCGTCTATCTTTAATTGGTTTTGAGATGACTGTTGTGGTAGCTCAGCCTGATGAGTGGCAGCCTCACGTGGGGGCCATGGGGTGTTTCCACCATTGTCTTTTTTTTTTTCACTGGGACTTCAGTACAAATCTGGAAAACCTAGATTAAGCTTTATTTTGGTATCTAGTTTAGTGGGTTTTTGTAGGCTTCTATCAGAACATTGAGGGTGAAATTTACCAACAGTGTAACTATTGAGAAATCATAACATTTTGATTAACTTCAGTGCATTTTAATTTTTTTTTTTTTAATAATTTTGTTTTAAGTTTAATTTCTTTGAAAAAAATTGGTACCTAGTATCATTATGGGTGATTGGTTATTTGTTCTGATAAGCTGAATCTAATAGTAAAATTACAATGCAAAGACATTATTAAACTTTTTTTTTTTTTTTTTTTCCCCCTCTTCTAGTGAATAATCCCATACCGTCCAACCTAAGGTCTGAGGCCAAGAAGGCTGCCAAAATCCTGCGGGAATTCACAGAGATCTCCAACCGAACTGGACCTGACAAGCTCATTCCTCGTGCGTAAATGGCAGGCTTACTGTGTTTGCTGTGAATGGGTTAATAGGCAGCAGTCCTCTGTCACCGACTCGGTGCTAATGTGGCCGTCTGTCACCGGGATTGCGCATACGATGGGGAGCATTTCTGTCATCTGATGTCACGCTGGCATGTTGATGAGACTGCCCTCTCCCAAGGATCTGTCCTTGCAGGTTGTTTTGGTTGCTAATGTTGGGCCTGGCGATACCTGTTCTCTCGTTCACCCAATAATGCATGTACGAGCTCCACAGCTGTGTTTTCTCTTTGTGATTCTACCCAACTGTCTAGTCTGGAAATTATGTTGATAACTTAATGGTGAATGTGCGACGACGGGCCGTTTCTATGCCTGACTAAAGATTCCAGACAATAGTGTCTGAATATGTAGGTGTAGATATGTGCTGCCCGTTAAAGAATATACTGTTACTGTAAGAGTTTCTTTAGAATGTGGTTGTATCTTTAGTTAATGTAATGTGAGGATATGGTTGGTCTTCATACTCATTAGATTTTCCCTGCATGACTGTGATCTGCTCCTTGCTGTTTCTCCTGAAGCTCATGTGATCGCCAAAGCTCAAGGTCTGGCCATCATCTCGGTTATCAAGGCGGGGTTTATGATCACAGCGCGCGGTGGCAGCGGTATCGTGGTGGCTCGGCTTTCTGATGGACGTAAGTGTGTCTGTCTGTCTGTCAAGGGATGGGTTAACATGATACATTTTTTAAACATGTCATTTCGTTTCATTAAGTAAAGCTATATGCAAGTAACTACTGGCATTCCAGGTCCTTGCTATACACTTACTGCTTTTTCCCGAATTGCTGACAGTCGTTTATTTTTTGTTGATTTTGGATATGCTGCAGAAATGGGTAAGTCTTAGTGTTCAAAGCAAGGGACTTGTGTGTTTTGGACACCACTTTGGTGGGAAATGGTCAGTTAATACTTAATGTAACCCTTAGTTAAAATATAAAAATGAAGTGATGTATCTTTTTAAAATGAAGATCTCTAAAAATCACGGGAGTATCTTACTGTTGTCTAGCAGAGAAATGCCCAGACCAGGGAGCCAAAAGTCAGTCCTCTGCAAAACATTAGTCACTCAAGGGCTGCTGTGCTGGAAAGATAAAGTGTGTGTGTGAGTTTTATTTTATTAATGTGCAGAATCTGATTAGATTTATATTGGAGCTTGTTTAAACCATCAGATTTCCATTCATTCACAGATGACTGGCTTGTGTGGCTTCCTGGGCTGTCTCTATGCTTGTGATCAGAAGGTCATGGGTTAACAATGACCACTGATCACCTAATTCAGAATTCTTGATTTCAAATTTAGAATTTTTTAGTATTCTAGTAGGCCACATTTAACAAAATACATTCCCTGAAGGGTGTGAAATTGACTACTGTCCAGGGCGGGGGGGGGGGGGGGGGGC
>JABFEB020000026.1:18381293-18416599 GCA_019775895.2 Stomatorhinus ivindoensis
CCCCCCCCCCCAAAAAAAACCCAAATTATGGTAATGCATAGTTTAAAATAGCCAATATTTTAAAAATATATGGGATTTTACAGATGAAAATCCAATATCGGATTAACAAATTATGTGAGAGCTGCATTGGGGTTTAACAATCCCTTTGTATTTTAGAGTGAATGTGCATGTTCATTACACTATCAACAAGAGAAAAGCGGAAAAGCCTTAAAGCTGAAAACTTAAATTTGTTCACTCAGATATTTACTCAAAACTAATATCCAAGTTATTCCAAACATGAAGTAAAACAAACCCTACCACCACATAGACACCAAACAATGTCATACAAGTGACTGAAAACAGAAAAACTGACATGTAGAAGCCCTCCCCCAGTATCTCATACTATGCCCCTGGATTTACACATCATGACACAAAACAGACTGGGTTCTTTTTTTTGTTTTTTTTTTTAAGAAAAACTTACTCTACAGATTACAACTCAAATGTTGTTAGTGTTGTTGGCAGCAAATGCATGAAGATTCCCCATCTGACTCAAGCCACTCTGAATGTGTGCTATATGGATCTCCACATTATTCTGAAAACAGCTGTAATACAAACATACTTGATTAATCAAATGAAATAAATATTTTAATTAGATTTGAAAGGTCCATTGTATTATAAATCTAAATATTTTTAAATGTGAAATGCATGTCTTCAGATTGTCGATGGGGGGGTGATGGTGGAGGAGAGGGACACTGCGCTGCGGTTGGATTCAGCCCTGTCTGGAATGTGTACGCTTGTATTGCCTTGCTTCATATTCAAGTAGTTGAAAGCACCACCCATACTTGCATGACCACTGATATTACAGTCAGAATTTTTAAATATTTTTCAATTTTCTTTTGAAATGCAGTTTCATTTTACTTTGTGTAGTTATGTAGTTTTATTAGTGTGTGATAAAGGAGACATTTCTATTAAATACAAGTTATATACAAGTTTTAGTTTAAGATCTAGTAAATGTATTTCTAGGAACAGATTGAAAGTTGCAGAGCTTTTTTATGGGTCTGATCGATAGAGAATCCTACATGAAACGTTTCAGGTTTTATTAATGGTCATCTAAAGGCAACACTGAATTAAGTTTCCTCTTTCGCTAAATAATATTAAACTAATGAAAAATTACAATAAGTTTTAGAAACAACACCTTTTTATTTTCATTCCTTGTGAAAATGTTCTAATTTTTTTGTTATTACCAATAACAGCCCTGATGAGTAATCATCTTGTGAATACAGAATGATAATGAAATGAGTATATTCTTACCTGGTGTTGGAACTGTCTACTGAGTTTTTGATGTCATTAAGAGAATCTGTCAAAGACTTGAACTCAAATGAATTTAAATCACTTTCCTCTGCCAAGGACTAAAAAAAAGGAAAAAAAAAAAAAAAAGAAAATGTTAGTAATATGGAACAAGACGAACATAAAAGGGACCTAAAGGAGTTTGGCAGCTTGCCTTTATCTGCAGCAGCAGAGTGGTGAGGCTGGAGATGAGGTGAGTAAGGCCTTTGTTCTGGACACACAGCTGACCACCGGGGTGCGTGTTGGCCTGCCGCACGAGCTCCTCAGCCTCCTCTTCACAGCGCCGCCGAAGGTCGGTGGGCTGGTCGGCCGGCTGCATGCCCTGCTCAGGGGCCAGCTGAAAAGACCACGTTATCAACACTGGATAGGGGCCAGAGATGTGGTGTAACCTCCACACCAAGATGATAAATATCACTACATGGTAGTCTTGGGCAGTGCACAACAAACTGTAGTCCTTTCTAATTAGAGACATCTGTTTGAATGTAAAACACAGAGTCTACAGCTGATTTACAGTAATAAACAAATCACCCTGGAACTAAAATATACTGTCCATAAATTTAGGCTTAACATTTTGTTTACAAACAAACAAGTGTATACAGGACACAAATCAATTAATTACCAATAGAATCAGCATTTCCAAAATATCACATGAGCAGGAATGATCAACCATGCATCACAGAGTGTTTTCTGTCATTCCTTTTATGGAACTATTAAACCCCTGACTGACCTACCTTGTAGCAATATTGCTGCACTTCATGCAAGACTTTGTTCAGGTCTTTATTTAACTGCTCTAGGTCCAGCACAATGGTGGCATATCTCTTCTGAAACTCAAACCCAATAGGCATGGAGTAGGATTTCTGTAGTAATAATTAAAAAACAACAACAACAACATTTAAGCATCTCAACAAATGCAGGCACAGACAGTCCCCAGGTTACAAACAAGTTGCATTCCCCAAATCTGTCTTTAAAGCTGAATTTGTAGTAAAGTCAGAAAAAAACGTTATTATACAGTAAATATATACAGTATGTCGAGCCATCTGCCATCTATAGTGCAATGGTTTCACAAGCAATACAAAAGTGTGTGCAATCATTATTACAAACCATTGTATTTAACCGGGATTTTTTAGATAATGGTCTTACTGGCAGCCCGTTTGTAAGCACGAGTTGTTCGCAAGTGTGACATTCTTAACCAGGGGACTGCCTTATTCCAGTTCTACATTATTAAATGGTTACTTAAAATGTACCAGTACCAGTTTTTCAGCCTCTGTGTTCATTTCCTTGAGCTGCTTAATATGTTCCTTCTTAATCATCAAGATTTTTGATAATCTTGTCTGCAATGGAGAGAAATTTTCATGAAAATAAGTTTGAAATATGAAATTAACACATAATTTAACATAAAAAGCAGACTTACAACTTGTACAAGGAATTTAACAGGGAAGCCCCCGAGTGTCTCTCCTTCGGTGCCCAGCATTTTGCTCTTCCAGGGTGACTGACCCAAGAGAGGGTCATTATCCTTCAAAAAGCACAGGTCATTAACTCTTCAAGCAGTTTATGCACAGTACTATCCTTGTCTCAATCTCATTTTAGTACAGAGCATCTAAACACGCAGACACCCCAAAACTAAATCAAGGAATTAACATGCACCCCCATATTAGTCCTCGCTTAATTTATTCTAAATCAACATCTTATTAAAGTTAATTGGCCAATTCCATTGCTACCGATTTATCCTCATATTAACACAAAAGATGCCTCAGAGCATGGACAAGCTTAATATCATCCAGTAAATTTGAAAATTATTTTATGATTTTGGGTTGGATATAGACAACTCATGTATTAATTTACACATCAGAAAGACATTTTTATTAGCACTACGAATGTGACAAATGGACCTCTGCTTGGAATTACCCAATTAAGCTTTAACTGACAGAACACATTTATGCTAAATACATCAAAAGCAAAACCTATCTTGGTCAGGGCTTAGAAATAGGACCGGCAGTACCATTAAAGCAGGCTGAGAGGAGGGGGCGTAAGGCACGCGGGGTGGGGTCATTAAGGCGTGGAACCGGGAAGGCCTCTGCTTCTGAGCAAAAGCAGATATAGGCATCGTCTCATGCGGCTCATTGCTCTGCAGAGGAAAGAAGGAAAAGTGGTGTCACTGACCCAAAAGCAAGCTCAAGTACATCTTAAAAACAGTTGTTTTGACTAGTAATAAACATGATAGCCCTGATGCTAAGCTACCGTTTATTATCTGTCATTATTAGCCACTGAAAATGTCAGGATCAATTCTTATCGGAATTTAAAACTACTGGCTAAATATTACAAATGTCACCTATTCAGATTTTCCTTCATCCCAGTGCATTCTAATACATGCCACATGACACTCAATTTCAAGCAATTCATCATATATGCGCACAATGAAGCAGAACATATTTTCAGTTGGCCTGCCAACAATCCTACCAGAACTTCGTAGTCAGGAACAGTGTGAGTTCCTAAACCATTCCGGTCAAAGGTCACCCTGTAGGTGGCTGCACTTGTGTCAACTGCATCGATTTGTCCTGTGAATAAACCATCGTGAACTCCTCGGAGACGAGCTGTGAAGCAAGAAAATGCATTTCAATGCACAAGACTGCCTTAGGTAATAAAACTGTTTAAACAGTAATGAATACCGTGAAACAATGCCACAGAATTGACTATTTGTGTAATTTAAGTATATAAGTACATATAGCATGAAAGCAAACATGTCCGCGAAAGACCCCAAAAATTCTCCATATCATTACAATATGGCCTGTTCATTAAAATGCTCATCATTCTTAAGAAATAACCATCGAAGCCAACTAGTGCACGAATCCATTAAAATGTAGCACTACGTTTATTGTAAGAGAAGAGAGCCATTTGTTTCCATCTTGACATAAAATTCAAAAACACTTCACTTTCAACCTCAATACACTGTATTCCATTGTCTAAAAAATGTCACTTTATCAAAGCAGCACAGCACAACATTACCTGTGACTTTCGTTCCTATAACTAAAGGCAGTGGGATTTCCTCTGGGAGGTCTTTGCAGTGCGATACATCTGTGAATTTCCTTTGCTGGAGCAACCGGATTTTCTGCCTTTTGTGCTTTAATGCGGATCGCTCCTCAGTGAGGAATGCAGACGAGCACCTTGGGGAAGAACCATGCTGGTCGTTTATCAAACTGTATCACCATCAAAACACATACATGTGATAAATGTCATTTGTAAACGCAAGGAATGTTTTTGGCACCTTTTTCCTGATGAAGAGGGATTAGTGTCCCAGGTTTTATTTCTTAATCAACTGCTTAATTCCAGTCCTTTCTTTATGGGTAGCACACAACAAACAGCACTGAACTTCACGTAACAGGAATACTACACCATACCGTCTCGGTTTGCCCATCAGTCTTCTGATAGTTCCCCATTCAACTCTAGTCAGCTTCCTAGTTTTGAGGTTTGGGAACGACTCTTTCAGGCAAAGACAGAAGTCATTATCCCCTTCAAATAGCGGCCTGTGTACAAAACAGCCAGAAAATATTAACGTGGAAAAGATCCAAGGCATATCAATCAAACTGACGATAAAACTGCTAAAATTATTTCGAGCAGTTAAAATTTAAGACTCACCTGTCAATATTTGAATAAAACCATTCATAAATGCACCATTTATGTGCTTTGGGAAGCTTGAGTAGGTTCCGTAATCGCAGCCCAATTTTTTGCGATGCTTTCTTATCTGGTGTCGGGAAGCTTGAAAATTTCTGTGGTGCCACAAGCAGAAAAATTATATGCAAATGTAACAAGCAAATGAGCTGCATAATCCCCCCAAATACCACCAAAACTCCAGGAGCAACAGTACTGCTATTTTATAAGAATGATTATGCAGTGCATGCTGCTGTCCTTTCAAAACAGCAAATGCATGTCTGGTTACTTAGGGAAGGGAAGGACAGTGGATTCTAATAGACCTGAGGCACAGTTGTCACTCTCTGACTTCTTCGAGGAGACCTGGAGGTGAACTGCCCATCGTCATCCTCGTAGACCAGACGACTTCTCTTTGAGCTTCTGCTTGGCTGTAACCCATTGGACAAATACAAGGTCACCCATGATGGAGTCATATTTGCACCAAACACACATCAAAGCTTGCAATGAGTTGCTTGAAGTAAGCAAGACAAAGTACAGTTTTAATATTAATGGAAATGATATTACTGTATCCATGGCTGGAAATGAATTCCTTCCCCTTGAGTTCTGAGACTTTGGTAAACTTTGTTTTTCATTCCACGTACTGGATAAACTTCCTTCTGCAATAAAAAAACATGTTAATTTTGCATCCTAAGCAATGTTTTTACGTCCCATATGCTAACACACTTTGCATAAGACACTTATGCTTCATTGCATAAGACACTTTAATTTTTCTTCATTTGAAATGCATCCAACAATAATTCAGCACAATAAAAGGAATTTCATCCAAAAGGAACAAATATCACTGCAAAGACAGCAACGAAGTGAACAGACCTTGAAGCATATAATCCTCAAACATATTTATAATGATCACAAATTTAATAACCTTTTTATAAAAAAAAAGAGGAAATGTATATTCAGCTTAAATACTGAACCATGTGTTACCTTTCAGACTGACAAGTGCTTTTGCAGAAGAGCCTAAAAAGAGAAAAAGGGCTTAAAATTCACTGAATACAAAACAGGCATATATGCCATGCAAAAAAGTGGGAAGTACACATGACTATCTGATGCCACTGAAATTCTGGTTCTGTGACTCCCTTTCATACTGTACTTAAAGGCTAAGAAAGTCTAACTCAGACTTAAGGTAACCACAAATAAAGTATAACAAAAATTTGCAAGGATATTCCATGATCGGCATGTATTACTCCGGAATGAAAATCAGAACAAAAACAAAATTAAGCTTTAGCAATGATTACCAACAATTTTGGAAAATGAATTTCATCAGAAAAAGATTACATCACTAGCTTTCAGTGTGTAACCAATTTTGTAGATGCAGGAATGAGAAAAAAACATCAAAACAGCAAAGCAATGTCACTGACTAATCTTTGATTTTTCACCCTTTTCTCAATCTACAGACACATGCTTGTAGTACAAGTTGATACTGCTGACTAAAGTCAGGTGCTTTATGCAATAAATTCAACTGATTTACCTTGCATTCTTGTTTTTTTAAGGCAAATTACATTTCAGCTAGGTTATACAGCTAGTTATGTTAGCTGACTAATCCAAGTTTGGCCTCACTTGAAGCAGCAACCTCTGGGCTGCATGTCTATGTTACCCAGGTTGCCATTTATGTATCCATAGCGACACTGCATTTCAAGCAAGTAGCCTGGACTACAAAAGAAAACATTTTTTAAAAAAGCATATTCTGCAGTTCTACCAGAACATCCAGCAGGAACCCCACAATGCACCTGCTGGGCTGTCTCTCGAGACAACTGCAGCATCTGTTTCTGTAACCAAACCCACAAGCATGGAATCAGAAGGATTCCTTGCAGAATATCATGCCATTTTGCAGAAAACAATTCCATAAGCTCCACTGACTCAAATACTTTACATGCTATCCTGGCTACAGGACATCCAAACAGCCTATGTGTGACAAAATGACATTTCACTTTTAATGCAATGCAAAAAATAGCTTTATATGACAAACTAAACTATACAATACATACATGGCTTAAATATACTACTCAAAACTGAGAATCTAACTGTTCTGCATTCATAATCCTGCATATAAGCCTAGCAAAACATTTAAGCAATGTGAACAGGCTGTCCTGAAAATATTTAACAATCATGAATAACAACAGTATGACTTAACCTTTGAAAGTGAAACAACGATTTAGAACCTTGTCTTGAATATAGGAGGCAAACCAGAAGAAGCAACTACAAAGATGAAGTAAAGAACAAACACAGCGTCAATCACTGAGAAGTTATGATAGGACAGCATAACAAAACATTCAATCTCAGTACAACACACAGTGAGCCTACAAAGTACCAGTAATATAATTATGAAAGGAACATACATTATTTAGTACTTAGACTTTCAAAGGGAGAGATTATTTAGAACACCAGAAAACAGCCTGGGTTGATAAACCATATTCAAATTTTTATATTATACACACACACAAATATCGAATCGATACTTTTGCCTATTAAGGTTTACCAATCTGAGGCAGTTTAATAACATTAAATAAACTACACCTCGACTATATTAGCGAACTCTCTAAGATTTGGATGATTTATGCAACTCTTTAGCAGCAACACAACCTTTCCCATCATAACAAAACACGGTTCACTGGAATTAATCAAGTATCAAACAAAGCAGCAAACAAGGGGCAAGTTAAAACCAAGCATTTTCATTGAGGCCATTTGTCTATTACAATTACAATGTCATAACTACCCAGCAGACAATAACCCCTAAGAAAAACTATAAAACATAATAGCTAGTAACAAATCTAGCATTCAATTAAATAAGGTCAAGTGGAATAGACATGTATCCATATTTTGCATTAGGTAATAATCTATTTAGCTAGCATGACCCACGTTCACGTAGCTAACTATTAACGCAGTAAATATTAGCTACGGCTACTAAACTTGTTAACCAACTAGCTAGTGTTATTTTGACAGCGTTGCCTAGCTGTCTTTACAGTAATGTCAGAGCACCGGAAAATGCAGAATTACCACCTACCAGATTTTAAATAACGAAAGATACATTTATAGCTAACCAGATAGTTAACGACTGTTTAATTATCCGGAAAATGCGCAGCATTTATCTACGTTTAAGGAAATTCAATACCAATCCATACAACACGGCAACGTACATAATTTAAGACAACTGAAGCTGTTTAGTTCTCCGTCTGAAGATGGTGTATTAAATATAATAATGTGAATGATATTACCACTGGATTACCTAGCTAGTATTCCTGTCAAGGTTGAAGAGCTACGTTGCTCAAGTTAAACAGCTGGTCAAAACACGGGATATTTGCGTCATATAAACAACCTAAAGCGCACGGCATTCACGAAATACCACTAACGTTTCGCAGTATTTTGGACTGATTCGTGTCGTTAACGTCTCAATGAACAGCAAACAATCGCGACTTTTCCCCCGAGCGTTTTTAAAAACCATACTTAGTTTTCCTGTGACTTACTTTCATCCAGAAGCTGCTCCAGCTCCGCCATCTTGAATCGGCCGCGCCGCTTTTTCAAAGGCTGCCGGTCGTGGTGCATTGTGGGATACAGGCTGCCGGAGAGGGTTCTTCGAATGCCAGTTGCACGGTTCTAATCTCTTTCTGAATATAATGTATATAGAGAGTAGACAAAATACCAAAAACAACTGAAATATATGGTCAAGAGTCTATAGAGACTGGTGCTACCCTTTGCCTTCACATCAGCTTCCATGCTTCTAAGAAATACTGTTATACAAGTCCTGAATTGTGCGTAGTGGTAAACTCAACCAACCTCCGGGTCGCTGAAAGATGAAGAAGGTGGAAATCTGTTTCACTTGGCGAACTTCAGAACGTCCTATAAAGTTTCAGTGCTACTTAGGTTCTGGTGATTTGGGGTTTTGGCTGTTGTTCATGAAGGCGCTTTGTAGTTTGTGTTGCAGTGTGCATACAGTGTAATTATTGGACCCAATGAATTGTATGAAATGGTTGCCCATATCATTATTGACCCACCCATCATGTGTAACATTTGCCAACACATTTTTTGAACTGAAGGCATCCATTGGCTTTCCAGATGTAGGAAAATTGGATGAAAGAGGATTCATTACACTATATAAAGCTGCTTCTTTATTTATCTGTATAATTTTCAATTTACCTGTGTTTGGCATATGCTCACCTGATTCTTCCCCTTGGGACTTTAATTTTGCAGTCTTTGTGACTCATTCAGCTGTGTAAGTCGCTTTATGATGCCTTGAAAACTTGCATATAAAGTAATAAAAATGTAAAGTGATTGCCAGACCACTTTTTTACATAATAGATATGACTATAGTGGAATTCGACTTAAAACTCAACTTTGTAGCAGTTCTTGTAATTGTGATTTAGTTACACTCATTGTTAGTCACTTTCAAATGTCATATTATGACATAAATAGTAATATATACATACAGGCCATGAATAAATAAATGAACCGTGTGAATTTAAAATTTTACGACACACACAAGAAAAATGTGTTCTTGGTTACACAAAAGCTTGGCAGTGAAGGATCATTTAAAAATATGATGATACCGCCGTAATAGGTCTGATCGACGGGGACGATGAGAAGGTCTACAGGGAGGAGATCAGACTCCTGGCAGAATGGTGTCAGGACAACAGCCTCACCATCAACATGAGCGTGTTTGATTGTAGATTTCTGCAAACAGGCAACAGTGCACAGCCCCATCTACATGGGAGGTGAGGCAGTGGAGCAGGTCAGCAGCTTTAGGTTCCTCTGTCACTGATGACCTGAAATGGTGAAGTCACACTGTGGCAATAGACTTCCTCAGAAGACTGAAGAAAGCCCGGATGTCCCCCATAACCTTGTGCAGATCCTACAGGTTCCTGTGCAGTTCCTACAGGAATCCATCCTGACAGGATGCATCACATCCTGGTACAACAGCTGCTCTGTTCAGTACAACAGAGATCTGCAGCGTGTGGTGAACTCAACATAGAAGATCACGGGCACACAGCTCCCTGCGATCTGCTACATGCATACTACACACTGTCTCAGGAAAGTGAACCGTATCAGGCGGGACCCCAGCCACCCTGCACTGTCACTTTTCATCCTCCTTTCATCTGGAAAGTGACTCAAGTCCATTTGGACGCGCACCTCCAGGTTCAGGAACACTTTCTACCCAACTGCAATCAGACTCATGAACAGTCAGTAACCTTGTGTCACCTCCACTGCTACCCACACATATACGTCTGTTACTGTCTCTAGGATTCTGGTCTTATTTATTTACTTATTTATATTCACTTTATCATTACATTCACTTATTTTATGTTTTTTTTGTTGACTTGTCTGAGTTCACTGTCTGCAGGGGCACATGCAAGTAAGTATTTTATTGTTCATGGTACTCGTATGTGTACAAATGACAATAAAAAAATTGAATCGAATTGACTAAAGACATGCAGTTTGGCTAACTGGTGTCACTAAATGACCCATGTGTTTGTGAATGTATGCATGTATGTGCCCTGCATCCAGGATGGGTCCAACCCTAATACCCTACACTTTACAGGATAGGCTGCTAGTTACCCTTAATATACCAGATGTGGACCGTCTGGGGGTCCCGAGTACCATGTTGGGAAACACTGCGATGGTGTATTTATTGATTTCAATGAAATAAAGGTTAAGAAGATTGAAGTGTCATTTTATTCTTGTACTATGGTATTTCTGCAGTTATACAGTCAATTGATTGGCATCTCTATGTGCAAATGTGTTTGAACCCTGCGACAGAGTGGCGTCTCAACCAGTGTGTCTTCTGTTCTGTGCAGCCTGGGATCAGCTTTAGCCTCCCATGCCACCTGACAGGTTAAGTAATTTGAGAATGGATAGAGCATTTCAATCATTCAAATGATCATTTATCAATCAGTTCTTCAACACATGTAGGTTAAAAATAAACATGAACTTCTTCTGTAATTGTGTTAGCAAATAATTAATTTGATTATTATGATGCAGCATGTTTTCTTTTTTCCCATAATGCATTTGGTGCTGTTACAACAGCAGTTCTGGCCAAGCTGGCATTGCATGTTGTCTGAGACCAAGCTGGACTTCTTCATGTCTGGTCTTCACACCTGCACTGACCATGGACGGAAGGTTCCTGCCTCTGGAGGGGGACACTAAAACAAATTTTTATTAAATTACATTTTTATTTTGTTAAATTACATCATGAACTCAGATTCAAACAAGTTTTGTATAATTCTGTGTAGTTCGAGTAATGCACATCTAAGCAACTATGAGAAAATGACTAATGAAATATATTTTTTCCATTAATAATGGGAGTTTTTAATCTTTGACACTGAATTTATCTGGAATGCTCAACGTACGCCACAAGGTATAATAAGGTCGGCAAGTAACAATGATTAAGAACATGGGTAAGTAATCTGTGTCTGCAACTGTACAATTTAATGATTAATTCAATCAACAGAGGATTTTTTTAGCCTTTCATTACTTATGTTACCCTCCAGTTACAGAAATGGACAGAGGGTAAAAGTGTAATGTATGTAATTTTACACAAACCGTCTGCATTGTCTGTAACAGTGAGAACCATATTTGATAATAATAAAGACGACCACTTCTGAATTATGTTAGCTGTGCTATGTTAATTATGCTGCTAAATAAGGAACCGTGTAATAAATATAAGCACAGTGACATACCATTTTGATGAACCTGTCTTCACAGGCAACTCGTATCCTTTCTGCACTGGCAGGACTATCCAGTCGAAAAGGGCCGTTGAGTCCTGACTCTGCCCTAGCGGCAGTGATGGCGTCCTTAATGGCATAAAAAACGGAGGCTGCCAAAAAGAGTGGTGGCTCCCCTACAGCCTGAAATGAGACACAGAAGTATGAGGTTGAGAATCCAACCATCCATCCATCCATCCATCCATCTATCTTCCAGCTGCTTGTCCTGGTAAGGATCACAGGATGAAGATAATGAAAATAAAGCTTTTTTTACAAGACAATTACAACAGTGAGTCAGCAGTATTCCACAAAAACACCAGCAAGAACACGGGCAAGACAGAAAACTCCACAACTGTACAGAGATGCGACATTTATAATTTAGCTGCAGAAATTGAAGAGTAGTTGCAGATAAATACTTTGTATAGAGTAGACTGGATTAATCACAGCACGCATCTGCTTGGGGGGGGGTGTCTGGGGGTGTCTGAGCATCCGCCCCTTTTACCTGAACAATTGAAGATGCCCCTTTTCAGATTCTAAGTGCACCTATTTAATAACACAATAACTGATAATTGTACAAATTTGAGGCAGGTGAAATTTATTGGTAGGACCCTCTACCAGTTAATGAAATTTACTGAGAAGGACCCACACCGGTTTACCCCAATGCCATCTGAGCACCTGGCCCTATAAAACAGCACTGGGTCACATTAACTATAGGCCGCTTGTACGTGTTGAAGGGTCCCTGAAGAAAGCTGAATGACTGCCTCTTGCGTTTTACCTTCGAAGAGAAGATGGCCTTCTCATTGGGGGCATCCCTGAGGAGAGACACCTTGAACTCGGTGGGAATATCTCCAAAGGCTGGAATTTTGTACATGCCTGGCCCACGAGTGAGAAGGATGCCCTGCGGGGAGTAGCGAAGCTCTTCCAGGGTAAAGAGACCCACCCCCTGCATGAACGCTCCCTCCACCTGTGTAGACCACATGGTTCACGCACCATTTTTACCTCTCTATATTGCGTTCGCATAGCATCAATGTTAGTTTAGGAAGGAATCAAATGCTACAAGGTTAAGTTGATCCATACCTGCCCAATGTCAATGGCTGGGTTCAGACTCTTGCCGACATCCATGACGATGGTGGTGTGAAGGTTCTGGAGGGAATAAGGTTCTGTGTCATCATGAATTGTCAAGTACTGTAATTTTTATGTCATGAAAAAGTAATAAATATTATATACATTTTAAATCGCATTATGACAGAAGGAATAACGTTTGGCATTATTTTAGTAATTAAAAAGCTGGATTTGTCTCTTAATTTTTACCGTTGTTACTGTGGTTTTGCCTTAAAGCAGCAGTTACAGGATGTTATCGTAAGTAGCGGCCCTTGGCTTTGTGTTGCTGATAGAATTTAGCACTTAGGGAAAAAATAACGGGAAGGTCTGGTTTGTGGCATTATGGGAAATCAATTTCAGCATGTTCAGTGCTACCTTGTGATCTCCAGTTAAACAATCGATTTCAACTTCTGAACAAGCCACGCCATAGCTGAAGTAGTTAAACGGCCTTCCTTGATTGGTCTCGAAGTCATAACCCAAATCAGGTGTCCTGGTTTGAAATAAAGAAAATCCAAAAAAGTCCAAGCAATGACATTTCTCATTTAGGTATCTCAAAACCTGATGATAGATATTAAATTTAACTTACTTGTAAAAGCCATTTGCTGATAAATTGACTCTGTCTAGATATGCTGCTGTCACCTGTAACAGAAATTTTTTTAAAGTACAGTCAGTATTGACATGCATGTCACATGCTTACACGGCACAGACAATATATACAGAACTAGCAAACGTGTGCTCCTAATGGGCGTTTGACAGGAAAAGTTCTGACCCAAGCTTCCCAGGTACCCTGAGGGTTCTTGGTTCTGTAGGGTTCTAGACGCTGGGTCAAGGTCTGGCAGGCATTCTGGAAAGATTGAAGAAATAATTATATTGCACAGTTCTTTCCTCATATTACTCATAATTTTATACCCTTATTATGATCTGTCTTGCAGGGCATCAACTACAGTATAATCAGAGACATAGCAGTTTGTTTATGGTCTAAGTTTATGGTTTAAGGTTGAACCCCTTTATTTAATTTAACAGAGGTGGAAATTTCAGGTCCAGAAAGTATAAACCCAGACCAAGGTTTTGTTTCAACGAACCAGTTGAGTACTCTCTCACAGTGACATTATATTCAATTGGTTGGTTGAAACAAAATCTTGGTCTGGATTTGTACTTTCTGGACCTGACACTTCCATCTCTGGTCGGCATACTTTTCATAGTGTCAAACTACACAGAGAAGTTTGGCCGTTCTTTTTTCCCGCCTTTTTTCTGGCTCAGGCTCCCCTGAATCAGTAAATCTGTAGGCCGCTGCTGTCTTACATAGACGGCCATGCCATTGAGATCCGAGGAGACAGAGGCTGCAGTGGGACTGGTGTTGGGCACAGTATTAGTGCTGGTCTCTGTGATGTGGATCTTAGAGGCCGGGATGCCCAGGGCTTTACTGGCCACCTGAACAGGAAATACAGCAATTAGATGATTTTCATCCAGAGCTACTTTCACTCATCAATAATTTACACAGATCACAATATTAAAACCTGAAATATTTGTACAGTATTTGTGAAAGTATAGTGCAAAATGGTAACAGTGAACATTTCAAATAGGTGTAAACATTAAAATTCATTCTGCTATTTGCGCCTCTTTATTGCACTGGCATCATTTTTCACTGTTCCACAAATATTGTACATATAATTCTGGTTTTATACTCCTTTGTATATTTCAAATTTCTATGTCTATACACGTGTCTATATCTATTGTCCTACTTTATGCATATTATATATGCTAGTGCTACTAAATGGCATTACATTGTTTTGATGTACAGTGACTATAAAGATTCATACCTTAACTAAAACTGTACTCAAACCATTACAAAGGAGTTCTGTTTATTATGCTCCACATTGTACTTTTAAAATCTGAACATTTAGTACTGCTTACAGTATAGCACAGCACAACATAATACATTTTCTAATATATTATTCCATATTTTACATTTTTTATACAGACTGTTTGCTCAATACCATTATAGCTGCCGTCAGTGTAGAAGATACACGCACCTGGACCATTTTGGTGTGCAGCCCTTGGCCCATCTCAGTGCCACCATGTGTTAGGAGAACAGAGCCATCGGTGTATATGTGGACCAGAGCTCCTGCCTAAAAGAACATGAAGAAGATTAGAACAATATGCCAACACCCAAACAACTAGGGTGACCATCTGATCCATGTCAGTGGGGACACTATGAGCTACGACAGGGTTTGTAAACTACCAATCAATCAAAATGACCAGGATTTCACTTTAGCACTGAGTCCTTGCTGTGTGCTGATTGGTCAGTGTCCTATAATCATGCATGTGTGACTAATGCTAATGTTAATGTGAATCAGCTGGATGAGTCTTTCAATCAAGGAAACAAACCAGTAAATCACAAGATGAAATGGACTAATTAGCTGAGCACAGGAGCCTTTGAGTTTTAAAGCAGTTTGTGAAACCAGAAGTAGCTCATAGTGCCCCCCCCCCTGAAGGGACTGGATGGTCACCAGAGGTGAATAGTTCAGTTGATTAGATGTAAACCTGGGACACAAAGGATATTTACCTGATTGAGGAAAATAGCGGTGAAGCTAATTCCAAACTTGGTGGGTATTATAGAAATCCCTCTTTTCTTCCAGCGATGTTGTCTGGAAACCCATAAGAAATCTGTGACGACTCTTTCTGTTTATGTTTACATGGGCATTCATCAGAATCTCAGCCTAGCTACACTTATGCCCACTTGACTCCTTGACAACAAATACATTTGTAATGTGCTATTTGCCTCACTTGTGCGTCAATTTTGACAAAAGTGTCTGGGAAATATGTAAAATGTAGATGTTAATATATTGCCAATGCAATCTCCGGAAAGAGGGGAATAATCCTATAATTCACATGTACAGTATACGGCCTTCATCCATTGAATGCTCTTGAGAAAAAAAATCTGATTTCTCCAGTCCTGACCTGTTGAATTGCTCTATTTGTGTCCTACGATAGTGATACTTTGCGAGGACCAGGCACTCTTCCCAGCAGCGGCCGATGGTAAATTGCTCCAGACGCTGATTAAAAGGCGTTAGATCTCCCTCTTCGTAAAGGTTCAATTTCCGAACCTGCAAATAATAGACATTCATTTAAATTCCATGTCAATTGAGGACAGTTTCATGCTGTTCTGTTAGGGAAAATGCAGACTTTCAGAGAATAATGCAGATTCACTTAGTAATTTTTCACAATGGGATGACATCATCATTTAAATGCATAGATTTTTCTGTTCCCATTATCTGAGGTATTATTTGAGGAATCTTTTCAAAAGATCTCTTTGTACATCTATAGAAAACACTTAGGGTTAGACAGCATTTGAAGTGTTGCATTTCGGTCTATATTAACTTACTATTATAAACCATAAGCAAATCTCAGTAGAATATTCACTGAACTTAATAAACACATTCTTTTTTTCACTAACAGCTTCCTGATGGCAAACTTACCCTAAAATAATCTGTCACTTTCGAAAACACACACATTTTTTTATTTTATGGTCATTGTTCATTTTGCAGAAAATAGCACTGCTGGAATGAAGATGTAATCCAAGTTGCGACAAGTGTTTCTCAAAATATGACCAATCAATATGACCCCAGTGCTATGTCATTTGGTCTGTCACATAAAGATTAAGTGACTCTGCAAAACAATTTGATTCATTTGCAAGTGATGAAAGATAATTTTTTTCCCCACGAACCAAAAGACTCAGTCTAAACATTCAGAATAGTGGTATTTTCTGAAATTGCAACCTTAGTCACAAAGAACATTATTGTCATTACTCACTTCCTCAGCGGGTAGGCCACAGGCTATTGCCACATCACATATCCAGCTCTCAGCTACCATCATGCCCTGGGGCCCCCCGAACCCACGGAATGCGGTGTTGGAGGGCAAGTTCGTCCGGCACATATATCCTGTTCCATGGATATGAGGAATATTGTAGCAGTTCTCCATGTGAAACAGAGCCCTTTCCAAGATCTTTAAAAAAAAGCAATGCATGTTTTGTTATGTCAAAGCTATCCTTACGAAAATATAAAAGTTTATATATAGTATATAAGGTTCATGATCGTATGATTATTAATAACTGAAAACAGTACAGATACAACAGACATTGCACATGTATTTCTTGAAAGGGTAAGATTCAGGCTTATTTCATTTCCTTCAAAAACATTAAAAACACGCACTGAAAGTGAGAGATCCATAGAATTCCCTGTGTTGCAGTAATACGTCACTTCCAGGGCGATTACTTTACCGGTCTTCATGAAGCCAACCTGAAGACAAAAAGATAACATGCATTTTTATGAACGCTTATAAAGTAGTATATTGAATAAAAGACAAACGTGATTAGAAATTTATATGATTATACAGCATGAAATCTTAGCTTGCTGAAATTCCATAAGGAAGTACTTTGCCATTGTATAGTTTTTTTTTTTGTCCACAATATGGAGAACTGATAATATTTGATTTCTGGTCTCCCTAGGAATAAATAACTGCAGTTAATTTGCTGAAGCAAAGGTGGAAGCTGATAGATGAGCCTCACGAGATGATATCAGGCCTGGTCTCACACCTTATAGCGTCCCAGGAATGGATGACGCCCCCCAGTGATGAGCATGTCTTCGTCTCGGTCCAGCATGCAGCGGACAGGGGCTTTTAATCTGGGTGCGAAAGACGTGCGTGGAAATCCGCGTAAGACAAACGCTGGCTGGGCAGGTCAGTCCACAAGAGCAAAATGCCGAAGCCGATGAGCAGCTGTTTATGTCCGGCCTCCACACTCTGTATAATACCTTCACCTACTGCAAATATATTTTTTTCGTTCAAAACCGTGTTCACTTTAAATGATTTCCATTTAAGAATAGCCCCTCCCCATCTTCAGACCACATTTAAGAATAGCCCCTACCCATCTTCAGACCACATTTTGAAACACATTTTACTGCAAAAGGTGATGTAAATATAAATATGAAACTGTCAACTATATAAAAGCAAAATACTATTAACGTTCATAGAAAATACAGCACCATATACTGTAAAAACTAGACAATAAAGCTCATAAACAAACTTCTGGTTGATAAGCTGAGTATGGTGATCGTGGCAGGGGTGGTCATTTTTTTTAGCTATATTCATTGACATACATCATGAGGGTGTTAAATAAAAAGGAAAAGAAGAATGGAGAATGAAGGTAATGATGCAGGAGATGCCTACCTATGGGCCGCTAGCGCCACCACTGTTGACAGCAGTGTGCTCCTGCACTCCTTTCCCCCAAAGCCGCCCCCCATCCTTTTCACTCTGCAGACGATCCGATTGGCTGGGACTCCCAGCACCTTGGCAACCAATTGCTGAAAATATCCACCAAGATTCCAAACAGAAGGAGAAAGAAATATGCAACTAAAGGGATTAATAAATAAAACACTGGAATGTTATGAAAGTAAATTAGTAGACATACAAGACTTAGTGGCAGATAATTTAACAGCATTTGATTATTCAGTAATTAAGTGCCTGTGTCTCGGAGGAAAATCCCTGTACTTGGGGGTAAATATTCTGCAAGGTTTACAGAAAGCTTGCATTTAGCTAGTTACAATTAATAATTAAGCCTTGAGGTTAAACAAAAGCTAGACTTTTTTCATTCATTTTATTCTTTTTGTGATCGTCTGTTATTATATCCAGTACCCACCAAAGGTGGTATTTCCATGGTGACCTACATACCTGAGTCTTGGTGGCAGACTGTGTGGAGACAAACAGCTCCATTTCCCCATCCTCTCCTCTGGGAACAGCCAGAGAGCAGTTGGTCTCCAGGTAAAAATGCTCCTGTCCCCCAATATGCATTTCTCCTGCACAGCAAGAGCAGGCGGGATGCGAGCACATAACCAGCAAGAAGAGCTTGTCCCTTAACACTTTACTAGAAGAACCTCCATAATGTATTACAGTGGATGGTATAATAATTAATAAAGCATTACAGCATCTTCAGTTAGATTAGAATTTAGTGATCAGTGGTCATTGTTGACACACCACAGCACACAACAACGACATGTGTCATGTAACCCATATGTGACATAGCAGGGGGCAGCTGATTCAGCACCCAAGGAGCAGTACCTTGCTCAGGGTACCTCAGTGGTGCCTTGCTGGTTGGGGATTCGAACCTGCAATCTTTCAATTAAAAAGGGCACTTCCCTAACCATTAAGCCACCCCTGCCAACAAGCCATAAGGTATTAGAGTGTTGATTATAATACTTCATAAGCTCCAATGAAGCTGTAATCTATAATACAGTAAAGATACCTTCATAGTGCATTATAATGTTTGGTATAAGAATTAAGGATACTTTGTACTGCATTATGATGGGATCTATAGTGCATTATGCATGAGAGCTTCATAAAGCATTCATAATGCATAATGAACATGGGTATAATGTGTTATGCCTATTTATAAATATTTACAGCCATGTTTATATTCCTTTATGAATGCATCATAGTGTGATATGAATGTGTGGATAGATTATTATAGACATGCCATTCAGTGTTAACGTTTATTCTTACATACTTCGGATGTATTTCATTATGATTCCCTTTATTTATTTAAATTATAGCAATTAAAAACCACAAGATAAATATTAAAGGCTTTGGAACACACTACATATGAAAAATTGAGCAATTCTGAAATAATCATTAAAAATGACCAAAAAAGATTCCAATGAATTTCACACCTTCCAGAATGACATCTGCTTCTTTAAATCCTTCCTCGAGGTTCCCTTTCTTAATTGATCTCACTGGTTGGTAAAATGACTTACATTCAATTGACTCCTGCATTGGGGAAAAAAACTAATATTGGACATTCTGCTTCTGGAAACATGCTTAAAGTAAAATCACATTTTTTAGATTTCCTCAATTATTCTGCTTATTTGTTAAAGTACAATAAGTGTGGATTTTATATGTGACTGTAAGATAAGATCTGCTTTATTGACCCCTTGGGAAGTTTGCACACAGTTGCGAAGCAACATAAAGTGCACAGATGCAAAAACTGAAAGCACCACTTTGTTGGTGCACTGCTACTAACCTGAATGGTGATGATGGGCTTCAGCTCTTTGTAGGATATCTTCACTGACTTTGCGGCCCTTTGAGCATGGGCCTGTGTGTCAGCAACAATGGCCCCCACTATGTGTCCTACACATGTGACCTTTGGAAAAAGTTAAAAAGTTATACTGCAGTAATGGGTTTAATACATCAATGGGTACAATATCAATGCCAGTGGCATATGCTGGGCCCCAGTGCGATATTTTATAGGGGACCCCCTCATCATTTCTGGACACTTGTCCATGCACGCAATCAAATATACACGACTTCCTATCCCGAGAACAAAAAAAGAGCTGTGCTCAATTTTGATGTCAATTTTTGATATATAATTATCTGCATTTAGCTCCTTATTTGAGATTCTCTTCCAAACTGTAATTCTCCCACATATGTGATTCAATAACAGGCATGCCACCTTATCATAATTTTTTACAGTGGAGTGTTTTGCACTCTAATACTGACTGCACCAGTAATACTGTTAGGTTGGTCTTTATGTGCCATAATAAGTTGCACAATGGTTAATGAAAGACAACTTAACTTCTTACTTCAACTTTTTTTTGCCCCTCCCTCTGTGTGCCCCCCTGCTTCTGCAGGCCCCAGTGTTGCTGGACCAGCTGCACTGCCTATTTTTCTGCCAGTGTTCAGCTACTCTGCTGAAACCGTGCCAAGCTAGGAGGTTATTCGGACACCACATAGTAAATCAACAATTTTTATGCCTGCGGTAAAGGTCACTTGCATTGCCATTGCTCATTTGAGATTACAGCTTTTGAACTGGTAATTGTCTTGAAGAACTATAGTAGTACACATCACTACAATCATTGCAAGAGCACGAATAATGTCTTGGTCTAAGAAGAAAGTTCATTTTAGTTCATCTTATCTGGAAGATTAGCATTCATCAGTATAGCTAGTAAATGTTTGCTTAGTCAGACGATTTCAGTCAAATGCTATTCAATACACTCCCATGGTTGCTATAATTACCATCCCATCAGCCAGAACTGTCTCATCGTAAACAGCAGGTCCTGTCAGGTTGCTACCAGGGATGTCCTTAGCAGTGAGGAAGGTGACGACGCCAGGTGAAGACATGGCCTCTTCTGAATCAATGGACCTGATGGCAACACAGCCAAGTAGCAATTGTGGCAGAATATTTCTTAGCAGCCAACTTATGGATTCAAAGAAGAGCCATCCACACACTTACAGAATCTGGCCGTGTGCCGTCGTGCTGGTGACCAGCACCAGGAAAAGCTCATTCTTGTAGTGTGGGATGTCGTCACAGTACACTGCCTCGCCAGTGGCTTGTTTCAGGGCAGAGAGGTGCATGACGGGGCGACCTACCACATCCTCTTCATTCTGCCCTATGGGCACTGCCTGGGACAATAACATTTGATTTAATACTCATTACCTCAGCACATATAAATAAATATTGCTCCTTATTTCTCAGAACAGGATAAGTGTATGACCTGCAGCTTGGTTTGAATTCATGGTGATATTTCAGAATGAAAATAAATGTTGCACCACTTCTATCCATCTGATTTCATACCCACGTGGTACTATTAAATTGCAAGGTGATGTGGTGTAAAATGAAGAGTGGATAGAGTGATAGAGTGGATAGAGTGATACAGGTGCATATCTGGTGTTTTTTGTAACTTTCAAAGTTTATGAGGGTAAGAAAAACGCTTTGGGGGGGGGGGGTGATGAGGGTCAGGACGAGTAGTGATTGTATTCTGTAAATAATAACTAAGCGAACTCTGAAATCTGAAGATATTTTGCGACACACGTATGCCGTACACGCTTCATTGCTGTGTTTCCAGGAAAAGATGGCCATCTACCTGGTAAACCTGCGCACAGGAGGGGAACTCTTTGTGGAAAAGCTCAGTGGCACTGATGTAGTCCGGTCTGACATCTTCCAGAACAATCCCCTATATGAGAAGAATGATAGCGTAGGCTATATTGCAGAATCTGATTATAAAACTGTAGTCCTGGACAATGAATGGGAGGATAAAACATACTATAATTTGCCCCAATATTTTCTATTTTAACTTATTTAATGCCTGCTGTTGTTTATTGCTTAATGCTACACGTACCAGAAACCTTTCTGAGTAATAATCGCCAAACTCTTTTAATGGTATTGTTCTCGGTAATGTGATCAATGTTCTTAAGACCACTGCTGCTCGCCTCCTATGTGCAATGGCCTTTCATTACCTGTTCCTTCAAGTCTCCTGCCAGCTTGTGCTGGACAGTGAGGAAGAACTTGAAAAAGAGGCTGATGGTCAGTGTGCGTCTGTAGGTCACGGAACCACCAGGGGCCGAGGGGTCAAGGGTCATCTCCTTGGACAAGAGGCTGCAGGCGTCTTCAAGGAGATTCTCATCCCACTTCCTGTATAAAAAATATGTACATTTCAATGAATATCACTACTAGCGCTTCTGACAGCAGGGGAAACACTGGATAGAATGTCCGGTCCATCAGATGGTACACTCATTAGAGACAATTTAAAGATATACCATAATAAAACAGGCACATTTAAAGCCATATTTCAGAGGAAAAACCAATGACTGAAATATATATTATATATTTATAATTTAAATATATAGGATATAATATATTATATATATTATTAATATAAATATATAATATAAATATATAAAATAATTTATAATGCATTTTATGTAGTTTGTTCATCCATCTATCCATCCAATATTGGTATCTACTGATCCATTTAGTATTGGTATCCAACCATCGATCCATCCATCCATTCATCCATCCATCCATCCATCCATTTTCTGTATTCAATTATCCTAATCAGGATTATAGGAGGTCCGCAGCCTGTCCCGGAGGCTACAGGTGCATGGCAAGGAACAACCCAAGACGAGGTGCCAACCCAGCGCCTGGCATGTATTGGTATCCTTATAGATAAATCCCTGACCTCCCAATTAGCATTTTGCAGGTCTCCTTAGCCAGGATGGTGGTGGGCGCCATTCCTCCATAGCTGAGCTGGAGGTGACTGACGGTGTTTGTCTCCTCCTCAAAAATGACATTCATGCCACAGGTCACAACGGCGATGTCATCCTCACGGCGTAGGGACTGCTTAAATGCCGAGAAGTACTGACCCTGTAATACAAAAAGTGACCTGACTCCCTGGGAATTGACTCACTAGACCAATCCATATGTAAGGAGGCTCCAAGATACAGTGGATCTCTGTTGACATGCAAAGGGTGAATTGGGCTGGGGACACATTTCACGTCATTCAATATCTCTCAGTACATGAACTGATAACTAGCTATTTGGAAAAGGAAACAAAAAAGTCTGCGTACTTTCCTTGTGTAAGGAATTTCAATGGATAACAGAATCTCATCAGGTTTTAAGGCTGTTTTTCGGTATCTTGGGAAAAATTCGTCATCCATCTGTAGGACTCGTTTTCCTCCTGGAGCAGATCATTTCATACATCTCAGCTCTAGGTGAACTTATATTATTATGAACTTAATATATTTTTACAATTGACCCCCCCCATTTTTTTTTAACTCCAGTTTAACACAGTAACATCACATATAAAACATTATAGCTACATGCTCCATGTCTTCGCTATGGTTGTAGGGTTATGTGTGAAATGACCTCTTCAGTTTTATTGTTAAGATTACTTAACGATTATCAAAAGGTTCCATTTAACTATATAATATCACATTCTCTCATGTGAAATGCCATAGCTTATCAGTGATGTTGCATCAGTCAGTACAGTAACTACTGAAACTTGCTTCATCATGAACCTTCTTGTTGATGGACTACAGAAATGGACTCTGAAGAACATCCCAAAGGTACAAACAGCATTAATGTACCATCAATGGTAGAGAAATGTTCCTCAGAGTCCATTTCTGTATCTTAAAAGGTACTATTACCTACAGCTCAGGATACAATTGGAGACCCTTCAGGGTACAGTCCCAGTGACAAGCAAAGGTATAAATTTTTACCTCTTTTTATGAGAGTGGAACAAGTGCATTTGCCTTAGACAGTTCATGCGTAAGCATTATTTACCTTTAGATATGACTGTTAGCTTGCAACCGGCTGCCATGAACACAGGGTTGAGATCAGAGATGGGACTGGCTGTCATTATGTTACCGCCTATGGCCTGTAAACAAGAGGACAGTAGGTTAACCATAGATACCAAATCAAATTAATGTTACAGATATCAGTGCTGGACTCGTAAAACAGGAAATGATGCCGGCAGTTATCCAACCAGTCGCCATGACCGACTCCCTCACCGCCACGTTTCGGATTTGCCGTCCAGCGAACCACCGTAGCTGCTCCAGTATGGCATGAAGAACTTCTGTCTGGTAAGGCAGGAGGTCGTCTATAGAGCTGCGAAGCACCTCTTCCAGTTGGGTGAGGGTGCAGGCCGCACCAAATAAGATCCCTTGACACATAAGCTTTACTTTTTATTGTGTTATAATTACCATGTTATTTTAATGCATGAAAGCATCATAAAGACCCATACAGTATATGATCTCACACACATGTAGGCTAATTGATTTCCACATGTCTGACTATATAGACGTGCATCTGAAAATAATACAAATCTATATGTCCCGGTGATTTCGGAATCTCTTTTGAATCTCAGTTTTACTCTGCACAGATTCTTATGTTCTGAACAGAAAATTGAAACAACAGATAATGTTCAGTTTGAATTTATGTCGAAATGACTGACAGGAAGTCACGCAGATGAAGGATTAAGTTTTAAAATGTATATAAATCTAATCTTCATTCTACAGCCATCGTGACAGATGCAGGGACGGCCTGACCATTTCTCCTGTGCTGGACAACGGTGAGCTCCGGAGTGGCAGCAGGAGCCAAAATGACAGGATACAGCATATTCTTGAATTTCATTTCAATACCTTAAAAATGGGGTAATAATTTAAACATGATAATATTGATATATTATTTATCGACAATTTTCTTTGCAAATGTATTTCTTTTTTACTTTTTTTTCAAATTAACAATATATTATTTGTAATTTTTTATACAATGCTGACAAAAGCTAGTTCACTTGGTAATGGTTTTCTGAGATTAAAATCCATCTACAATCTGAAGGCATTTCCCACCTGCATTGATTGCTCTACCTTAGTTATCACAAATGTAAATAAATGTTAATTAATAAATGAATGAATGTACTTCAGAAGTAAACATGAACATCTTCCTTATGGATCTCCTTATTTACAAGAAGCAAAAGCGTTTTGCTCAAACCTGAAAGCCCTAACCATCTGGTTCAGCAGTGCAGTCACTGTTTCGAGGTAAGCATTTAAGGGGTCCTCTTTGGTAATTCTTCGTGTTTATCATAAGCATAGACTGCCTTTAACTTGAATTTTACCTATTAGCATGTTCATCCCTTCCTGAAGGCGGTAACTCACCGACTTCTGTATTGCCCACAACCAGCTTTGCTTCAGGATATTTTTCCTTCAGGTCCAGTAGCTCTGTCAGGCAGCTGGGTTGAATCCATACGACTAGTTCGCCTTTAAATTGCAGTTTCCTATTATCCTGTTTGGCTAAACGCTGCAAGGAAAACACCACAGAAATGCATATTCTGCACCCCGTTTCCACTGATTGTGATTAATTGATACAACACGGCTACTGAGCAAAAATAAGTTAAAAAAAAATCACAATAATTTTGTTATATTATAAGTAGATTTTAATAGTCTAATATAAATACTGATATTAATACTAAAACATTGCAGATGACCAGAGAAATATTTTGTGAGGAAGTCACTGCTATATGACTGGCCAAAGTTACCTTATTATACCAATTAATATGTAGCTTCTAGAATGTTACGGAAAGCTGCAGTTACAATAGGCAGATAACTGTGCCATAAAGGAGGAGAAACGCGATATGTATGCACATACCGAAAGCTCAGGAGGAAAAATGATCTCCTGCGTGGGGTCCAAAGGCTTGAACTCAGAGAGGTCATACAACTGTGACACAGAACCTTCCTGCAATTAGTAATAACTCCACTTTAGTCAGAAGGATGGCAATAGCAGAAAATTTAAATAATCAAACTTGTAAAAATAATACTTATTAATGTTTGCTGTCTATGCAGAGAAATTATTATTATTATTCTTGTTATGCTATTTTTATTACTACTGCTACTAATAATCATACAAATTTAACCTGATGTACTTTTCATTCTATCATTACAAAAATATCTTAAAAGAAAAGAATGGGAAAGTACTGAATCTGAACTAAAGAAAGCATTGTTATTTGATGTATTTACTCAATAAAACGGATTAAGTTGCATATACCCCACAATGTCATGTATACAACATGTCATGCATATGTCAAATATGAATGTAAAATCTGCGTAAACGTTAGGGTTGAATATGCAAAAGCATTGTGAGAAGTTGCCCTTCTAGTAGGAAATGGTGACACAGCTCTTAACTAAATATTGTGTTTGGCTCTTTGATATCGCTGTCATAACAGGTTGGCACCAGTGTTATTTAAGTCAATTTCTGTTCACTTCTGACTAGTTATGCAACATGCTTAGTTGTTCTGTAGGACTGGCAGACATATCCTTAAAAGTATAATTTCTCTTCAAGCTTGAATGTTTTTACTGCCCAGATAACTGCAAAATTACAACATAAGGTAATGACAGCTCTAGTCTTGCCTAGAGACTATTTGCTTCTTCAAGGAAATTGAGTTCTCACATTGTTATCTTTGGCTTCTCTGTTCATGCAGCAATCACTCTCTTTTCCTTTTCCTCCACAGCAGCCACCATCCTGCAGGTTTTTAAAAGATCGGAACGTCAGTTATTGAGTTACAAACAATCATTTACCTGATGCCATCACCCAAAGGAGCTTACAGATTTTGTAGCCAATTATATACTTGGATAAATTTCACTGGAGCAATTCAGGTATAGGAGCAATTTCACTGGAGCAATTCAGGTATAGGAGCAATTTCACTGGAGCAATTCAGGTATAGGCTTTAATGTAAGCCTATACAACAGAATAACCATTCCAGGTACAATAGCTAACAGATTTCATGGTCCTATCCTTTAACACTATAGCACCAGCTGGGTAAGCATTTTAACAATAACCAAATAGCTATGAACTGTAATACCTAATAAAAGAGATAGGTATCCACCATACAGACCTAAATTATAATGTCAGTACTGCCAATTAAACATTTGCACAGATCATGTCAGCTTGCAGTGAAGTAAATACAGGTCAACTATAGATATCTAATGGGGTCCATACTTACTATGGCAAATGTCTTGTACCCCTCTAGTATTGGCCTATATCCAGTACAACGGCACAAATTGCCTGTGAAAAATGAGCATAGGCATTCACTTTTGAGGGGGATGTCTTTGATATTTTTAATAGTACTGATAATAGTTAGGTGGAATCGCAGTCAAAGTTTCGTCTGTATTTATAACAAGATACATAGCATGACTTTGCAATGTCAAAGCACAATGCTATTCAATATTATTCAATTATAGTTTCTGAACTGTACATGTTAAGTAATTTATAATTTGAGTTTTGGAGATTTTTGCATGAGCTCCACAAGATATACACAGTGCAGCACGTTTGTAAGAAATGTTACCAAAATGAGCAGGAGGTACGCAAGTGGTTTAAATTTAAAGACACTTAAACGCATGTTGATGTAGAGATAGCCAGAGTAAACCCACACAGAAACATGAAGAATATGCGTCTCCATACACATTGCAGAGGCGATGATTTAAAACGAATACTGAAATTGGTCAAAGTGAAACGCAAGCCCTTCCCTTGTTGACCTAGGGGCGTATTGAACTCGGGAAAATGTGCTTGTAAATGTTACCTTGAAATGCCTCCTCAATTTCTAGCTTGGAAGGCTGAGGTCTGTTCCTCAACAGGGCGTACATGGACATGACGATTCCTGGTGTGCAAAATCCACATTGTGAGCCATGGGCCTTGGCAATCCGCTCCTGGGTGGAAAAGAGGAATTTTTTTTATAAATTGATTAATTTACACCTACCTCCAGTCCAGAGATTACTCCTCTGCAATGTTTCTTTCTCAACTGAATCCACAGGAACCCAGCACACCTGAACCAAATATTTAAGTAGTCAAGAATACCGAATAGCTGGTCCTCGTGTGCTGGGAGCTGGAAGGGAGAAAATGGCCTGAGGATTTATTGTATTACACTAAGATTGTATAGAATACAACCAAATTCTTTTCTTAAAGCATAATATGGTTAACATGCAATGAGTCTTGTAGACATGCAATCTATAACCTTTTCCTGCTGGAAGAGTTATGATTTTCCCCCCAACTTTGATCTTTTTTATTGATTAAACAAAACAAGGAAAAAAGCAAGCCAGATTTGAATTGCTGTAAGATGAGATAGGACACAGGCGCACATGTGTTTACCTGGACCGGGTGTACCTGGGTGGCCACGCTGCCAATTCCCTCCACGGTGGTGACAGCACTGTGATGCAGCGAGCAGACTGGAGCCAAGCAGGCATTGACTGCATGGTGACTAAAAGTATTTCATAAAGGCCTAGAACCAGGACCAGCCTGACCAAACAGCAGCCTGCACTCTGATGTCAATATAAGCTCCAATATAATGGCTAAGAAACTCATTCAAAACCTCTGACCCACAAGTTTTTGCAAAGAATCATGTGTCATCCTCATTTTAGAGGAACATGCTACATATTATCTAGCATCTATACAGTTATTGGGGGGGGGGGGGGGGGGTACAACTCTGCCATTTTATGGATCCATGCAAATATGGGAATTTTTTATTAACTGTACACATTTTTCATGGGTTTATACATGAATAAAATACCCTAGAAACAACACATTGTGTTGTCATGGTAATAAAAAAATTACTTTGTTACACTCTGTATCACATCACATTGTAACCCTTGAACTTTGTTCCTCTGCAGTTACCTAGATTCAACCTTTTTAACACATTGGTAAATGATTTGTAATGATATTCCGTATAATAACCCTGTGTCAGAAGCAACACCATATTTATTATGAAATATTAATTTTTCTATTTGCTTTTATTCAACAGACTCAAGACACTGGCCAAGCCCACCGCCACATCGTTGAAGATACTTTTGTGTGTTGATGTTTAGAAAAGGATACACTATTCTGTTCTGGTGTGGGTTGAACCTGGAGACCATCACGGTGCAGGCCCCGCACCCCCCCTCTGCACACCCCAGCTTGGTCCCAGTCAGTCCCACTAAATATAACAATATTAAGGATTAAGTAACAGAAAAACTTTACTTTCTCACTTTACTTCTGTAAGTAACAGTGACCGCACAATGTAAAGTAGAGCTTGCCTAATGGGAAAGAAAATCATTGCACCATTACTGACAAATCTCAAACATTTGTATAAACAAGGACTTGTGTAAACAGAGTGTCTGCGCCAATCGATAGTTGTCCATTTGTGGAAGTGAAACACAAAATCACATAATACAGGCAAATTAGACACATCAGTTTGCTTAAGCAGAAGTTTCGAAGTGCAGGTAGAAATCTAAACAAGGATTGGGAGAACACTGAGACTACACACACACACACAGAGGCAAGGGCAGGAATTGAACCCACAACCCTGCACTCAATCATCAACCCGAATATAGTACAGTGCAGCATGATTGTCCAGCTAGAGATACACCCCCTCAAAATGATCAAATCAAATCTGTGTGAAAGGCTTCGGACTGAAATGGCATTTGGAATATTACTACTGCCCAAAGCACGCAATGCACAGATATTCAGCTGTGGGTCATAACTTCCGGTTGGAAAAAAAACAAACAAACAAACAAATAAACCTTTTACATCATATTTTCATCAAAACATTATCTGTAACACGTTATTATGCATATATTGTTAAAAAAATCAATAATCTAAAAATGGAAATGCAGTTCACTCCACGTTAAACGTATCACAGTCTGTAAATATCTATGACATAACCTGAACAAATAATTTGGACTACAATGTGTATACTCTGTATGTGACGCAGTAGGATACATTTTGTCCGGAGGTATGTCAGGAGCGTCGTCTCTGGCTCTACATTCCCTTCCACAATCTGAAAAACAACGCGAAAAAAGGAAAAACAAAAATACTTTCAAAAAATTAATTCTAAATAGAATTTGAGATTTTTTATCTACACTCAGAAAATATGGCCGTTTGGGGATGAAAATAATGAACAGACAAGCACACAATACCGTTTAGTAATTTGTGTTTAATAACCTTTTTACAATAATAGCTGCGACCCCAATTAAGAAGGATACGTGAACGGTAGGCCTATATATCAGTAAAAAGACTTAACTAATTAGCCCGCCAATTTACTAATTTTAGCAAATCGAAGTGTGATTGCATACATATTGTAACAAAGTATTTACATGCATAATTATATGCGCATTTAAATATTTTGAGCTGAGACCGCAATACGGGATTTACTGAATTTACTGAGTTATCGAATATATAAAGTATAAGTCTACGTATGTAATATATACTTTTCTGTTTAAATTTCCGAAATAAAGTAATCCTACCGTACCTTTTTCCCATTCACAAAGAAAAGTAGCTCGCCTTCCATTGAAACACCAATGTCGATGCTAGCTGGATCAGGTATTTCGTGCTTAATCACCAAAGAAGTGCTTATCTTTTACAGTGGATTTAAACAGTTCACCATTACCCTGTTTGCCCTGCGATGCACTTTGGAGTTTAAGGTTTAGGGCGCAGCACGCAACACAAATACCGTAATACTTAACCTATTATCTAACGGGCGCAACTTCTACATTTGAGCTCACACAATATATAGTGATATATTATTATATGTCGGGGGTAGCGGGGGTTTTGCAATTTTAGTGATTGTTCTTTTTCAAGATTTTTGCATGACCTCTGTATGCACTTTCGAAGCCAATCATATTTTTTGTCCTTGCTGTCGCTCTAGTTCATAGAGAGTGGGTACGGGGCAAGACGCATCCCAGACACGATGCCTGTCTAACACATCACTGGAGATTTATGAAATGGAGGGGGGAAGTTAATTCTTTACTATGGGGTGGTCTGGGTTTAAGGAAAATGAATGAGAACACACTACCACACTATCTTTGTCTGCATATATCTGAGGGCAGGACTAAAGAACAGCACTAGCAAATGCCCCTGGTACACAATGCTGTAACCTTGCTACCTTCTCTTTTTCATTCACAATTATGTTTACTGAGGGCATCTAAGTAGCACCTACAGGGCTTTGGGTTGGGTCCCCATATCGATGGTGTTTACATGTAATTTCCATGTTTGCATGGGTTTCCTCCAGGTACTCTGGTTCGTAGCCTAAACATAATCTCGAGTGTATGTGCAAGACTGCTGATGCACCTGATGGCATTTAAATCAGTGATGTTCTGACATTTTTCAACAGTACAAATAAAACGCTAAAGTTGAATTAAGTCATATGTAATATCAGTCATTTAATTGTGTTAATATTTATATTTGCAATATTAATAAAATGATCTACCAAACCAACATTCATGGAAACATTCATGCTGCTCAGGTCCGATAAGTTTTTAGATATTTGTTTCATGATTTGATAAGATCCGGTGCATGACAAAGTGGGTATAAGAAACTGATGAGCCCACAGCATGTTGACAGGGGCGATGACCTTGTTCCTCAATTGAATTAACAGGCCAGTATTTGCTGTGCAAGAGAGGAGTCATATAGCAATAAAGGAGGTCAGGGGGGAGAATTTAGTGTGGCCCTGTTGAATGTCAATTTAATTTAACCAGCTTTGTTGGTGCGTTGGAAATTATTTGGTGCCCCTGTGGTTAAAATGTGAGGCAAAATGTCGCTATTGGCTGCCCTTCACATGGAAAAGCAAAGATCAAGTGCTGCCCGTAAACCCTGTGGAGTGAGAAAATGTGATGAAGTGTATCAGTGCCCTTGAAGTGGAGGAAATGTGGTGTAGTGCCCTATAAGGTACCCTTACAAAGCTCTAAATTGACCTATGGGTACCCTTCCAAAGGAATAGGGTACCGTTATGAAGTGGACAGTATGCCACCCTTATATGGTTAAGTGTCCCAAAGGGGGCTCTTTCCAGAAAAGGAAATGTAATGAAATGCAATGTAATGTAAGGCCTCGTGTCCACAGTTTATGTCAAACCAAAATATCACTAGACAGGTAAACATGCCAAATGTGATGCAGACGAAGCAGCAATTTCACTGTTTCCATTCCTATTCAAACAACACAACGTGCGAATGTGACACTATGGTTCACAAAAAATGTGAAATATAAAATTTTTGGACATTACCAAAACACCCAGCGTTCTGCAGCCCGGCAGGGTACTGTCCACGGACCTCGAACCGGGAGTTGCGAACCCCCACTGTAAAGGGTATTCCTATCCCTAAGTGATGAGAAAACATGATGCGATGTCCAAACAGGTGCCCATCCAGTGGATGAACTGTGATGCAGTGTAGCATGATTCAGTGCCATACAAGAAAGCACAAGTCTGTTTGTGTGAACAACCTGTACAGTACGTTACAGAACAAATTATGTTTAATGTCATAAAACCTTTTAAATAGATTTTTTTTTCAATTGTATTACTTCCATTCATGGGTGGTCTGTGGGATGGAGGACAGAGCTTGACCAGATTCCTCTGCCCAGTCCAACAGAGCAGATTCATTCAGCGTCTGAAGAAGAGATGCATATGAATGTCCTGCACTGACAGGGTGTCCTGTAACACCCTCTGTAGGGCAGCCATTGAGTGGTTCATCTTGCACCAAAATAATATTAAATACATAATTGAATCCATATCTTGCTGATTTCCTTTCATTCTTTTTTACGCATTAATGTATCTGTTTTATTAAATATAAAACATGTTGACAGGATTTCTGAAATTGCAATACTCAAAAACAGGCAACTCTGGCTCACTTGGCTAATTGCATTATAGAAGTAAATAAATCAATCCAGCTTCAGTAAAAGTTTCTAGTACCCAGTACAAAATACAAAGAATTTCTCAGGAAACACAGGGGACAAAGCAAGAAGCACTCTCGATCACTATTCAAACACAAAGTGTAATTTCTGGATTGTAGGAGGAAATCACCTAAAGCACAGTCAAAACAAATAAACCGTATGCAACAAGCTCAGGGTGGGAATCAAACACAGCACCCTCGCTTCAGACACACCTCAGGAAGCACAGAGCTTCATGTACATTATTTATTTGATATGTGCAGCTGTTGTACATGCTGATGATTACAGAACACAAAAAATATGCTATACAGACACACACAGGTCACTTGTTGAAGTAGTTTTGAAGAGGTAGCATGACCACAGCTGCATCCCTCAGCTGCTGACAAAATAAGTACACACATCTCCTCATCTGAACCCCTTGAGAAAGATGTTGACCCACAGCTCCATGGTGAAGCCACGTTCAGCTAGGATCCTGCTCGTCCCCTCAGGTACTTGCGTACGAGCACTCACTCCTGCACTCTCCATGAGGCTGGTCCAGTTCACTGCTGGCCCCCAGATGTCTTACTGGGGCTTTGTCGCACCGATACCTCCAGCCACCACAGGCCCATGGGAAATCCCTGATGGAAAGTGTTGATGGAAAGCAGAGAAAGAAAACGGGACCAGAGCTGGGTAGTTCAGGTCCAGAGAGTTAAAAATCCAGACCAATACTTTGTTTCAACCAACTAGTTGAGTATATAGAGTCACAGTCACAAAGTGCTCAACTTTGATTTTGTGAATCAAAATCTTGGTCTGGATTTTTATTCTCCAGACCTGACCTACCCACCTCTAGTTATGACTGAGGTATTTGCCATGACTAAAACGAGCTCACCCATCTCAAAAAAACAATCCGATGTTTTAAAAATTGGTTGCAGACTTTAAAATAAATTTTGCCAAGCCAGGGAGGGGGAGAAGTAAATTTTGCAGGTCCACCAGCCCATTGCCCCCCCCCCCCCCGATATGTCACATGGCCAGTCACACGGTTTTGACATGCAGTAGCCAGCTTCAGAAATTATATGTGCTCCTTTTACTTTATGCTTTTTGAGAAGGATTCTAATTTTGGTTCAAAGCACCCACTGCCCTTTTGAACCTGCTTAAGAGCTAACAGCACATATCACTCTGAATGGATATACCAGCACACAGCTGGAAGGTGTTTCAGGAATGAATGGCTATTTACTTTCTTAAGCACTTCCTTCACAGCCAGTGCAAGGAGAACTAGTTGGGAAAGATGATGCCATTCATCCTCAGAGGCCTGAATTACGGGAAGGGTTTCAATGACATGATTGTGAGGGATCCTACCTTTTCATAAGATCGAGAGTACGGATCATTTGAAAAAGAAAGAATATCTCCAGCTAACTTCACCTGACTAGAACAAGCATCTCTGAGGCACAAATAGGTCTCCATGAAACTGGGGCACTCAAAAAAGAGAAATGGCAATAAAATTGGTGTAGCTCATTATTTCTTACTCTCTCGAGGAAGTGTGATGCTAGATGAGCAGGCAGGATGTTATGACGTAAACACTGATCATGCTCCCTTAGTCCTCTCATGTCCTCCAGCTTGGGTTTGCTATCTGCACAGGAAGCCCAGCCTGACCAGCTAAAAAGTGACAGATAGAAGAGGCGAAACGTGTTTCTACGTGGGCCGAATTTGTCATCGACGTTCTGCGAAATTGTGTGTTTGGTTTATTCACAAAACTAATCTGCGTAAGTCATACATCCTAGCAAACCATGATTAAATGTTAAAATAGAGAAGACGCCAATAAGACTTGTCAGCTATTGTAGAAGATGACGACTACAGACAAACAGCCATCGGCAGCATGGAAAGACCCTTTATTCTGAGGATGTGTGACCTGCACATTGTTGATTTATATGAGAAGTTACAATTTAGCCAAACCATGGATACAATGTGAAGGGATCAATATCAGTAACATCACAGTACTGAATAATATCAGAAAGACACAAGGAAATACAATAGCTAAAGTAGGGGAGGGCAATGCTGAAACTGCGGTTACACGTTCCAGTTCAGTTCTTCAGCGACAGCGTACTTCTGAAGCTGCCTTTGCTGGTTCTGACAGACGAAGAGAACGTGGAAGAAAATGTCAGTGATATAGGTGTAGATGATGGCAACTGGAAGTAGGACTGCAAGCTTCAAAACGCAGCTCTTCTGCACACGTCACCATGGCAACCATCCCGGTAACATGAAAAACCACAAAGACAATATAAAGAGCAAAATTCATTTGGTAGATCTTGAACTTCTAATAGGGGATCCTAACATTTTGATGTCTGTAGACCATTTGCATCATAGAACAATGGACGATTAACACAGACGCCAAAGGGGAGAGCTTATTGTAAATATCATGATTGTAGAATAAGGCGTGCATTCTGTTTTTAACAATATATAGCTTCATTGTTTTTTTAACTCAAATACTTTAATTGTACAATCATTAT
>JABFEB020000026.1:18422772-18439757 GCA_019775895.2 Stomatorhinus ivindoensis
CCCCCCCCCCCCCCCCCGCTATGGCGCTCCAGCTTCTGGCCTGAGCGGAGTTATACACACACTGAGACACAATAACAAAAGGGGACGTTGTTTCCCTCATTTAAAAGTACAGGCTGCCGTCGACTTACGACCGATGCCACTTAAGACTGATCGATTTTACGACCGTTTTGAGACCTGCATTGGCATGTTGGAGGAAGTGAAGTGGCCAACAGTATTTTTGGAAGGGGCCTCATCGGCGAAGCCATAGAGAAGACAGAGCCGGCTTTGCCTAACCTGGATGAAGTGAGACGAGGGGCATTTCACAGTAATACCATGAGAAAACAGTGGTAAAATGAACCAGGAACAAAACTGAGTTAAGTTGCCCTTTTCTGATGCAAAGGTTCCACTTTATCTGCACCCCAAAAAAAACAGCCCTTGCATGTTCCTGTATTCCAGCACCAGCACAAATCACCATGTCAGAGGGACCGGGAAGAGCACTGAGCACAGCATAAATTACTTTATGTTCTGCTCTAAGTGAACAGAAAATTAGAGACTTCTTAGTGCAAACTGCCATCTATAAATATATTCAAATTAAAATGAAATCTACAGAGAAATTAAGAGTGATGAAATTATATACTAAAAAAAACCCAAAATATTCAAATTGCCGCACAGACACTAGCTATCATATTTATTAGTATGGTGGCACAGTGGCTTAACGTGACCTCATACCGCGTAGAACAGCGTGATCATGGGTGATGTAATCAGCTCTAGCCCTCTCTCTGGCTGACACAGTCAGCTGTCACCGTCACTTCACTCATGTCATGTGACAGTGTCTGGCTACTTGCAGTACATTTGCAGAGTAAGTGCGGTGAGCAGACTCACCTGCCATCGACGACAGATCGGCTGGGGGGCTTCCCTGGGGGGGGGCGGGGGAAGAACTGGGCAGAAAAACGCTCCGGCACTGGCAGGGGGGCCACGGGCCGCGGGATCTTGCTTTTGCGGGACAGCGGGCTGGATGAGGAGGAGAGGGAGGGGGCGTCGTCTCCCTGGCGGTCAGAGCGGGACCCCAGATAAGACTCGTCGTCCTGGGAACGGTCAGACGTGGAGGACAGCGGGTCGCGCGGCAGCGTGGCCACCGGGGGGCGCTTGTCGGAGGAAAGGGACGGAGAGGGGGAAGCTGAGGAAGGCGTAGTGCCCTGGTGGTGGGCCTTCTTCTGTAGGAGCTTCTCCTTGGCAGAGCCGGGGGGGGGGGAGTCCAGGAGGCTGCCGGGCTCCAGGACGGGAATGCGACTCAGCCGCCGGGCAGGGTCTCTGCGCGCCGCCAGGTTCTGCCCCGTTTTCTCCACTCCGCCTCCATCCACCTCCTCCAGCGTTTGTGGATTGGGCTCCGTGGAACGGTCAGGATACCCAGAATCACTCTCGGGGTCCTTCAGCTCTGGAAACGGACCGGCGCCTTCGCCCGGTACCGCCACTGGGGGCGACAGGTGGCCGTTGGCAAAGACGGGGCTGCGTGGCGACTGCGGGGACCGGGGAGATCGGGGGGAGCGGGGAGATCGGGGGGAGCGCGGGGAGGAGACCAGGCTCAGCACAGGGCTGCCCGCCTTCTGGAAGGCGTCTCCATTCAAGAGCCTGTCCCCATGGGTGGGTGGGCGCTCATGGGGGGAGTGCAGATCAGCTGTGCTGTCTAGGGGCTGGAGGTCAGTGTCTCGTTTTTCCAGCAGGAGGCACTGTGGCGCACTGTCGGAGGCGGACTGGGAGGACAGCGCCGAGGGACGCGGCACCGTCAGCTGTAGGAGTAGGAGGAAGGAGAACGAACAGCAGGCATTAAAGATTGCATTCTTTGTCAGCCATTCCGGTACGGGGCTCGAGAAATAAAGCACTCCTCGGCGCTCCTGGACCTTCGGACCACTGAAGCACACGGAGAAGATCAAACAGAAGACACTCTATTGATGAGACACGGCATTCGCAGGAGAAACCATTAAATACAACCAAACAAGTCACACAGCTCACTCGCATTGTGAAATCACCTTTAACGCCATTTACAGAACCACAGCAAAGAATACGTAATGATCACATACAGACAGCGACAGACAGAAGTAGTAACTAATGACCGAACGAGCTCCCAATAAATATGAAATGTACCGCAGAGATTAAAGGACACACCGATGAGAGAATCGAATCTCAAGCAGGCAGAAAACCACACCGAAGAAGAAGAGGAGTATCGAAACAGGAGGAAACCAGAGGGGCAATCAATATATGAGAGGAGTCACCATGATCTCCACAACACATTATACACAGGCGTGTGTGCGGGGGCCCCGTGCACCCACCCTACACAAGCCTGAGGGAGAAACACCATTAACATGGCCGCATGCTTAGCATGTCAAAGAGGCTCGCGTGTTTCCTGCAGCGCTTCGAAAGCACAGTGAAATGGGGGAGGGGTGAGAAAACAAGAGGGAAGGGTACTGGGTGGCGGTGGTGGAGGGGGTGTTCACCTGCTGTAGCTGAGCCCGAGTGAGGCGAATGACAGAGGGGAGCTTGGTGCTGGCCACAACCGCAGGTAAGGCGGGCAGCCTCCTACGGCCGGGGGGGGAACGCTGCTGCTCGGCCGACTGGCTGCGTCGCAGGCTGCCGGCGCGCTGGTGCAGGGGGTCCGACAAGGTGGTCAGGAGGGTGTGTGGGCTGGGGGAACGGAGGAACAGGGGGCTGGAGGTCCGGGCGACCAGCTCCTCGGGGAGGGACCGGGGAGAGGTGGGGAGCTGCGGCGGGGGGGTGGGGAGGCAGAGCGCCTCCTCCGCGCGGGTGAGGGTGATCGGTGACGGCGGCCCGGTGGGGAAGGTGTGCGTCTCCTCCTGGGAAGCAGAGGCACAGAGCAGCATGACGAATATGCACCCGGACAGAGGCTCGCTGTGGAAAGTAACTCTAAGCCCTAAGTGCCTCGGCATCCCCAAGGCCTTTTGGGTCCCCCTTCATACCTGGGGGAGGCGTCCCTGTGCCGGCGGCGGGGAGAGGCTGGGGAGGCTGTGCGGCGCCTCTTAATCTCGCCATTCCTGGCAGCAGGTGTAGGGCCTGTGCTCTGCCTCTTTGGCCCTTCATCCTCGGAGGATGAGGAGGACCCGGTGTCTGGAAAAAAATAAAAAAATTAATGGAGGGGGGCAGGTCAAACAAGGTGCCTTTTCACAGTGAGGGCATAGAGCAGAATTAGAAAAGGGAGAAAAAAACACAGACACCGAGGTAAGCTAACATGTCAGGAGAGGACAGGAGCCGAGCGAGATGATGGGCCAGACCACTTCACAAACCACAGGGGGAGACGCCGGGCAAGACCAATGAGGACGAAAAGTTAGTTCAGAATGGGTGTGTGCAGGGAAGGTGGAGTACTGAGATAAAAGGGTCGTAACCTGAGGAAGACTGCTGATTCTGCCTGCGATACTGACGTCGCTGCTGCACAGAATCTGCTGAAGCCCCCTTCCCACCTTTATCATCCTCTGAAACGCAAAGGAGGCGTGGCTTTTCAGTGCTCGGGAAACACGACGAGACGCAGACGCACAGACAACACCGAGTGCAAACAAAGCGCCCGTCAGAGCGCCGGGGTAAAGCTACGCACTGCCTCCGCCATCAGAGGCCACCTCTGCTTTCTTTGATGAGTGCCGCCCATTATGCCAACATGGTTAACCAGGCAGAGACGCCCTCTAGTGGAGGTCACGCCAGCACACACACAGCCACCCACCTGACTCTGAAGGATCCGATCGTCGGGGTTTTGGAGCAGGAGATGGGGACTCGTTCTTCACACCTGCTTTCCGTTTAGGCCCTGAGGTTCAGAGGGACGGGGAGATATTTAACAGGACTGTTGTGGTGGTCTTGAGCACCCAGACAGCCAATCACAAGCTCCATCACCGTCCTCACCCGAGGACCTGGAGGGGGATACTGAGGCTCTGCCTCGCCGGGTCCGGGGAGAGGCAGACCGGCGACCCTTGGGCGGGGGGCTGGCTCCAGATGGTGGCGTGCGGCCACGCCTCCTGGCAGGACTGGCGGGGGCTCCACGAGGCTTCCGGGGGGGTGTGTTGGACACACGCTTTAGGACTTTCTTTTGGGGAGACCGTGAGGAAGACGATGAAGAGCTGCTGCCAGATGAAGAGGGGGATGGGGATCGCCTACTGGAAGAGACAGTATGGCATAAAGACATCGTGTATGCTGGGCATGACAGGCAGCGTGACCTCAGCAGGCGGAAGAACGGCAGAGAGACAGCAGAGCCTAGACTCACCGGCGGGCTGGGGAGCGGCTCCGCCGGTGTCTGGGTGCAGGGGGGGGCCGTCTGGGGGGGCTCCGGCGGCGTGGCGATGTGCGCCTGCGGGGACTCTGTCTCCTACGGGGGGAATAGGACCTGGGGAGACAGAGCAGAGGAATCAAGCTGGCAGTCGGGGCACATCTCTGCTGATGAGTCGCCAAACAATGAGAGACACTCAATGGGACTAATTAAGCTGACAAACAGGAAAGTGGCCCCAGGTGTTGAGCCAGGGTTAGAGGCGAGCCGCACACCTGGAGCGAGAGCGGGGCCGCCTGCGTGAGCGCGAGCGAGACCGGGGCCTGTCACGCCGGCCCTCCTTCTCCCTGTCCCGCGGCCTGGCCTTCTCCTCACGGCGCGAGGACTTGTCCGGGGAAGGCTCCCTGGCTTCTGCTACGGAGTCTGGCTTCACCTCCTTCACCAGGTCGCTGTGGGCCAGCATGCAAATGCACGCACACACACACACACAGACGCACAACCGTCAGCACAATACTTAGCTGATACACCCTCTTAAATCCCACATTAACTCACTTGAAATGACGGTAATGCTAAAATTCTTACAACTATTTTAGACTATCCCCTTTTTTTTTTACCACAGCCTTTTAAAAAAAGACATATATATCAAAGGATGAGATGTATCATTCCAGGTGCCAGGAAAATCTTTGAGAGGCCCAGAGCAATGAGAGAGCCATGTCTACCCAATTTGGTCAGCAAACATCTCTAAATGCCTCTAATGGATGTCCATGCAAACAAATAACCAACGGGAATCGACCTCACAAAACTCTTCAAGATCCTTCAAATTGGTAAGCTGACCTCAAATCTCATTGTGAAAAATTCACTTTAAATATGGAGTCAGTTTAGACTCAGGTATATAAACTCTGCCCCCTCTGTTTCCTCCATCATACAGTGATTCATCCTTCAAACTTTCCATTGTTTTCTGACCTTTCTTGATGTATTTAGCTTATCTGATATGCTTAAAAGCTCATCTAGACAGTAGCAGGCTTGGAGTTTTTCTAGAAATCGCTTTACATCTATTCCTCAGCTTCCACGAGTCTTGCTGAATTGTCTGCATTCCAACCCATGCATTAAAGGTGCGATTTCTAAAATGGACAATAATTCAGACCATACATTTTGTTGTTGGCCTCCAAGAGTGCGAGGAGAGAGGATATTGGCTGAAAGGTTTCTAGTGAGACTTGGCAGAACTGCATTAAATACATCTATGCTTCATTTTTTTGTGCAAAACACTGTTTTATGCAATTAAAGGCTGTGCATCGCCTACACCTATCCAGGGCCAAATTTGCAAAATTCTTCCCAGAGACAGATGGCGATTGCAGGTGGGGTCACTGTGGTCCAGCAGCATGAGGACAAATTTAACTGTCTGGGGAACATCTGAAACTATTTGAGGTTGGTTTCCGTATATACATGTACGTGTGTCCTCACAGTGGAAGTCAGCGAAGACTCCCTCTTTGCGGCAGTGGGTCAAAGAGGGGACTCGTTTAGCACATGAAAAATGAGGGATCTGGCAAGAAGTTTAAGAAAAATTGGGCAGCTTTAAATGGCTTTGGAGAATCTTTGGGGAATTGTTAGCAGGCTGGTGCCCAGGAATTCAGGCGCCGGTAGAGAGTTGCGGCATTTCTGAGGGATGCCAGCTGGGAGGGCACGCAATGTGCATTCTGGAAGCGAGGTCCAAAACGTGCCCTGGGGCGCACTGACAGCAGGCTACATTTGCATTTCATCATAACGAGCCTTAACCCTAAATCCCGAAACACATGCAGCCCGACACAGAAGGGCTGCATCAGCACAAGAGGCTCACTGCTGCACAGGGGCAGCCGTACCTGGTGGAGGAGGCCTCCTGGATGAGAAGCTTGGGCTTGGCACACTCGGACTGGTCTGGCTCGGGCGGGGCCTGCTCGGGGTTGCGGAGCTGGCTGAGAGGAGACGCCCCGGGCCCGGGTGCCGGGCTGGGCTTGCGCCGCGGTGAGCGCGAGTGGCTCCGCTTCCGGTCCCGCTTGGCTGGGGAGCGTCTCCGAGGCGATGGGGACCTGGACTTCCTCCTGTGCCCCAAGGATGCAGAAGCAATATTTAAAGCGAGACAACAGCAAGACACACGGGAGCACTTGTGCTTCCTATAAATGGTCAAGAAGCAAGAGTGTAGCACGAATAGACACTTCTGGAGAAGGCATTTGAGAGACCACTCAGATGAATGTGATGGCAGCTACAAGTGATGCCTCACCTCCTTGGGCTTTTGGACTCGTCCTTCTCCCGGTTCTCCTTAACATCCTTTTCCTCATCCATCTTCTTCAGAGAGGCCAGCTTCTCCTGCTCAATCTATAGAAACATAATAGCAACATTAGCCCCAACCAATCAGAGGTGTTTTCCGTTTACTCATCGCTGCCTCGGCAGAGGGGGCTACCTCACCTGTCTCTGTTTGATCTCCTCCTTCTTTTGTTCCAGGAAGGCAGAGGGGATGCCGGCAATGTTTTCCTGGGCGCTGAGCAACAGGGGCCAAAGGTCACGCATAAACTCACGTGCATTCTTCCCGTTCAGGAAGCCAGTCAGGTTGATCTGCATCATTTTGCTGTCTGGATTCTGCAACACAGACACAGGGGGACAAAGACAGGCACCCCGTTCAGATTGCGAGAAGACGACAGTGTGGCTGGTCACAGGCTCTCAGCTGCCTTCTGCCTCTCATCTAGCCTGCCGTAGAAGACATTTTACCTTCTCTATCTCGCCTGTGAGCCTGCTGACCATCATGAGGAGGACCAAAGAGCCTGTAGATTCTACGGCAGGGTGAGCCCAGCTGTTTGCTCTGATAGCATTAAACCTGAGCATTTAGCTTGTCCGGACCATGAGTGGGCTGGCACTAGCTTTTCACTGAGAAAAATAAAAATAAAGTAGAACTCTTCCTTGCATGCATTACAAGTTAAAAGAAATGCCTAGTAGTTTAAAGTATGCAGATGGAGATGGGTGTTTTAAAAGCTACATTCTTTCACACCTATCTGGCCAAGTACCTGTGAACCAAACCCTCGCACTGTCTGCTAAGAGTCTGGTTTTTACCCATCCCCAACCACCCCCACCCCCCTCCATCAAAGTCACTTTGTCTCTAAGCAACCAGATGCTCAGAACAGGGTGCATCGAGACCGACAAAGCAAGTACAGTTCCGGTGTCTTCCGGGTGTCCCAGGGGTTCTGGAGGTCTGGGAGCCTCCTGCAGAGAGAGACGTTTCCTGGGCTTGGCTCCGCCTCCCTACTGCTTGAGACTCAACCACCTTGAGCTTAATCTTATACCATTTATCTAAATTGCAAAAAACGAACAAGCAATAATGAGTACACAAGCCACAAGAAAAGTGAAGATTGCTATTCATTTACTCTGAGAAAACAGCAGATAAGAGCTACCCTTTACCATTACATGTGCTGTCATTCACATACAGTCATGAAATCTAGATTCCCACAGCTCATATTAGCATGTGCTGAAATAAATATTCATTGCTTAGACGTCTTCCTCCATTTAAGATGATCAAAAGTATACCTGTGCTGTCAAAGGCTTCACATGGATCAAAAACCTTCAAATATTAAGCAAAACATTCAGAAACAAGACTTAGGGGTGCACCGATGGCGAGGGAGGGGTACAGGGCCCATTCTGTGATCCTGAAAGTGTGCTCGGTGTCACAAAAGGCTGCCCTAACCAAAGGGAATTAACATCTGATGCGCTCTTGCAACACGAGAGAGATCCCAGAATGCAACAGTTCGTATGCATCAACCCCCCTTTGCCTGGTTGCTAGAAGAAAGAAAAGAACTGGGAAAAAAAAAACAAAAGAAAAACCCCTAAGATATTGGACAACTACGTTCCAAACAAATCTCATGGCAGATCTACTCAAATGGCGTAAAACTCCATCAAAAACATCACACAGCATCAATAACTTGGAAGTGTAGTTCATGAAAAAAGCCACTGAGAGACCCACAGTCAGAAACAGGCAGCTGAAACTAGACTAATTAACCAACCATTTTAACTAGGCTGTCCTTAGACCAGCATCATTCAAAACGATTCACAGTAATGACGGAGAAAGCCTTTGCAGGCAAGTGATGCCTTTTTAGAAAAATAAAAACTCACTGTTAGTATGGATGAGAACTTTTTAGTTATACAAAAGGAGTGTGGATAAGTATGTACAAACATTTTAGCCCAACTCTCAGTAAACCAGATTAACTGAACAGACATCAGCGAAGTCAACTTTCGGGGGGGGAGCAAACCATTCATCTATGCTTAAAAACAACTACAGACCACAGTACATGAAACTATCATGTCTATCGTTTGCTTACTATGCTGCTCAGCTGTTTGATCCATGGAACAGATGTGCGCTCCCTCCCAAAGAGCTTATTTTAAAAAGGATGGGGAGCAAGACATCACTATCTCTGTTGTGGGCAACACCATGAAATACAGAGGCAACGTCCCAGACAACCGTGTCCTGTAGGCGTAATGAGCAGAGGACGCTGAAAGGCCTGGAAAGCAGGACCCAAAAAGACAGAAGCTCATCCAATGCCAACCACGAGCTATTTGGGCGATCGATCGGTGCACCCCTACCATTGACCTGAGATGAGGCTTCAAACAAGAGGACTAAAATGGGAAAATGAAACCTACAAACAAACCAATGCCGTGAATAGTAGTATCAGGCTGAATCGGGCTATTTGTCTCTGACAACGCTGTTGCCTTTTGTGAAAGTTCAACAGAATTGAATGGCTTTTACAGGCGTGCTACTTAGTGCAAAAACCCAGCCCTATGTACAGCTTTGTTCCTGTTTTTAAAAAAAATGAAAATGTGAGACATGACAGTGTCTAAATGCTCTATTTACTGTCACGGGTTCCAAGCCCTGCACACAACTCACCTCCAAACAAATACTGCATCATCAAAGGAGTTGGAGCTCAGTGAGACCTAATTAGGTGATGTTGCTATACTTCTGATGCAAGGAATAACATCCATATTGGTTCAGGCCTTTTAAATCATAAATCACATCATCATTAGAAAACTGCTGTCAAAGGCACTCTGTCACACAGAACAGTAACAATTGTTTTTGCAAGACATTTGCTTTCCCAATGTGTAGCTGGGCCAGTAGGGCACCAGATGCAATCTCTCTAACAAATTACTGGAAGGTTTATCATTATTACATTTGCATCCTCATACCCACATGGTAAAGAACCATGAAGACCTACACTTCATCTGAACACAAGATTACAGGAGCAGATACAGGTTTGATGGCAGTACCTTCTCCTCCAGCTGGTTGAAAATAAACTCTATGACGACGTCATCCTCGAACCCTAAAATCTCTGTCACTCGCTGGGTGATCCAGGGTTTGATAACCTCCAGGTTCACCTTGGTCATGTCCACCTGCAAAGCAAACCGGAAGACGGTCAATGCTGGGCGACCCCGGACTGCCCCTCATCTGGTTGGCTCGGCTCCAATCGGCCCGCCCGCTCACCTTCTTCTCCAGGCATTCTGCGAACTTCAGCTGCTTCAGGAGCTTCTTCTGCTTGTTGCTGAAGCGATTATCCTGCTCTGCGCTCGTGCCCTGCGCAGCGGAAAGGCGCGTTACGGTCATACTTCTGCGGAAAACATACGCCGCAGCCTGACGCGCACCTCCCTGCAAACATAACTACGTCGTGGTGGGTACGGCGTAGAACACGCGCTCCCCAACGGCGTACATTATACTCAGGAAAATGTTAGCCTTTGAATAAGGTTCACGCGGGAGCGCGTGCAGGGCCCAGTGACGGCCCCGCAATCTACCCCATCCGAGTAACCTCAATCACGTAACCCTAACTTAAAAGCCACCCCGATAACAAAACCCTGCACTAGGCCCGACAAACATAAAGGCCCCAGTGGCCTACAGCTACCGGCCCCTCACCGAGGGTCGGCGGACGCGAGGGCGACGAGCAGCTGCTAGCCTTCAGCAATGTAGCATAATCACGGGAAGGTTCACATACATCGGGGTAAAACCGTAATGCGGCGCCGTTATACTGGACATCGCCACGTTGGGACTAGGAAACGGGGCACTGCTCGGAGTTGAGGGCTCGGGTTAGCTAGCAGCAATACGGGGAAAGGAAAGGGGTAGCACACCTAGGTTGGGTGTACAGAGGGATCCCACCGGACTCGAAGGCAGCGCCTAGGCCGAAGCGGTCAAACACGGCCCGAGCTCCGCTAAGATAGGCAGATTGGGAGCTAGCGGCCCAGGAGCCTGTTCTGCGCTCCTACGTTGCCGCCATTTTCCCCCGCTCGCCGCGGAATGGCGCCGGTATAGCCCTGGCTCGCTGGCGAAAAATCGCAGCATAACGGCTTACGCAGATACAGGAACGCAAAGCTAACAGAGTTTGAGTGGACACAGCAGCAGTAAACGAGGAAATAAAAGCGGCGTTTGTGTTACTCACGCGGAAAAAGCCCGCGTCCATCTTCTATGCGAGGGGAGAACTGCGTGACGAAGGAAGAGGTGCCCGTAACCCAGAATGCAACGCGCCAGACCGACCCTTTAATTCCACAGAGGGCCACTAAGTGGCGCTGCGGCCAAACAGGACGATTGCACTAAGTCATAGATTCAGGCAATTTAAAGCGATGGTATTTTGCACATTCACGAATGTCATGGTGAAGCCTCAAAACTGCGACTCTGACCAGGATAAGCTGTCAGAAGATGGTTGGATGAATCTCTTTTGAAATGAGTGAAATCACATTTACTTAAGTCTGATTTCAAATAAACGGTTTGTGTCTTTTATACTTGAACACACCGCAGCTTCATTCGTCGTTAAGGGCACCATGTGTCTTTTTTGTTTGCAGTAGTTTAAGATTAAACATGATAAGAAGGTACATGTGTAAGCGGGGTCTCTGAAAAAAAAACGGATACTAGGTGTCTGAGGAACTGCAGTGTGAGTTCATTGGCTGACTGTTACGCAGCCAAGTCAGAACGCCCGCTTGCAGTTTCTGACACTTTCCTTGGAGGCCAGGATTTTTTTTCCATTTCTGAGAGCTGTGAACTAATTCTTTGTCAATGTGAGTTCATTTGACTCTCACAGGAATGCCAGCAGCAGGGCGCTTGTGCAACGGTCAAGGGCAGCACACACCCACAGCAGAACAATGCCATTTAGGCCTGAAACAAATAGATTTTTGTTTGTTTCTCTCTTTTTAACAAGTAGGTTTTCATCATCCTACCAGCAAGGCTGGTTGATAGCACCACACCGTAATTCTATACTAAGGAAAGACCGATGTAGATAGCCGGAATCCTATGGAAGAGGGGCCGTGGGCAGTTCCTGCAGATCACGCGGCCACTTTCCTCTCCCCTGACTTGCAATGGCAGCGTGAACAAAAGCGTTCCTCTGACAGTGACGGAGACGAGCAGGTGTGGTGGCTGGGCTCATCACTCTGGAATGTTCTTTTGATTCCTCTGTCTGCCTGATCACAGCCTGCTTTGCTACACATAAACCGTAGACAAAGTTTTCATGCAAAAGTTGTACATTTATTTTGGGTCACCAGCTGGCCTCCTATTGACATTTATATAGACCAGTGACATTAAAACCAGTTTCATGACTTGACAGGGAAACAAAGTGACAAATGTCATAATGTCACCAAACTAAGTAGGTAAAACCATCTGAAGCAAATTGTAACATGAATCCCCCAAGTAAGACCGTTGGCGCTTTTCACCTGGCATTTAGGAACCGAGCCATACCCGACTGCTACCGCCAAGAGATGGACTGCGTGGGTCCAGCTCGCTTCCACTGCGGAAGGGGTAAAGGCGTTGCCGAGTTTGGAGAGCGGCAGTGACGTAAAACCGAAGACACGCTTATTTACTGTTCACACGGTGTATATCATGATTTACTATGTGCTGATTTCCACTAGCACGTCTGTGAGAATCGCCGTCTTATGTTAGCATCAAACACTAGCGGAATTAGCTTGCATAAATATACATTACCAAATCATTCCCTTCAGCCATTCTTCAGTATTTTTTTAAGAAGGAGGTGCGATAATACTACTAATAAATAAATATATAGAACACTCGTTTTTTTTCTTTCAGATAATCCAGACATATCAACGTAGAATACCGGTATCTCCAGGAATCAATCAGATGGTGGTGACAGTGGCCATGTCAGCGTATGTACAGCTTGCGTAATTTACAATGAAAAACTGAGCTGTTTCACAAAAAGACAGTTCTTGGTGGCAGTGGGAAACTGCCATGAATTTACTACTCAATGGTGCCTAAATGGGTAGCATTTTTGGAATGCATTGTTCAGACCATCAGAGAGCATGACAACACTATTATTGTGTTGATCTTGTGTTCACAACAAAAGTCTTTCATACTACGTGCAGATGGTGGTGATGATGTCCGCTTTGTGTTTGACAGCAGTACCAGCATCTAAAAGCATTTTCCGCATTCTTAAGCCAATTCATCGCTGACATCACAGAAGAGGCGTTATCGGACGTAAATACACATGAAGACACCACACAGGCTATCCATACATTACACGCCAGTGTCAGGGACCCAGCCGAACAAGTCAAACTGCTTACTAACAGCTGTTATGTACAACAGTTCAGCATAATGCAGTATCTGGCCACGACACAGTAATTGGGTGTCTCTGATAAACATATCAAGCTAAGAAATGAGGAAGATGTCTGGAGGCACATCTCCTTGTTCAGTCTGAGGATGACCCTCGCACTGACAGATCCAGGCTGAGGCCACTCAAAACCCGGGTTGGCAGGCAGCACCATCCCCTCTGCTTCTTCCCCCAGCCTATCACAGCATCCTTTTTGTGTCGGTCCGAGGTCCCAAGTCCTGCCCTTGGCTATGTGTTCTCCAGCGGTGGGCCGTTATGCACAGCGGCCGCCGTGGAGCCGTTGGTTGTGCTGTCCCGCTCAGCGCCTGCTCCGCCCATGCTGCTCAACTCAGCTCTGGGCAGATGGGGGCCGTTTGCTGCACTGGTCTGCAGCGGTGCCGAGCCACCTGTCGCAGGGCTGGTGGACAGGCTGTGCAGCTGCACATTGGTGTGCACCGTGGACGACTTCTTGGGTGGCCTGGAGCCTCGGAGCATGCGGGTCGCGTGCGTCCTCCTGTTTAGGGACACAACCGTCACACATCCAGACTGTTAGCAATCACTGGCTCCTTCCCTTCACATTCATATTCTTCTTCCTCAAGAACCATTCAGGCTTTCATTTCCATATTTTGATATTACTTCTAAATAATTTTATAATAATATTACTTTGCCTACATGCTGCATTCTGCTGGCTGATATAGACATGCCTCAGGTGAGAAGCACAGAACCCTGCGGCCTAACCTGTTGTAGGTCTTCAGAATTATCAGCAGTATGGTGAGGATGATGACGATCCCAATGACTATGATAGCTATCATGGCCCCAGAACCTGGAAAGGGAGAGCAGGAGGTCACTGAGGTCAGCTAAGCTCTGCTGTAATCTCGCCAGGTGACATTCATTTCTGCTGTGAGATCTCCTGCCTGAAGACGAAGCCACCTCTCTGGAGAGAGTTCATAAGTGCCTCTGCCTTTTTTCGGCTATTTTATACAGCTGTGCATCTGGGTGAAGATTGTGTGTTGATATCACTGAGTCTCGCATGCATGCACACACAGAGCAGGGTACGTACTCTGCATCATGATCTGCTCGTGCGACTTGGTGGTGTTTTGGGCAAGCGTGGTCTGGTTGGACACTGTGTGGGGTGTTGAGGTCTGCATCCTCTCCAGACCCCTGTAAAGGAAAAGGGAAACCCCGTTAGTGGGAGAGCAGGATGAAGGAGCAACCGGCTAAACCAGAGAGACACTCGTTAAAAGAAAGTTGTATGATTCATTACTATACATGATGACAGGAAGTGCTAGAAAAAGAAGGATATCAGTATGGTACACAGCATGCAGTATGCAGTACACAGCATGCAAATACAGAGTACACAGCACACAGTACACAGTATGCAAGTACACAGTATACAGTATGCATCACACAGTATGCAAGTACACAGCATGCAGTATACAGTATGCAGTATACAGCATGCAGTATACAGTATGCAAGCACACAGTATGCAGTATACAGGCAAATTAGAAATGCATATTCTTATGCTTGCCAGGCTCACATCAATGAGGAGGAAATTTATGATTTCTGCTGAAATATGCTGAATAAGCAATCATAGAAGACGACTCGGAAAGAACGGGGAAACCTGTGAGTATGGATCTCACTTTGGCAAAGTGCATGACAATATTATTCGCATTCTTACATATAGCATAAATGAAATGAGCAAAGAAAACAAATGAAGCTGTGAAATTTAACACTGAAAAGAAAGATTTGAAAAAAAATCACTGAGATATCATCACCAAGAAGCAGTAGAGCTTAAGAAAGAGAATGCTGTCTTGATGCTGAAATAAAAGGAAAAGAGAGAGAAAGGTTGTGGGGATCCAATCTTCATTTGTGTGCAGTAGTTGAAAAGGCAGTGGAAAATGTTAAATCTACAGTTCAGCACATGCGTCAAGCAGCATCCTCTGAGCATCAGTAGCAGAAGGGGCTCATTGGCCTGGAAGGTCCCCAGAGGGCGGAGGACAAGGCCGGACACCAAGAGCAATACCTATTAGATTCCTCTCCAAAATGGCAAGAGATGCACTGTGGAAAGTCTCCAAAGAGGAAGAAATATCTCAAACATAATACCTAGGAAGACATGACATTAGCCAATAAAGCAATGCAAAATCGTTTGTGGACATTGGTGTTGCAAGTGAGAAAGAGAGGGGACTGGGTACTTTATCAGCAGCTGGGCGTTTGTAAATAGAAAGGAATTAAAAATTGATGGAACATTAATCCTTTTATTCCATAATGGATGTTCAAATATTGCACAATGTTTTGTTGGAAATGCATGCTTCCTTTATGTAACCATGTTAAGGAGTGTGTTTCATAAAGGCAGCAGATAGTCCTAATGTTGTGCGAACACCTATGATCTTTAAGTAAAAGGTAAGTTAGATTTTAGGAATTTTTATGGCTTTGTGTCTATTTTATTGTGTCACTTAATGTCAGGGGTATAAGAAATCAGTTTAAAGGGGAATCTTTGTCCTTGTAGTGTCAAAAGAGGTGGAGGTGAGCACAGGTGAGTCCGCCTGCTGGACGCCTCCACCTGACGCCCCTCGGACGCACCTTTGATGGTGCCGTCACTCTGGCTGCAGGGCCGTCAGCCAGACGCCAAACTGCACTGATGTATCTCCCCTTTAATTCTGGAACATCTCCAGGTGGTGGAGCAGCGGTAGAGCCTGGAGATCCTTGCTTTCCCCACACTTGTTCCTTTCTTCGGAGCCAAAGCCAAAAGCTCCCTCATTCTGCCTCCTCCGCCAGGTCATTAAGAACCTTCCCTCAGCTTGAGGCCTGCAGTTCCCAAAATCGACTGGCTGGATGTTCCAGCGAAGCCTCTGCAACTAACTTCCACTGAATAAGTGAAGACCCCTTCCCCGCTTGTGAACATAAAGCTGCCAGTTCTCTCTACATCTCCTTCTTTCTCCTGAAGGCAGCTTCCATTCCCTCTTACCATGGAATGGTCAGTTTAGCCATAATGACTGTCCTAATAGAGGTGGACCAGATTACATTGTCTGGCCGTAGCGAGGTCATAGTAATCCCAGCTCTCATGTTCCACTTGCCTCCAGGTGACAGAAAAGGCTACTGCTTTGTTCTACTGCTCTGAGCCTTGTCCCCTCACCTGACAAACTGAATCCGTCGCTGCGATAGTACCAGGTTGGCCCTCTATGTTTCCACCTTGCATGCTTCCAGAATTTCGCCTAGCTTGTGCAGGTCCTGTCTGTGGCGCCGTCTGTGCCGGCCCTGTGTCAATGCTGCCTTGCATTCAGAGAGGATGTGCTGCGTTATGGAAGTCGCACTGCTGGCAGGTCGGCTCATATGTGGCCCCGATAGGGAGGCTGAGCCTTGTTTGGGGCATCATCCCCCCGCCTGCCCACGTGATGGTCCTGGTGACCACAGCCTACCAGGCTGTCCAGCTCCCTCGCTGCACTTTTGGTTCTTTGAAGACATAAATCTCCCGGTCAGCGAATGTATACTAGTAGCAGGACAGATCAGTGGAAACAATCCCGTCTAGATTTTTGGTTAACTTCGAGGGATGTGGTAGATAGAATTTACTCTGCGCAGACTTAATTAACTGACTGTTTTAAAGTACCAGAGGGCTATTTCAATTATGATTAGAATATGTGGTTCTAATACTCTTAATCATATTTGGGAGTATTGGAGATTAAATAAAGTTTAAAGATATTACATGAAAATTCTGGATAAATACTGGAGCCGTGTTGCTGCCGCTCGTACTTTTGGGCATAACTGGGAAATAATGATGTTTTAAAAAAGTACCAAAGGTATTAAAAAGGGAAAATTAAGTGCTGAAGCTCAGAAACTAAAGTGGAATAAAATAATCGATGACATAACAAATGTCTACAGAATACTGTAGGTTTTAATGAGAAGGAATTGACTTTATTACCAATCCACCCATCACAGTAACCGCTTAATTCCAACCGGGGTTGCAGGGGGGACCTGAGCCTGTCCCAGGAACAACGGGCACAGGCAGGAACCAAATCTGGGCAGTCGCCAACACAGTGTAGGGCACACACAGTCACGGGGCCAACTTAGAGTTGCCAATCCACCTGCTCTGCACCCTTTTGGACCGTGGGAGGAAACTGGAGTCCCCGGCGAAAACCCACACAAACCCAGGGGGGGGGGGGGGGGGGGGG
>JABFEB020000026.1:18442132-18453074 GCA_019775895.2 Stomatorhinus ivindoensis
GGGGTGTCAGTAAGATCTCAGTGAGAGTGGGGGGGCATCTGTATGATCTCAGAGAGACTGGGGGGGGGTGTCACTAAGATCTCAGAGAGACTGGGGGGGGTGTCACTAAGATCTCAGAGAGACTGGGGGGGGTGTCACTAAGATCTCAGAGAGACCGGGGGAGCAGTGGCTCAGGAGCCGTGGGGGGATAAGAAAAAAACTTCGGCGCGATAAGCTGCACTCTTTGGAAGACCATGATTTGTATGGTGGCCTAAGAGTGTTAGAACTTTTGAAACATTAAATAATACATTTAAAATGCACTGGCTTATTAAAATCATTAAAGAAAGTGAAGGCACACAAAGCCAAAATATTTATCAAATTTAATGGGTGACATAGAATTTTTGTTACAGTGTAACAATAATATTAAATTACCAGTTAAATTGGCTGATTTCCATAAACAGGCTTTGCTGACCTGGGCATCAGCATCCTTGCTAGTCCCCTGCGTGTGTACCACGATAAAGCTTCCCCCTTCGTTATTCCGCTGCATGTGTACCACGCTAAAGCTTCCCCCTTCGTTATTCCCATGTGTGTGTACCACGCTAAAGCTTCCCCCTTCGTTATTCCGCTGTTTGCGTACCACACTAAAACCTCCTCATTTTTATGTCTTTATTTATTTCGCAGATACTAAATAAGTATTCAATATACATTTTTTGTTAATAGATGGTCTTAGTCACTTTGCCTACCCTGTAATTATGACTGGCACCTTGCGATCACAGACGCAGCATGCTAACCCCCCACCCCACATTTAGGAGGCTGGCACTGTACACCCATGTGGCCCTTACCGCACCACCACTGTGCAGTTCAAGTGCTTTAAACCTCCAGCTTTCCAGGAGAGAGGGCTGGCATCCATCGACCGGGCTAATGAGTAGCCAGCTGGCTTCAGCACAGACAAACACCTCTTAAGTTACAATGTTTGTTGACTCGACAGTGTTTGCCAATTTGTGGACAGAATGAGGTGGTTATTGCCAGTGTGCGGAGCTTGCTTAAGGGGCGGGTCACACTCTGGGATAATCGCTGAGATGGGGGCAGCTCCTGTCGGACCCGTCCCACAGAGGACAGAAAACGCAAACAGACAAATCAAATGGGTGAAAGCGCAGGTTGTGTAAGTCGTTAAGTATCAGGAACCGGATCAGCAAATTAATTACATCATGTAATCATGGTTTGCTGAGTTGGAGTAAATCCCAACGCATTTGGGCAGCTATGGAAAGAGCCAGGAAATACCTGCATTGTGTTTCAGAGTCACACAAAGTGTGACAGCTGAGTTTGGACTGGAAGCTTAGTTCTGGCTGCCTCTGAACTGTCACTCAGTGCCCCCCCAGGACAGCCATCACGTGTCATGTGAGGTCATGTGGCTGAATGGCTTCCCATGACAGCATACGTGGAATTGGCTTTAGGTGAAACCTCACAAAACTACAGTTATTATGAAGAATCTAAAGTATCTGTGTGAAAAACCTCACAGGTTATACTGATATATTTACTTATGCTAATGATGCTTCAAACTCCCGGTCACATGGTTAGAGATATATGGGGCGGGCTGGCGAAGGAACAGGTCCCCCTGTGGTAACCGTAGAAACCTCAAGCTGCTCTACACTCAGAATCAATATTTGCCTGCCGGGTTTTATGGCCAGTGGGGGCGGATGCTAGTTCCGGATTTTCACCTGAGCGTGAAACGCCGCCCGACCAGCCTCCCTCGCCCCTCTTCTCAGCTCAGTTGCATTTTCTAAACCACAGAAGAGGCCGCATCCCTTAGAGACGTCACACCGTTATGCGCAGAAACGCATCTTCATCACAGCGCCAGCTGTGGACACGCGTGATTAGCAAGTCATTAGCAAGCCGCTCTGCTGAAAGACAGCTCTGGGAATACCAGCTTTACATCCGCTGCCCAACCGATAACCGAGTAATCCCCCCCTATGGAGAATCCCAGCTGACATGGTGGATTTCAGTTTAGTTCAGGAAAATCCTTGATTTTTAATAGAGCTCGTAACTGTCCTATGGCCTCAAACTTCTTTATAAACAACATCCTTCCGTTTTCGATCACCAACAATGCACCTTTAATGACGGCATCCAGCTGCCTGCTTTGAGGGCTGGATTGCTCCACCTTAGCTGTCAGGCATTTCGATGGAAGTTTTACCTGAATGGTGTCCAGCGGCGACACCCAGAGCCAACAGCCAGACTTTCGGGGTCCCGGATTCAGCAGAAGCAGCCCACACCGGCACCCATCCTGAAGCCCAAATCGGCACGCAGCTCCCGTCAGCTCTCTGGGTCCACCTGGAGCCCCGGCCACCACAGAGTCTTCTAGGTCACCTGTTCAGTTCAGCCGTGCTGGGAAAAGGGACAAGAGAACTCAGAGGACTGGGTGAGTGAAAGAGATAGAAAGAGGGGGAGAGAAAGAAAAGGAGAGAGAAAGATAGAGAGAGAGGGAGAGAGAGGGGAAGAGAAGGAGAGAGAGAAGAAGAGAGGGAGAGAGAGTGGGGCAAGGTGCTGCTTACCTTCCTGAGAGCCCGACTGCCATAAACTGTCTGATTCGAGCTGAAATGCGGAGCCTGGTGGGAAACCTGCCTGGTCAGAAGGGTCAGGGAGGAGGCAGCTTGAGTGCGAGAGAACGGAGAGGGGGAGTGTGGGGCTGACAGCGCGGAGCCGTACACCCTCACCCTGCTGCTGCACTTCCCAGCTCTGACACCAGCAGGTTTTTCCGGTCTGTCTGTGCTCAGGGACGGGCCGGAACAGCTCAGCGAGAGGCTTCCCCGTCACATGGTCACGGCCGTGGCCCCCACGCCCTCACTCCCTGTCCCAGCACCCCCTGCTGTGCGGGGGATTTCCCACTCATATCCTGTTCGCTCAATGGGGGGGCATGCAGACGATGATGGCTGGTTGTGAGTAAGGGGAACTCAGCACGTGTTTCTGTAATTTATAGGTGATCTTACTGCACACCGCAAATGCATCAAGGTGCTCAAACTCCTGCAGACTTACTTCCCCAAAGGCTAAAGTTCCCTGCAGATCATGTAATGTCACTAGAGCAAATACAGGAAGAGCGGCCGGCTGGGAGCCATCAACTCTGCCTTCATCCCGCCTCCTTCTCCTCACAGGTTGCCATGGTAATGGACTCTACGCCACCATCTGTGATCAATCACAGGCAGCCCGCATTGGGATGGTGATGCCCCTCTCCCTCCAAACGAGGGAATCAACGAGGACAATCGGTGTGTCCATGAGGTGTCACCAGGGAGTCAGCAGTACTACAGGACAGAAAAGAGCCCAGGCTGTGTGACAGGCATTCAGAGCGAGCAGCCTATCCCCATGCCGTGCCACCCTTGGGCTGGGTACTTGCAGGCAGTGATGGGCCACGTCTGACAAACTGTGCAGCTCTCCAGGGGTCCGTGTGTCACGGATTGCAGTATCAGGTGGCTACAGAGGTATCTTTCAGGAACAGTCTGGAAACTAGCCAATGGCTACTCTTCTTAGTAACAGCAGCTGTCCAATCACAGTCTGCCTTTTGGATCTGAAGTTGTCAAAGTTTGTCCTTTTTCTGAAGGTTTTCCAGCAAGTGTGCTTTTAGGAGCTTTTAGTTTTCAGGAGCTGTTACCCATCAGAGCGGTTAGCATTTAGCTACTAGCTTTCAGGAGCCGTTACCCTTTAGGAGCTGTTACGTTTCATTAGCCATTCGCTTTTCGCTGTTAACCTTTAGGGGTTGTTAGTTATTAATTGTGAGCCTTTAGTGAGTGATGAGGTTTTAACAGTTAGCCTTTAGCTGTTATTTCAGGAACTGTTAGCCTTTAGGAACAGTTACCTTTTAGCTGTTAGCCAAATACAGTGACCAGATCATCCATATCAGGATGACACTTTGAGACACTTGGCCAGACTCTTTCAGCTAAGACAGGATTAGCAAACAACCATTTCAATTAAAATGACCTGGGGCACCACAATGCTCACGGCTGTAGAAGTGTCTCCCTGTGCCTCTCACACCTAGGCCATCTTCGTGTGGGGTACCAGTTGTCGTAACCTAACGTGAGCGAGTATGTAGCTATTTGATGGTTGCATGGTATGTGAGATCAACTTGTGGGGGGGGTACCAGTCTTGTGCCTCCTCGATGGAGGACATTTGCGTGGTATGGGGTGCCGGTCCTGCACCTCATCAAAGGAGGACATTTGCGTGGTATGGAATGCCAGTCCTGCACCTCCTCGAAGGAGGACATTTGCGTGGTATGGGGTGCCGGTCCTGCACCTCATCAAAGGAGGACATTTGTGTGGTATGGAATGCCAGTCCTGCACCTCCTCGAAGGAGGAAATGCCACAACCATGCCTTTACATCCCCAAGAATGACAGGCTGTGATGGTGCGTCTGTAGGTGTCAGATATGTCTGTGATTGTTCATATGCAGTCTGCACATGTATCGCACTGGGATCAGTGGAGGAGGTGCCCCCCCAGCGGCCGTACCCGCACAGCGATCGCTGATAGATGCTATAAGCCAAAAACATTTAAGAATTCTTTATATATTTCTATATGAGACAAATGATCTTTATACTTCTACACAAATATAAGCAAGTAATTACAGAAAACATCTACAGAAATCAGTACACACATGAAATACAGATAACTGGAAATTATTGCTGAAGTGCTACTTTTTTCTCAGAACGACTACATTACAAGACGATAATATTCCAACAAACAATACAGTGACAGTACTGAGATCATTCAGACTGAGCCCATTTTCAGCCTGACTCCAGTTGAGATGAACAAGCTCACGTCTGAAAGCAGCATCCAGCCTTAGAGGTGATGGTGTTGCTCAGAACCACCTTCCACTCTGTCCCCCCCCCCACCCATCTGCCCGGACTGTGACAGGCTGGGAACCCCCGGCTCCCTACGGCCACGAGTAATCCCTGCGCACCTCCAAACACACGAGCCGCACACGCGATCCCGATGCTGCGGGTGGCACCAAGCCAGAGACTGATGAAGCGAAGCAATCCTGCAGCAGTACTGTTGAAGAAGCCCTCTCAGTGGGGTCTCAGTCGGTTCTCAGTGGAGTCTCAGTCGGTTCTCTTTTCATTTATTTCATGCTCCCATCCCACGTTTTAAAACTTTTTTTTTGTTTTTTTTTTGGCAATTTCTAAATGATGCAAATTCTGTCATATATTTACACATGTTGTCTTTGGGCAAAATGCTCCATGAGAGGAAGGTTCACAGAATCACAAAATACAATAAAAGCAGCAGAGATAAAGGAGAGGAGGAGGGAAACGCTGTGCCATCATCAAGAAAACCTCACCTAGCAGCTGCTTACGGGAGGCAAAGGGTTAAACACTGTTTACAGGGGAGAAAGGAATTATGGGACGTAAAGGCCCAATCGGTGCAGAGACAAAGATGTCGTGCTCTAGGTGCAAAGCGCAGCGATAGAGGCAGGAATGGGGATGCATTTGTCGTAGAAAGCAGACACTCTGCCCTCCGCCTTGCCCATCCCTGCCTCTCCCCCGTCCCTCTCTCATTTTCAGCGCCAGAATTCCAGCTTCACCTGGATGGCATATTTCTGCCACAACATCAGTCTGAAGCATTCCTGAACGCCCCCAGTGTAGGGATGCCATCCGAGTCAAGGACCCTGTCTGGCCAGACGCCACCGTCGCTAGCACCCAGGACTGTGAGCCTGACACCTGCCCCTGGGACCCACACGTGTGTCTGAAGCGTCCATCGTGATTCACGCTGCGCAGCTCAGCACCTGACGCAGATGCACTCTCTGATATGAAACACATATAGAGAATGTTCATTTCGTTTAGGAAACGGACCTCCAAGACAAACAGAAAGAAAACAAAGGATCCAATGGCATACACTGAGCAACACAGCAACAGTGCAGCCTGTGTATTTACACTCAGTTACTGTGCGTGAGTGTGTGTGTCTTTCTGTGAGAGAGGCCTCCTGCATCCCAACAGTGCAGCCTGTGTATTTACACTCAGTTACTGTGTGTGTGTGTGTGTGTGTGTGTGTGTCTGTCTGTCTGTCGGTCTGTGAGGGAGGTCTCCTGCATCCCAACAAGTCAGCTGAAATGTCACTAAGCGAGGCAAAAAAAAAATCAGTGTGAAACATCTTCCAGTGAAACAGCAGTAATAATAAAAATAATAATAATAATAATACAAAAACAATTCATCCTGAAAAATTAAAAAGCAAGCAGGAGCTGCAACACTTGAAATGATACAGGTGCGGCATTCTCAGTAGGGGCATCGCTGCCCCCTGGTGGTCCATACAGGGGTGTGCTGCCACCACCTGCACAGGCCACAGCAGCCTGTCAGCCCACTAGCCCAGCACCATCAGCTGTGTCTCCTCCGTTTTACGTGATTTTAAAAGTTCTTTTTGAAATCTGAAATAGTGGCCATCTTTTTCAGGACAAGAGAGGATGGGGTTGGAGGCTGTTGCCATGGCGGTTGGGGGACTTAGTTGAGGACCGCAGAGGGCCCGTCAGGACGACGGGTCTGGACGATCTTCTGCTTGGGGCGGCTCACTTCCTCATCCTCTGCCTCACTCTCGCAGACGTGTACCACCACGCTGGGTGTGGACTCTGTACCCGCACACAGCTCGTATTTCTCACCTGCACCACAGGGCAGAGACAGACAGCGGGTGACCTTACAGGGTTAGCAAAGAATGACTATAAATGCAACATTTCCCTTTATGGCTCTGTCACTGCATCGGCCTGAACAATGGAGTCAAATTTAGCACGTTTATAAGAGCTAATTTTCCAAGGCGTCCACATACTTTTCCCAATATTTTACACGCTTACATTTTGAAATGGCTCATTATTTTTGTCATTGAAATTTCATCATTGCATCATACTAAACTAGTTACAAATAGATAATATATTTGATACAAATTATAAAAAGACCTTTTGCTCTTGCTCAAGGGCTAGTAACAGGCAAGCACACAAGACTGTATCACAGTTGCCAAGGAGATAAGACTAGCCAAGGAAACGTGATAAGAAGCTTCCTACACTGCTGTCTGGCAGCAGCCGAGGTGTAAGTCAAGAACTACATACTGCCTATCACAAACTACCAGCAGAGGGCAGACTGAAACCACCTGCTCTTTCACAAACTACCAGCAGAGGGCAGACTGAAACCACCTGCTCTTTCACAATCTACCAGCAAAGGGCAGACTGAAACCACCTCCCATTTCACAAGCTACCAACAGAGGGCAGACTGAAACCATCTGCTCTTTCACAAACAACCAGCAGAGGGCAGACTGAAACCACCTGCCATTTCACAAGCTACCAGCAGAGGGCAGACTGAAACCACCTGCCCTTTCACAAACTACCAGCAGAGGGCAGACTAAAGCCATAGTTTGGAAAATCAATTGTGCTATTGAGCTGATGTTAGGTGAAGGTACCAACCCACATAAATGGGCCCAGGAAATCATTTTTATGGCACCTAAGTTAACCACGCAATGCTGATATTTTCCTCAGCACAGAGTTTCATCTTCCACAGATAAAGAAAGAAAAAATTTGATTTTTTTATAATAATGCTGGTGCACCATTAATACCCATTAATAGAATCTGTAACAGAACAGGTAATTTAAATGTGTTTTTGAGTCTGAGTCTTCTATCTACTTCACGGTGAGGGCACATGACCACCATGCCACTACTGTGTCACACTGACAGGTAACGACGAGGCGGAGCCCCAAACAGCCCGGGTCCCCAAGAGGCTGCCTGACCTGGGCCCAGCTTGGCCACAGCGCACAGCAGGTCGTAGTTGATGACGGGCGTGGCGTCCTCACTCTGGCTCCATCCAACGGGCGGAGATGCGGGGGGCGAGATGAGGAACTGCTTCACAGGCTGGGGAGGAGCCAGATAGGCCTTGTCAATGTCCTCGCCCGAGTTCTGCACCTGTGGGGGGTGGGATAGTGACACCAGCATTGCCTTTACTGGATGCCTGAACACACAGTACACACAGCACTGACATCATCACATCACACACGATAAGACACACACTGCAGAAATGCCCAGCCTGCCCTCTACAGGCCGCAACTGTGCAATACTCTGGCTCAGGCTAGCTCACGGTGCCGTACCTGGGCAAAGTACAGCTTCAGCTTCTTGCCATTGAACTCAGACTCGTGGAGCTCCATGCGTGCGCGGGCCGCTGCCTCCGGGCCGCTGAAGCTGATGCGGACCCGGCAGAAACTCTGGAACATCTGGAAGGATATCTGCTCGTCGTACATCTTGAAGAGTGCCTCGAAGCGCTCCTGAAAAGTCAACAGGGGGTGTTGCTAAACCATTGTCGTTATTATTATGATCCTTGTTTTGTCATAACTGTGCTGTGTAGCCCACATTCGTATGACATTTACAGTCTTAACCCACTCTTACACAGCAGGCTGCTTTACTGCAGAATTCAAAGGTACAACAGCAGCGCTCTCCAGCCCACATATCCAGAGATTATCCTGCCTGTGGATGATGTAGTCAGTCAGTGCAGGATTACAGGTCCTGAGTCACTCAAAGGATTTGTTTTGCTAGTAATGCGACTTCATTCATCAGCCATGTGTCTGCAAGCATCCAGTCACAACTTGATTTAAGCAAAATTAAAATTTCAATTTGGTTAAAATAAAGTAAAAATTTCCTTTTTTTTTCTTATCGGTCTGGTTAATATATGTGATGAAGAAGGACACTTGTCACCTGCTCTCTGTCTGTAAAAAGGCTCCATTCATGCTATCAGAGTAATTAAATAACCAGCAATAGCCACCTCCACGGAAATGGGCACTGAAATGCCGGGAGAGACAGCGATTACTGCAACTGTCACACGGCTGGGAGGAGAAAAGACACAAGCAGTAACACTAAATAATTAAGGGAGCAGATATCAGCTTCCAATGCGGATCAGAGGTACCAGATCCCAGGAAACTGGGCTGGGAAGAACAGCGCCTCCTAGGGACCAGCCACCGCTGAGGGAGCTGCTGGAGCACACCGGGCCCGGGTTCAAGTACTGCAGCACCCCAGAAGCTGGCCTCTGCAGAGCTGTGTGACAGCACAGAGATATGTGGTCTGCAGGCATCTTCCACATAGTCATCGTGTGGGATCCCCATGTAATCGTGTAGGATCCCTGCGTAATCGTGTGGGATCCCCATGTAATCATGTAGGATCTGTCCATGGCCCAACAAGGATGTGACCTCTAGTCTTCCTGTGGTTGTGTGTTCAAGTCTATGTCCTGCAGGGGACAGCTGTCCATTCCAAGGTGTCCCCTGCATTGTATCCACACAGAAACTGACTGAAGTGAAATTCTACCATCTTCTAGGGTGACTGGACCAGCTCCAGTTGGGAAAGAGCCACACATTTAGCGCACATGGGTATGGGGAATTAAATCTCTTGATCGATCAGAGAGAGTCCATCCCATTCCTGACACTGGTGTCTCTCCTCACAAGATTTACACCACACTACTTACAGTTATTGGATTCTCTCTTGATTAATCAGAAAATACAAATAATTTGATACACCTCTAACACACCGTGGTCAACAGACACATTTCTGATAGGTTCCCTCCCTTAGGCGTCAACTCAGCGGCAAAAGGTCCAGGTGACAAATCTGACTCAGAAGCAGCAGGGCTTTTTCAGGAAGCCATATTCCTAACCCTGTACCCTATACCTTAACCTGTACCCTGCACCTTATACTCTAACCCCTAACACTGTACCCTATACCCTAACCTGTATCCTATACCCCTAACCCTGTACCCTGCATTAAGCACCGCCAGACATATTTGACTGCAAACGAATAAGGATGAATCACACTCATTCTCAGGAAAGACCGTAATTAAGTTAGAGCTCTAGATAAGATTAAACGCTCATAATTACACTTACTAAAATGAAAATCATTCTGAAAGTGTAATAATAATTCCAGATTTCCCTGGAAAATACCAGTTAGTTTTTTTAACAGTAAAAAGTATTAGTTAATTCACGGTTATTACTTCTCATAACATATAAAGGAGATGAGCGGTTCATACAGGCAAACTACCTACATTTATGCCAAAAGCAAAAAAACAAGTTGCTATCTACTACTCTTACCCACTTCTGACCCCCTCCCCATTACCCCCCCCCCCCCACCGACAGGGGGCTAGCACACACAAGCATTTGCATACTGCCACTGCACTTTTCTGGAAGGGGGTGCCATTCGCCTAGCACAGAGACCCCCAAGTGAGTAACCCTAAACCACTCCTCACTTATTCATGCTGGCTTCCAAAAAGGGGGTAGGTTCTCAGCCCCAGACGGCAGCCGTGTTTTGGTCCCGACCCCAAGGGTGCCCCCCAGCCCGAGAGGACTGGCCATCCTGCAGTAGAGATCACTCCTGAGCATTGGAGACTGGAGTGGAGCAAACTTGGGCTGGATGATGAGATGACAGACAGGTGAGCAGACCAACCAAAACAGGCCACTATGCTCCAGTAGCCCCACCCCCGAACCCTCACCATCGAATCATGCGTCGGCTTCTTTTCCAGTGTTACTGCTGTGGGAGCACACCCCTTCCTTCCCCAGGTCTGCTGGCACTCCCAGAGCAGCAGCGCTCGCTAAGCCCACCCCATCTGCCGGCTGGCTTTCATATGGTCTCCATGGCAACAGCTGAGTCACTGCATTTGACTGGACACAGAGGTCTGAACGTGCAGCGTGACTCTGCTAAATTTTTGAAAACATCTGAAGGTCGATACAGGAATGAAGATGAAGTGAAGGCGCCCAGATCACAGCGGCAATGGTGAGATCCAGCTCATTGAGCACTGCTTCTCAGTGAGAAGGTGGGTAATTTGGTATCCATAGAATCAAGGCACCAGCTATGATTTGTCATCTGACATTAATACGTGGTGACTTATAAAACATATGCTTTCATTCAAAGCAAACATACCAAGCTGATGTGTCACTGAAACACATTGCATGCTGATTCTCGCTGGGGGGGGGGGGGGGGGGGCAGCGGAA
>JABFEB020000026.1:18458044-18470247 GCA_019775895.2 Stomatorhinus ivindoensis
ACCCCCCCAGCACCTAGGGTGATCCCCCCCAGTGTCTCAGATGACACCCCCCACTTTATGGTGACCATAAAGCCTGTAATCCAACTGCAAATATAGATTCAAATCCTCAATCTGCTGATCATCAGCCCCAAAGGGTCAGGAGGCAGGGGGCGCCGTGCTCGGGGCCATGGACACCTCAGCAGAGATGAGGCGCGAGAACCAGACATGGAATTCATTCTGGAATATGAGGATACCTGAAGCTTCTGGGAGAGAGATTCTCACCCGCTGGCCGTCCTCCTCGAACACAGCCTCGTGGACTCCACAGGCAAACAGCGACGTGGGCAGGTCACTCATGTCCATCATCTCGCAGGCATCCTTTTCGTTCTCCCCAAAGACCATTTCCTCCTCCTCCAGGTCACTGCCATCGCAGCACAACAGCTGAGCAATGGCACTGCGAGGTATCAGTTGCGCTGGCGGCTGACGTCCCCATGGTACCTTTTCAGGGTGTTATAATGGGGATACTATTGTTTGCAGTCACACGCTGCCAAGCGAAACATTCCATCATTCCGGTATGTGGTGCTACACCCTCTTGTGGTTAAATAGGCGTAATGCACAGAATAATCAAGACGGATTTTGTTTTATATTAATGTTTACCTAGCTTTTGCAAATTATCTATATTCATCTAACTTCATCATAGATAAGGCGGGAAATAAATTTGTTCTCAAAGCACACCGTACAGAATTGAATAATGGGGATAATACTGCAGCTCTTACAGGTTAATGCGAAAAACAATTTTTGCTCTGAGGATTTATTTCCGAGGTACAAGCCAAACGGTCCACTTGGAATTTCAAACTAGAAGTACTGGCACCAACTGAAATAAAGCAGAAATGAAAGCGACCAGTGTGCACCCAGTGTCACAATGACGGCCAAACGTCAATGCCTGGAACAATAAAAACACATTAGTTTGCAAATCGCGATCACAAATAAAATACCGTATATAATTCGTTTTTCATCAATTAAATTCATGATGGGAGGTGACTGAAGAAAAACAACGGCGAAGATGAAGACGAGGACAAAGAAACAGAAACCGATAGTGAATTACTTACCGTTGTTTACGATCGGGCCACGGATTGTGATGCGGCGGTTTTATATTTACTGCGAGCTAAACGTGCCCAGCAGAAATTAACTTTATTCCGACGTTTGCAGCTTGCAGGTCTATCCCAGTAGGGGTACGCAGGTGCCACCTTCAGGCATACGGATCGACCAATAGCATTCCACACCGGGGCGCGGCTCCACCAATCTGAGTCCAGAAGTGTGAGGGGGGCGTGTCCTTGAAGTTAGGAACTCACGGCGGGGATGGCCTCTGGTTTGCCGGGTGTCGGCGGCGGCTTTGCGGTGGGCTGTGCCCTTCTGCTGGTCTCTTACAGCGGGCCCTTCAGCCTCGTTAAACAGACTGATTTCATTCGCCTGTTGCACTGACACCTGCTGAGTGCCTGAGACCGGTTTGCAAATGACCCGAAATCTGAATGCACTCTTTCGTATTCTCTTGTAGCCCGTCTGTCATGTGTCAGTCGTAGATGTTGAAATGCATTTAAAAGCCCCTTGTTAATTATTTTAATAAATGGCGATTTGGGACATTAGTCGTGCTAAAAGCAGGTTTATTGATTGCAATATGCACCGTGGCCCTGTTCTTATTGTTGATTCTCATTCCCAGCCTTGTAATTTGCTCGGATAAGCCATTTCTTTATTCTATATATTTTATTCTTATAAAATCCTTTACTCTCACCCCATATGGATAAATATAGGTCTGGTGGTCTTTCCGGAAAGTTTATTTCCCTGCATGTGAAGCGGTTAGAAAGCGTTGGAGCTCCTCCCCCATCCAAGCCTGCCGTGAAAAGGTCTCGGGATTTCAGTCCAGTCAGGGAAGAAGTGTTTTGCATGAACTCTGTGAATAATTAAAAGCTTTTAATTAAAAGATTTTGTATTTACTGTTTCAGTGGAATGGGTTTTGGGGGAGGGAGGTTGGAGGTGACGCCGCCAGCACCACGAGCTCACCTGTGCCAGGACAGAGCCCCCACCCTAATGGAAGGGGAACAGCACTGGGCTCACAGCAGGAGCAGAGGGGAGGCTGCCAGTATCCCAGCCATGGGCTGTACGACTAGCACGGCTGTCCAGAGGCTGAGTGCCCCCAGTGGCGCTCCTGAAGACAGCACCGGTTAGGGGCCCTCAGCATTCTCAGAAGCTCCCGTTACTCACTTGCATGAATGGAGCTGTTCAGCTGCACGGTACCCCTTTGTGTTTTGGGAAACATACCTCAGGGCATGTAACTTGGGGGGATCAAGGTCCCAATTAAAGGCAGTGAAGCCCGAGCAGCTCCTCAGCCCCCCCCCCAAATCCAACTTTGTACGACACTCACTGGCACCAGACTGTGTTTCAGGTAGGTTTCCATCATGGAAAAGCACTGCTGGTTAGTTCAGTAAACCTGGCACCTGAGCCCAGGTAATGTGTAACTAGTGGTTGTGGAGCATTTGGATGCAGATAAGCAGCATTTCAGGGTCGTCCCACCTTCCGTCCACATGAGCAGCTGAGGCACCAACCTGGCGTCAGTCTCCCATGTACGGTTACGTTGCTCCGTGCTGCTTCTGTTGATGGGCGCTGGGTGGCTGCAGCCTTTCTGTATTTTTTTTTTTTTTTTACACGGCACAGTCATGGATTCACTCTGGGATGTGAACAGACCCCATACCGCTGCTTCTAAAGGCAGGTGAGAAGGTTTATGCTACCCGCCTATATAAAGGGCCCCGTATGCCTCTCTAACACTGCATGGATAACCTGTGTCCCACCATCGGGGTTTGCTCTCTGTTGCAGAGGAGAATGCGATGCTGCTCCTGGCTGAAGCGGCCCGGGACCTGACGGTTTGTGCAGCTCTCCCATGCCGTTAAACCATCAGGTGTCCAGTGGGTGGCTGGGTCAGGGGTGCTCCTGCACTCAGGTACAAGGGGCTGGTTCTGGGCGGGCCCGGTACAGCCCTGTCTGAGCCAGAATGTGCCGACGGAGCCAAAGACAGCAGGCGCCAGCTGGTCCCACACAGATGTGCATGGTCCTCCCATCACCATAGTAACTGCTGCTCGGTGATATTTGAAATCGCATCTTTGTGCCGTGGGAAACATCAGTCCTAAGTCATAAGTCCAGAGATTTAGCATTTTCCTCCATGATTATGATTATGCTAGTGGTCAGAATTCACGTTCCGGAGGGATTATGAAACACCCCCTGTCACAGGGCAAGTGCCCCCCCCACCAGACTATCACAACGGCCGGGGGCCAGAGCTGGATGCGGGGATGGAAGAGGAGCGCATGCAGGGTGAGGGTGTCACGGTTATTCCCCCCCCGAAGCAGTACAGAGTTACTGTAAATGAAACTCTATCCGCAAGCAACAATGTCACACCCTCCAGGCCAACTGTGAGGCGCCTGATCACAGAGCCTCTGGGGGTAAATACAGGGCTTTCATTATGGGGACGTCGCCAACTGAGGCACCAGCCTTGACCATTCCCAGATACTTTCCTTTCTGTTATTTATCCAGCTCTCAGCTCCACACTGTCCATATCTACTGCTCTTCAGATCCTAGCGATGCTGCTGTGGATTCAACACATCAGGCCTAAAAGCCCAAGGGCAGCAGATCCAGCAGCAGCCGGAAGCCAGAGGAGCTTCCTCGGAACATCCTAGAGACCCTGGGTGATGAGAGTTTCCCTGATGGCCTACTGTGGCCGCCGTCTGCAAAGACCCGAACCCGAACCTTTACAGGATAGTCTCCGCATAGACAGTGTGACACGTCACCTGACTAACTAAATAAATGTACCTGACAATGACCGGCGTTTACAAAAAAGCCATCTTGGATGCATGCGTTTCTCTTCACCCCAACTTGGTATTGCTTGTTATTATTATGTAATAATCCTGTTAAAAACAAAGCATTCTGTGACCCAGGCATGGTCACCGGTAACATAAGCAGGGCAGTGTGTAAGTTATCAGTAACATACGCAGGGCAGTGTGTAAGTAATCAGTAACATAAGCAGGGCAGTGTGTAAGTTATCAGTAACATGAGCAGGGCAGTCTGTAAGTTATCAGTAACATGAGCAGGGCAGTCTGTAAGTTATCAGTAACATAAGCAGGGCAGTCTGTAAGTTATCAGTAAGACAGCAGTGCTCCCCAAGCTTTTCTCTGCCACGACACCCCTCTCACAGCCGGGGTCCCAAATGCTGAGTTACAGGTCATTTGGTTCTGGCCACTTTTGGAAGTAAACACTTTTAAACTTAATTTTTCAAAGCAACCTTAGTGTGATATTAAAATTCGTGGGAGTCCCCCCCCCCCCCCAAAGGTAAACAAAACATTCTTCATCAAACAGCAAGTACTTATCTCGAACTGACACACCAAACACACAATCTTTACATAATCTTGCTTGATTTATTTGATTACCATCTAATACACTGCAGGGTAACTGGAGATTATGGAAGCAGCTTTCTGTAGACGCCCCACACATTCATCACAGCAATGAAAGTCATTCAGTACTGGTGCATGAAACATGCATGACCACAAGAGGGCAGTGTAAGCAACACTCATCCTCACCCCGTCCTGACAGCACAGTGCACACAGGTAGAGCATGAGACAGGCAGAGGTCAGAGGTCACGCTGATCCCAGGGCACCCTCAGAAAGAGGTCAGAGGTCAGCCAAGAACAGGACCGTAATGGTACTGACAGGGTTTGTCTTCCCAGCACATACATGTAAACACATGTAACGGGTTAGAGAGAGAAACCAGGCAGCAAGAAGCACCTTTATGGTCCAGACAGGTGAAACAAACGCTAAGGCATGTTCCCCGTCATGACTGGGCTGGTCCCACCCCAAGTCTGTCTCCTCTTCTCGACCCATCCCCTGTGGGTTCTGAGTATGCGGGGGGGGGACACCGTTTAGGATCAGCCCATAAATATTTACAGCTTCATCCAGGGCAGGGTGGTGGAGAGGAACACGTCGTGTCCAGGTCACCCTTCCCCCCGCACCGGGCGCGGTCCCAGAATCTGGGCAGGGGCCCTCTCAGTCCTGCTTGAGGTCATCCGACCTGTAGGTGGCAGCAGCAGGGCCAGTGGCCAGCTGCTCTGGCACCACGGGCAAGGCAGCAGGGATGGCGCTCTCGTTGTTCACCAGAGCACCGTATGAGAAAGACCCGTTGTATTCAGGTTGCACAGCCCGGCCTTTGTCGTGGATTGTGGGGATTCCTGTATGGAGAGCAAGAGAAAAAAGGATGTAAGAGCACCTCCAAGTGGCCAGGAGCTGTGGACGGGCACTAAAAGTGACCCACCTTGCATCATGTCCATGGTTACGTATGGCTCAAACGCTTTTGTCCTCCTCTTGTTCTTTGTGACTAAAAATACTCCCAGGAAGCAAATGGCACACCTGTGTAACACCAGCAAACAGGGGGGAGGGTGTCAGCTTTGGGACGGCGCTCACACTCACCCCGGTGGGGCCCTGAGCTTTGGGAAGGCCCTCACACTCCCCCCAGTGGGGCCCCGAGCTTTGGGACGGCCCTCACACTCCCCTCAATGGGGCCCCGAGCTTTGGGACGGCCCTCACACTCCCCCCGGTGGGGCCCCGAGCTTTGGGACGGCCCTCACACTCCCCCCAGTGGGGCCCCGAGCTTTGGGACAGCCTTCACACTCACCCCAGCAGGAACATGCAAATGTGAAGCACACTCTCCTGGTTGAACTCCAGGTAAAACACAGCTCCTGCAGCGGGGACAGGGAATGAGACCCCAGTGCGCCGCCTTGTGAGCAGGTGAGGTGGGTGTGAGACAATGTGTGTGATACTCACCGGCAACGATGGCGAACGCCGTGGACAGGATGTAATTCACGCTGGCAATTAAGGATGAGTCGTACAGATTGGAGGCCTGGGATAGAAACCTGGTCGCCACAGGAGAGAGAGGACAGACTCATAGCGTCAGCCTATCAGACAAAGCACGGCGTCTGTACAGCGCGGTGGCTTGGCGACGACGGCGCTGGGAGTGACTCACGAGGCCTGGAAGAGCACGGTGGCGACCATGCAGACCAGCATGACATAGAAGATGGGGAAAGAGAACTGCAGCTGTCCCTGGATGCTGAGCACGGTCATGCCTGACACGGCCTTCACCGTGATGGCCGTCACCGACCCTGAGTGGCAAGGAGGGCATTAGAATATACAGGGAGAAGCAACTGTCATGGAAGGATGGCGCTGTGCTCACTCACCCAGCAGAGCCACCAGCAGCACAATGACCACCAGGTAGGTCACCTTCTTCTGCTTATAGACATATAACAGCAAGCAGAAAGCGATGATCTCCAGGAGCTGAAAGGGAATGCAGGGCAGCTGAGGCCAAGGGTTAACCCACCCAGCAGAGGGGGCCAGAGAGCATGCCGCCCCATGGGCCTTACCAGGTAGAGGAGGAAGGGCCAGCTGATGACATGCTTCACCATGTTCTCAGCACTCAGCCTCTCGTGAGAATTAGGGCCAAATGTGACAAACAGGTAGGTCCCTGTGGCCGTCAGGATGCAGCCAAGAAAGGAGAGGACGTAGCGCTCTGTAACACCACAGGGGGGTGCTGTCACCATAAACACACACCGGAGAGGGGCCCTGATAATTTTCTGAGCTGAGATCTATGGAACTTAGCTTTAAAGGTAGGGTGTGCAACTGTAATCCAATACACTTTTTCATAGAGCTGCACAATATCAAATCGCGATTATATGGCGCATGTGTAATAATCATGGGGGTTTCAGATGACAGGGGTAAACATTTGTCCAGATGTCGGCATTTTGGTACTTTAAAAATGTTTACTTACGCCAACAATTTGGTACACCTAAAGTATTAATGAGACGCATGTTGTGACACCCACAAGTTATTAATTTGTATAAATTCGGCGCATCCTTATGTTTAATAAACATGTGGAACTTTAAACCACAAAAAGTGCAGCCACTGTCTTTTTGCCTAGCATATCCACAAAATCTCCTCTTTCAAACGATGTTGTGGCTCTTCAGCTTTCCACTTCCATGATTTACCAAAGCAGGAGCCTGTGCTGTGCGCCACTAACCTAATCTAATAAACATGACCTGAAGCAGGAGGTGAGATTTTCAGTCAGTTACATATGAATACAACAAGAAGTCTCCTTTCAGGATTTACACCTTCAGGTTTCTTAACTACTGTGCCCCCCTACTGGTGCTGTGAGGAACATTAAATTTCAAGTTCAATTGCACCCCTGAGCCAGGCAGCGAAATGATACTAAGACAACAGGAGTGGGGAGACTTACTAGCAAACTCTCTGGGCTTCCACTTCTCACGCAGGAAGACAAAGCCCAAGATAGAGGTTGCTGTGAAGAGGAAGAAGGTGAGTTTCACTTCACCCAGGCCGGCTCTCCACACCCACTACCGAAACACGTACTGCTATACCAAGCCATCTAACATATTCAGGATACTTACCAGCTTTAGGGTAAAAAAATACGTAAGAAAAGTTGAAGGGACTGGTTTGAATATGAAATAGCATTGATATGACCTATGTGTGATATTTTAATATGTAATATGACAGTACTGACAAGAGAGCGACGTACCGATGACCGACACGGCGCCCAGCGGCGCCACCAACGACAGCGGGGCAAAGGCGTAGGACACGAAGACGCCCAGCTCGCCCAGCATCGTGAGCAACAGCCCGCACCACCAGCTCTTGGTCTTGTAGTAAACACGGGAGTCCTTGTTGCCGGCCAGGCTCAGGTGGCTGTATTTCTGCGGCGGAGATCAGGACCGGTTACGGAATGGCGGGGCACAAACAGGAGGGATGGTGCCGCGGGGACGGGAGCCTCACCTGCACGCACAGCGAGATGCTGATCAGCAGGTTCCCGGAGATCGCCAGCAAGGTTCCGATCAGGTTGTCCTGCGGCGAAAAAGGGAAAAAAAACGAAGAGGATGACAACCCGGTAACGGCAGGCGCCTAACCGAGCACCACCGACACGACTAATTCCGCCGTCCCCGGGCCACAGGCTTACGTGTTCCTTACCTTGTAGGACAACGAGTCGTACCCAGGGGTCTGAAGCACGCTGCCCACCCCGGGGGTCTCCATCCTCGCCACTTCCGTGTCCACAGCCGCTCACCTGCAGAAAGCGATCCACAAACAGGCGTTGACGCAAACTGGTGACGCGGACGGAAGGCGGGCCGAGCGGACCCGACGGGAGCCGAGAGCGGCCGAGCCACGACAGTCGGGAGACATACGATGACCGCCCTCGCCAATCAAAAACAGCGGCACGCCCTGACGTTATCAGCCCAAATAACAACATGTAGAACACGTTCCCATACCTTTATATAATTGGTCTGGGCGACCATTGTATGTCATTTCTACGGTGTATTGTATTCAGACTGTCCTGATTTGCATTTTCGTTTTTTTTCCAACCCTGGCTGTGTCTTTCTTCTTTATTGTTTATACGTGTTCATATGTTAATAAAAAATGCGGAAAACACAAGTAGCCATACCAGGAACTTGGATAGGGTTATTACATTCATTTTATTTCGAATTTACCTTACGTAAATGTATAGTCAATTTATAAACAGAACCAACCAATCTGTCTGATATCGCATAATCTATGCGTATTTTACAGTGACCGTGAATACATCTTTTTTGTTCTTGCTTACCTTATGTGTTAACGCACACATCACCATCACCTTTTGCTACGGGTACCAATAAACCACTTAGGCTATGCAAAGGCGCAAAGTGCCGGCACAGAACAGAGCGCAATGATGGTCTTGCCAATTAATTTCGACTGCCCACCCCCAACCCCCCAATTAATTGCAATTTCGACTTCAGAATTTAAACCATCATTACCAGGGGATTTATTCAGTTTGAATTTGCTTATACATTTTTTACCTCAATAATAGTTATTTCTTTATCACATTCACATATCTTCTAGTCACATATTTCTTTATCACATATAATCTTCCTCTGTAACTTTAGTATCATCTTCTAATGACTGGATATTCATTTATAGGTATCACTGTTTCTGAACGAACCTTCCGATCTCTTCCCTTCCAACCAACGGCCCTGTTCTTCCCAAATGTGTTAAAGGCTATTCCGTCGATCGGCAAAAAACAAAGCACGTTAACGAATGAGTCAGTCAATAAATAAGCACGATCCGACATGGTGTTTCTTTGTGGTTTATGCATAGGCCTGTGACCTGCGCCTTCATAGTAACGGGCGGCAGCATTATACTGGGATAGTACCTTTTAAAGAATATCAACCCGCCCAGTGACTTTCACAGCAGCAACTTCACGGGCAGCTTCACGGTGTGAAAAACAAAAAGCGCAGTGCTGGAGGAAAGTAAACTACCCACAGGGCAAGTGACGCTGCAAGTTATTGGCTTAGCCTATCACGCAAAATAAAGAATAAATAAATAAAATATTAGATGTCATATTTAAACCTGCACACAATCGTCCAGCACTTAATAGGCCTAAATCAACTATTAATATAAGAAATGGCATCAAACATGTTTAATTATTGTAACCTATGGAAAGTTTTAGAACGAGGCTTAAAGTCATATCATATCATAACAGTTTTAAATGATTGACGCACATCCCATTCAGCTATGAAGTTACCGTACCCTGCAGCATGAAGAGGTCATGTCGCAAATATGCAAAAATAAGTGCAGTACTCTTCGTTAAAAAGGGAACAATTCATCCTGCTACGCGGAGCTCTCGCGCAGATTAATTTCGACGCCTTTTCCTCCACGAGACACGTGGCGGCGCTGCAGCTGCGGATAGCGGCGCTTTCCGTAAGGGCGCCTCATTATCCGCTCCAGGTAAATTATTTGGTTACAGCATGTGTACTGTAGTTACTTGTGGGAAAGACAGTTTTTTCATTCTTGTGAATATAATTTTGCTTTTTCTTTTGGTTACAATATAATTTAAAAATAGCACCAAGGGAACGTTCAAGCGATAACAATATTATTTTAAATGTTTAGTGTTTTCTAAAATCTACGTTTTGTATAGTTAAATTCCAGATTTTGACCATTAGGCTATATGTGCTGGGAAGAAAACAACAGACTTAAGCAGTTATATTAGATGGAGCCCAGTGTAAACAATCTCATTGTAAAGCAGTCTAAGCCATCCGGATTAGGGGACACTAACAGATGGCATTTCGTCCATTGGCAGCTGTCCGTGATTACCTCACTGGATTAATATATTCAGTATATTTTCTTACTGAATGGGGAAGTTGAGCCGTCGATATGTAGGTCGTATGACAAGGTTTTTTAAACCAGCAGTTCATTTACAAGTTGAAAGCGACACCCCACCCACAGAGTCTCAGTAATAGCCGCGCCGGTATTATTAAACGGGGCATCGCCTTGTCATCATTTCGCCAAACTGTCACTGACAATGCAGATGAGCGTCGGAGTCACAGCGGCTTGACGCACATAAGACGCGCATTCATGCCTCCCATTGTACGACCGCGTCAAGTTCACACGCACTTCGCCGAGGCGCGTCTCAATAACAGCCATAAACAAGCGAAAGATATCAGCATCTGCCGCGGCCAAATTCCCCACTGAGGAGTCATCGAGGAGTTGCTTCTCAAAGTCAACAGCTGTCGAAATTGAATTTCACTTTATTGTTTTCAAAAATTCCAGTAACACATGCAAGCCAATCAATGAGCAACAGCAACAAAAACACCTTAGACACACAGCAACATGTCAAGTAAACATTTAGCTCAAGGTAAATGAAAGCACATTTTGAAAATAACGTATTAATTTACTATTTTCCTCTTTTAATTGTTTATCGGGGTGCCTAAATAACAGATATGTTTTACGGAAGACATTTTAAACGCCTGACTATAAAGGTTTAAAATGAAGTCTCCTAATTAAATACATGTTTATTTTCTTTCTGATATGCACTGTAATGCATATAAGAAGAAAAAGTGAACGAAGAAATTGATATCTGGAGAAGGCTAGCGAGTCTGCTTGATCGAAGTTTAGCCGCTTCCCCATCTGCACACAGACAGCGCGCGCACATTGTGCTTGCAGTTTTATCGGCCGTTCGAGGAGGCCGAGCTAATGACGGCACCTGCTGCATGTGACGAGAGCGTCACCTCATCTTGCACCACTAGAGGGCGCAATTCAGCAGCCTGTTAGCGCAGCCCCACAAATGCCGGCGGAAATACTCGTAAAAGTTCAGAGTGCGGCCTGTTCTCAGTTAACTTTTCAGAAGGTGAATCTCAATCCCAGGAACACAATGACTGTACATGTGGTCTTTGCAAGACCGGTCTTGTTAACTTTCCTCCAAAGAATGAACTTGGGGCACTGAGAATCATGGGATTGGTCTCGTTCAGTGAGGATACAAATGATGTGTCCATGATACTTGAGGCAGAGCAAGAACGAAGTCCGGGGATTTTTACCATCCTCTGTACTTGTGTTCTTAGTATTGGAGCTGGTCTTCGCCAATGGAAGATGATGTAAAATGGGTACATGAGATCACAAGTACGCTTATTGAGATTGACCTGGAGTTTCCGTGAGCCTGGGGCCGTCAAAGAACTCTTGGAAGGATCATTTCTGACTGCCAGTTGCTGCAGGAGTTCACACATTTTCACATGTTGCCCAGTGTTGATGCAGAGATTGCACAGGAGATCTGACCGTGCAGGTGAATGAGATGCACATCGACCTGATCCCTGCATAGATATGGTCCCATCCTCTCTGCTCTTCATAACTGAGATGCAGCGATAAGGGGTCATGTTCACTGTTTGTTTTGCTCTAGCCTGTCAAGGACCCAGAGATACCTGTGTGCAAGTGCACTCGCCGCTTTCGTGTTCGTTTCACGGTATTTGAAATGTAAGCAAGGTGACTCGGAGCAACACCCCAGGAAGAGTATGGAAAAAAAGCACCCCTTCCTGTCCGTAAAGTGCAGCTTACATGGAGCAATTTCATGCAAGGGCACTGTAATGGGGGCGGGGGTCAGGGCAATGCCAAGGACCTCTGAGTGACAGGGGCTCTCAGATTAGGGACTTTGGTTTGTGGTACGGGGCCCGGTGTGATATGTTAGGGACTTTGGTTTGTGGTACGGGGCCCGATGTGATATATTAGGGACTTTGGTTTGTGGTACGGGGCCCGGTGTGATATGTTAGGGACTTTGGTTTGTGGTACGGGGCCCGGTGTGATATGTTAGGGACTTTGGTTTGTGGTACGGGGCCCGGTGTG
>JABFEB020000026.1:18537381-18552240 GCA_019775895.2 Stomatorhinus ivindoensis
TACCTGCCCCAAAACAAACGAGGGTCTCCCAGGCAGATGCACTGAACACCAGTCTGCCACCTGTGGGACATGTGATTTAATAATGTTTAAAACAGAACCCCATCAGAGAGGTGGAGGAGTTGCTCTCCCTGCTCATAATTGCACGTCCAGGGCCCTGGCTGTGTTCAGGTAACTCCAGTCGCACTGAATCTTTCCAATGACGGTGACACGGTGAGATGGGATGACATCCCAGTGACACCCACAAGATCCACAGTCTCTTGGCTTGGTAGGAACTCAAGGGGCAGCAAGATCCAGTTTGCAGGGGCTGGCTGACAGGAAGCTACTTCTAGAGCATCCTTTCCCTGTCATCCAATTAAAATCCAGCCTGGAGGCAGCTGCTGGCATCAGTTTGCCTACAGATATGCAGACCCCATCTTCTCCACTGACGAGGGTCAGGAAGCGTTGGGTGGGGGAGAGGGTGAGCAGGGTCCCCTTGGGGTCAGTCGGCCAGTTTGAGCACGTAGTTCACAGGAAAGGATCCAGAGCGTGACTTGTCACCTTCAATGTGCCCGACCTGAGAAAGGAAAATGGGTAAGACGTAGCGGAGCAAGAAGCCGCTCACTCCGAGACGCAACGCTGAGCGAGGGGCAGCTCATGCTGGGACGCTGACACGGCAGCCAAGACGCAACTCCGAGCGAGGGGCCGCTCACTCCAGGAAGGTCACACCGCAGTCGGGATACGATGCCAAGCGAGAAGCCGCTCACTCCGGGACGCAACGCTGAGCGAGGGGCCGCTCATTCTGGGATACTGACGCCGCAGCCGGGACGTGACGCTGGGCGAGAGGCCACTCACTCCAGGACGTTGACACTGCAGCCGGGACGCAACGCTGAGCGAGAGGCCGCTCATGCTGGGACGCTGACACTGCAGCCGGGACGCAACGCTGAGCGAGGGGCCGCTCACTCCGGGACGCTAACGCCGCAGCCGGGACACGACACCGAGCGAGAATCCGCTCACTCCGAGACGCTGACGGCGCAGCCGGGACGGGATGCTGAGTGAGAGTTCGCTCACTCCAGGACAATGACACTGCACCCAGGACGCGACGCCGAGCGAGAGGCCGCTCCGTAGGTGGGATGACCAGTTGGGGTAGCCAGGCAGTCACTCACCCACCAGTGCGGATCATCTGCAGCCGTCACAACTATGACCTCATCTTTGTAGAAGGCCAGGTTGTCGGCAGAGACGGCCCGGCAGTCCACCAGCGCCTGGACACGCCTCAGCCTGGGCTTCTGTTGAGACACCTGCATGGAGAGCCTGCGGTCACCAAACCGAGTGTGTGAATAGAGCCCCCCTCCCCGTACTTCGGCCTTGCCCTGACCATGGCATTCCTCCGTGGGCGGAGCACGGGCCCCCCTGTAGGTGAGCCGCTGCCCAGAGGGTTACAGTATTGCTCATCTGGGATGCCACCACAGGTGGGTGAGGTCACGGGGCACTTTCCCTGCCCGCCGCTGCTGGTCCGTCGATACGAGGTGGTCTTCCCCGAGCTGCAGGCAAGGAGACAGGAGGCGAAGCGGTGAATTTGTGCAGGTTTGCCTGGGCTGCATCAGACTTGAAACTGGCAGAATGGCCACAAGAGGTCGCCAGAGGAAAGGCTGAGTCAGCTAGAGAGTGCATGCCCAGACCTGCACAGAATGTGAATAACCAAAGCAGGTGTGGTGGTTTGTTATATATCCACCAGGCACACATCCAAGAAAGGCCACACCCAGCCTTCAGAAGCCCCCCCGCCAAGGGGACATTAAAGAGTTCTGTTTTATACCTACATGGAGCAGAGGATCCACTGTTCTTGGCCCCCCCAGGAAGGGCTTACTTTACAGAGGGAGAGAGAGTCCTTAACAGCACGATCTGTTGGGGGGGGGGGGTCCAAGCAGGAAGACCCATACCTGATAGGTCCCAGGTGACTTAGCGGTGAGCTGACGGGGGGCTTGCTGTCGGCACCCCCCATACTCGGAAGGTCCCAGCACACAGTCTGTCTCTGCAGGTGTGCCGCGTGCCCAGGCTGCAGCGGGGAGGGGGGGCTGTGCCGATAGGAGGAGGGGTTCGAGGAGCGGCGTACCAGGGCACTGCCATCTTGGGAGCAGGAGGAGATCTGCGGCTCTGATCGCCCTGGGGGCGGACACTGATGTAAGGCCACATTGGAGTGAAGGTGGAAAACCTTCAAACACCCAGCCTGCTCCGCCACAGTATCACACACCTCTTTGGATAGCCTTGGCAGGCAGAGGTGGCGGCACGACGCCAGAGGGGGCACTGTTGGCGGGAGGGTTGCGGTAGAGAAAGTCCACATTTTCGTACGTCTTGTTGGAGATGCTGCTGCCCATGCACCAGGAGGTTGGGGAGGGGGAGGAGGAGCTGGGATGCAGGGAGCCACGGTTGGAGCGGGGCGAGACCTGTGGTCAGGGGAGCATTCAGAGGGGAGTTAAAGGAGATGTGGTGGCGGAGAGCTGGTGGCACAGAGGCCAGGGGTGGGGGGGGGTCACACCTTGTCGTCCAGGTCATCTTCGCTGTCACATAGCAACTCCGGCGCCTCCCACAGATACTCCACATGAACCTGCGAGTTGAACTTCCCGCTTTGCGCCAGTTCCAGCTGTAGTGGTAAACGGATGGATGGAATTCAAGCTGGTGGGAGTTTAAAGGTAGTCAAGAAGACAGCCGGCAGCCACACTCACCAGTTCAACACACTGAGCGTGCTGTAACCTCCTGGCGATGTCCAGCGCCGTCTCTCCGCCTTGGTTCACTGGACCAAAGAAAGCATGACCTTTCACGCTCAGGCCTTGCAGGTGAGAATGGCAGAGGTGGGCAGTACGCACTAGGTGGGCAGTACGCACTAGGTGGGCAGTACGCACCTGTGTGCAACACGGCCTTGCCCTTCAGCAGCAGCTTGACGCACTCTGGCTTGTTGTGCAGGGCACTGTAGTGTAGGGCCGTGTTCCCCTCTGACGTCTTCTTCTCCAGGCAGCTGCTGTGGAGCCATTTGTGGACAGGTAGCATCAGAGCTCAGTGGTGGTGACACCACAGCACAGGGTTATGACTAGGGGTGCAACGATTATTCGACATTGTCGGCAAAAATCGACAATAAAAATAGTCGCAGACTAATTTGTTTGATAATTGTCGCCAGACGTATTTTTAAATGGAGTGAGATGTTTTCCTTCCTTTCGCCACACTGGTGAGATTCGCTCTTGCGCAATAGCATTCAGCGACAGGCAGAAGAATGGCGGCCACAAATTAGGCATCATCACGTATTAAACGCTCTTAAGTCTGGGACACATGGATTAAAGTTTTCCGTCGCTAGGACAGTTTTCTGGAGGGGGGGTGGAAAGGTAGTATGTCTTTTAATTTCAATTGAATTATTCTTCCTAAAAATAAAAATAAACATCATGGTTTTGGCAGTTCGCTTAAAAATTGATGCTGCGGAGTAGCCTACAGACTGCAAGCTATTTCCCGACGCGTGTTTAAGACAGTAAGGAAAAAATAATTCCCCAGAATCATCATCATCATCATCTTCTTCTACTTCTTCTTCTACTACTACTACTACTACTACTACTACTACTACCACCACCACCACCAACAGGGCATAATAATAGGCTAGTAGTAGAATATTTTACATTTAAAAAAAAGATTGGAATAGAACGTATTTATGTTTAGAAGTCAGAGGTGTCTCATTCACCAATAGTAGCTAAAAAGGTCGGAAAACAGTGGAGAAAACCCATTGCTTAAATAAAGAAGCCAAAACGCCGAAGCTCAAGATTCAGGACAGTGGCTCCGATGTCGTGCTTCGAGAGCTTATGCTCCATTAAAAATAAATAAATAACAGCAATTTTTAAGTTTTCTTGCTGTTAACAGAGGAATGGCAATCGGAAGCTGCTCAAAATTTCTTGTATTTTGGGTCGGGATCTTGGGATTTTTCAGCCTGCTTTAAAATGAGTTTTTATTTGTGAACACAGACAAAATAACTAGCTGATATGACAAGAAATTACTGTGCATTTTAACCTCTATACTGCAAATGAAGTATGAATTAGCATATACAGGTTAAAGTGCATAAAGTGCATGGTAATTTCTTGTCATATCAGCGCAAATGCACATAAAATACATATTACGTACGCATATGCACCGTCACAGCAATGGATTGACGCACGTGTCGCTTTTAAAGGTGAATGCGTACCAGTTATATGCAGCCCTGATAACAAAAATTGTATCAGAAACTCAGATTGGTATCGCCGTCGATCCAGACCTACTTGATGGATCGGATGTCGGCCATATGTGACCAATCCACATCCTATACTTACTTATTTAGTTTTTGGCAATATCTAAAAATATAGCTCCTATTTCATGTTAAATCTATTTGCACAATCTCAGGACAGCTCTTTCCCATTTTACATGTGATTTTTTGTGGCATTCAAGTTGAACAATAACCTCATGCTAAATGTAAAAGCTGGTAGCTAAATAGGAGCCATTTTATTTGCAATTTATAATCCGATTAGGGGACTAATCATTTTAATGACTGGTCGACTATCAAAATTGTCGTTGGTTGCAGCCCTAGTTATGACATCAGAGCTGAGCGGCGGTGACACCACAGCACAGGGCTATGCCGCAAGCTCACCTGTTCTGAGTAAGGAAGTCCACCAGGGCCAGGGAGCTCCTCTCTGCCTGGCGCACGGCGAGGTGAAGAGCAGTCTCAAGTAGATCCTGACGAGGAAGAAACTCTTACAGATGCCCGCTCACATGTGGAGAAGGGTGCCTGGCTGTATTACCACGGCTCCTGTCCTTGTTTAAGGGTCCAGGGGCAGGTTTCAATTTGCTTCGAGATACTAGTCCCAGTTTACGTTTCTGATCCTCGCTGAAATGCCTTTGATCTGACCACTGACAGAGATTCTTGCCGGCAGGGACAGAGCCAGATACTGAGCACCTGACGATGTGAGACTGTGAACTCTTCCCTGGGGTTCAGGTCACACCTTGTGTTCAGTGCTGCAGCAATGTCCCCATTACCCACTACGCCTCAAGGCGGGAGAAGCTACTGGAATATCCTAGGCAGATGACGAAGGAAGGAATGGAGAGACCAGCTGAAGATTGGAAGGGAAGGGAACAGAGGATGAGGGGAGGTATGGTGTCTGAATGATGCGGCCAGATAGACCCCCCAGCCGGCAGCGATCGGCACCTCACCAGGCCGTCTGGGATGGGCGCCGGCTTGGCCAGGTCCTCGCCCTCAGCATACAGCTGCAGCAAGGCAAGGAGGTCTCTTGTCCTCACGGCATCATACACGCGGTGTAGGCTGTCGTCCTCCTTCCTCTGAACGTAGCGCCGTTCCACGTACTTAGCCATGATGTACTCCTTCTTGGCACTCCTGGGGGGAGGGGCGTGAAGATGATCAACTCCTAGCAGCGTTCATTTTGACAGCACATTTTGATTTACTTTTAGTCTTAGTCTTAATCTTGACAGAAATGCAAGTTTTAGTCATTTGATTTTTTTTGTTTTAGTCTAGTTTTAAATCGACAACAATTACAGGATATTTAGTCGACTAAAATGCATGCACAGATTGGTCCATCATCTACTCCAGGATCCTGAAGGAATATTTATGCATGTTCTGACCACCCAAGCCCTCTCCCTTCCTTCCCACATGTCCTTATGGTGTTTGGGGTGGCACCATCTGAGCTGGACTCCTAGTTCAGACCCATGGAGGGGTGACATTGTGGAATGCCACTTACGAACTGTAACACTGGAGACGACCTTCAATCTGCCACCCTACACAGGCGTGGAGAACTGACTCTGCTGGACTTTTGGCCTTGACCACAGATTACACCAGGCAGATGAACCAGGAAAAAAGCAACAGCTCGGGTTCAGTTAGAAATGTGTATTAGTTGCATAAAGGCCTGGCCACTATCTGAGGACATTAGGTATGAACATTCGTTCTTTAAGGACGCAGATGTTGAGTTTGTATTTTGAAATGTTGCACTAATTCTAAAATGGCTTTATATGAACTATTTATCATTAACTAACATTTAAATATATCCAAAATCTAGTCTCAAACAAAATACTCGCATATGACGCATCTTCATTCATATTATAACAAAAAACAAACTGAAGTATCCTCTTTCAAAAAGTAAAGGAGGAGACTTTGCATGTTCCAATGATCCCAGGTGCCAAGTTGCCCGGGGCTTTACGCCCCTGCTAGGTTCACCCAAGACAAACAGGTCCTGGGTGAGGAACCAGACGAAGTGCGGCTCAGAAGATTGCCTGTAGCAATCCCCAAACCGGCTGGTGGACACTGGTGGTGAGGGATGCCATCAAGCTGAAGGAGTCCTATCGAGCCTTTTTGGCCTGTGGGACTCTAGAGGCAGCTGACAGCTACCGGCAGGCTAAGCAGGATGCAGCTTTGGCGGTCGGCGAGGCAAAAACTCGGGTGTGGGAGGAGTTTGGCGAGGTCATGGAAAACGACTTCCGGACGGCTCGAGGAGATTCTGGTCCACCATCTGGCAGCTCAGGGAAGGAAAGCGGTGCAGCATCAACACTGTTTATGGTGGGGATGGGGTGCTGCTGACCTCTACTTCGAAGACCTCCTCAATCCCACAGACACACCTTCCAATGAGGAAGCAGAGTCTGGGGACTTAGGGGTGGACTCCCCTATCTCTGGGACGGAGGTCAATGAAGTGGTTAAAAAGCTCCTCAGTGACAAGAACCCAGGGGTGGATGAGTTCTTCAAGGCTCTGGATGCTGTGGGGCTGTCCTGGTTGACACGCATCTGCAGCATTGCGTGGACATCGGAGGCAGTGCCTCTGGACTGGCAGACGGTGGTGGTGGTACCCCTCTTTAAGGAGGGGGACCGGAGGGTGTGCTCCACCTATAGGGGGATCACATTCCTCAGCCTCCCTGGTAAAGTCTATTCAGGGGTTCTGGAGAGGAGGGTCCGTCAGGTTGTCAAACCTCAGATTCAAGAGGAGCAGTGTGATTTTTGCCCTGGCCGTGGAACAGTGGAACAGCTGTATACTCTCGCCAGGGTCCCAGATGATTTGCCCAACCAGTTTACATGTGTTTTGTGGACTTGGAGAAGGCATTAGACCTTGTCCCTTGGGGAGTCCTAAGGGGGGTGCTCCAGGAGTATGGGGTGCCGGGCTGCCTTTTAAGGACTGTTCGGTCCCTGTATGGCCGGTGCCAGAGCTTGGTTTGCATGGGCGGCAATAAGTCGGACTCATTTCCGGTGAGGGTTGCACTCTGTCCGGGCTGCCCTTTGTCACCGATTCTGTTCATAATTTCTATGGACAGAATTTCTACGTGCAGCCAGGGCGTTGAGGGTGTCCGGTTTGGTGACCTCGGGATTAAGTCTCTGCTTTTTGCAGATGCTGTATCGGTCTGTCATGGTGAAGAAAGAGCTGAACCAAAAGCCCTCGATTTACCAGTCAATCTACCTACTCTCACCTATGGTCATGAGCTGTGGGTAGTGAGATGACTCAGCAATGTGCAATATTTTGATGGTATTTTCAAAAACAACCATGCTATGGCAGTATTGTTAAATCTTGCCAGTAAAATTTGCAGAGGTGAGAGGGCATCTTCATAATAAAATTCGTCAAGTAGACAGGATGGGGTGGGGAGGGTTCTCATGAGGAAACAAAATAAATAAATCATCCAAGTTGCAAGGACAAACAGAGCTTACAGACTTTAGAGACAGAACTGCGCTTTCTACGCACTTGAAGCCAGGATGGTCAACAGGACTAACCATGCAGACACCGGAATGCTTTGCACCGCATTTCCAACAGCATAAATCAATGTGTATTCGTGCATTAATAGTAAATGGTTTTTGCTGTGTAATGTTTGCCATAGAATGTGAGTGTTTCATTAGCGTGTAACGGTGAATGTCATGTAAACAGTTGGCTTCCCTGTGTGTGCTGCTGCTAGTATTAAACCAATAGTGCCTGTTAATAAAGACATTAACTTCCATATATAAAGAGCTGTCACCTCCTTTATTAAAATGACTCGTACTTGCCACAAAACGTTTATGTACACCCTGTATGTGGGTCTGCTGCATCAAACACATTCCGCACCCTCTAGGGTTGTGGCATGACACAGAACAAACAAGGTGGTAGTATAGTTTTATGCATGCAACATTGTTCTTACTGCTGTGCTTGATTTCATTTTGCCTGGTAGTCGTTTGAAATATACGGCCACCTTAAATACTCCCCCTGACTGGGTCGGTTTTAAATTCATCGGCTCCTGACATGTCTTTCCTGTTTTTATTCATTGACGAAAATGTCAGAACATTCTGTCATAGTTTCGGCATCATAAATTATTTTATTACTGTCTTGTTTTCATCAATCTCTGTTGTTGAATAAACTCTCATCATAATTTTCGTCAATGAAAGTAACACATGGGACTACTCACATGTCACTCCCTGGGAAGGGTTTGACGGCATCGCTGGGCAGGCCGGCCTCCATGATGTCATTGAACCGGGAGTTGCCAATGCTCACGGCCAGCTGGGGGAGGAGAGGGGAGGTTAAGGTGTGGAGCTTAGGACAGTGTAACCAGGGCCAGCACACATGCAGAGGGGCAGAGCGGCAGAGCAGAGACGGGACCCCGGTCCGACTCACCAGGAGCTCAGACGTGCTCAGCATGTCCAGGGTCAGCGACTGTATCCGAGAATAGTGCACACCCAGCTCCCGGTGGATGCCAGAACATTCTATACAAGTGAGAATGCCCAAGTTCATGGACAGCCAGGTGGGATCTGGTGTACAGAGACAAGTGAAGGTTAGGGGAGCGGAGGAGTGGTATGATTGCACACCAGACTCCTGAAGGAGCTGCGCCTTGCACGTCCCGTCGCACACCACCCTCACCCGGGGCTCCGCAGTCACAACAGGTCTCGTTGCCAGGCAGGTTGGGCAGGCCGGCGATGACGGAGCGGGCTAGCTCCTGCAGCCCGCTGTCCTGGAAGGACGTCTGGTCCCCACCCAGGGCGGCGTTCAGGGCCTCCTCCTTGCTGTTCTGCAGCACAGACACCCAGCTGGGGGGGGACATGGGAGGGTGGGGGGGTCAATGCGGTTGCGTGTAGCAGGGGCGGGGCCAAAAGGGGGCGGCCCCTCCGTTCCCTGTGCTCTCTCTCACATGGGCTGCCAGGCTGAAATGCAGGTTCACTCATTATAGAGGGTGGTGATGATGGTAAAGACCACGACCACACAAAGAGACATACAAACACTCCGACATTCTCCCTGCCTTCACCCTGATCCCAGATCAGCATGGAGCAGCTGACGTGTGTACACTTCCTGCCAGTGAAGCAGCGGAGGCTCTAGCTTTACACTCCTGCCCAATTCCTCCTCTTGCTCCCTTTCTGATGGAAAGTACTCCTGAGCGTCGAGACGTTTTAATGCAGCCCCTGTTAATAATGTGCTAATAATTCTAAGGTTTAATTGCAGTTACTTTATGATTTATTTTAAATGGTACGTTTTCCCAGAAATGAGCCGACTGAATAATTAAGTCTGTGGCCCGACATTCGCAACCCAACCCAGCTGTGCCAGGGGGGTGGGTCAGTGGGCAGACAGCAGTTACTTACATGACACACTCCTTCTCATCCTCAGCCTGGAAATGGTAGGTGCGATTGTCTGGTGACAGAAAGGGTGTGTGAGACAAAAGAGAAGCACGGACACAGACACACACACAGCACTATGCTCCCTGATGAATTCCATATCCTGTGTCTTACAGTTAATAGTCAGATAAATATGAAGTCAAGTTTCCCCATGTGTCACTGAAGGTTGGAGGGTCAGAAAAAGTCAGGGCAAACATACGTGTGATCAGGTCAAAGGTCTTCATATCGTCGGGGTTGGGTCGGACTTGACAGGTGAGCAGGTTGAGCTTGGCTGGGGGCCTGTTAATCTGAGGGTGGGGGGCAGACAGACAAGTCGGTCAGTCAGGAACGACAAGGTTAGCAGGCCGACAGACAGGAGTGAGTGAGAGAGCAGGCGGGCAGGTGAGTGAGTGTGGGGAGGTGTGAGGATGGCAGACTGGCGGGTAAGTGGGTGCGGCGAGGGGGGGTGAGCAGGTGTGAGGATGGCAGACTGGTGGGTAAGTGGGTGTGGGGGGGGGGAAGGCAGGTACACTCAGGTGAACTCTGACCGTGCTGTGAGAGATGGTGAGGCAGCCATATTTGACCCCACACTTCCTCCTCTGCCACACTTTGCGGATCCTGTGAACAGAGATTAAACAGCATGAAGCGAAGCCAGAGCAACATCTTTAGCGGAGTGCTGGGCCTCTACAGGAGGGACCCCCTGCTGTTTCTCTATGCTGCTCGCACATCGGCCGGCAGTAATCAACTGCACACTCGTCCCAAACAGACACATTCCCAGCAATATCACTCCCTTCCCGACGCTCTCAGGACCCGTTCAAGCTCTGCTGATGAGGAACAGATGTGCGACGGCATAAATCCCAGCCTTCCTGTGCTCCCTCCTGCCGGAAAGCACAACAAACCAGAGACGGATCCCCAAGTCTATCCCCGGCTCACAGACTCTCAGGCTCACAACACCAGCTGCTGGCACAAGAGTGAAGGAGCTGAGAAGTTAGAGCAGCCGCTGTGAGCACCACCCTCACCCGTCGCTCTTCTTCAGTAGGAAGCCAGACTTCTCAGTGCCATACTTCTTGTTGCCCTGTGGCTGGTGTATGCTGTATCCGTTTCCTGAATTCTTCCTGTTGAGGTTGTCCTGCGGATAAAAGACAGGCACTTAATGGAGGACCTGAGGGCTGAAGGTTCGGGCCCCTTGCTGGAGGCCACACCCCGGATAGCTCACCTCTTTGCCGTCCACCTGCAGCAGCGACCTGAGAGAGCCCCGCAGTTGGGAGAGCCGCCGCAGGTCCTCATCCTGGTCCTGCCGAACCTGGGGCGAGGCAGACGAGAGGTGACGGCGTCCATTACCGAGTCGGCAACTGTCTGCTGACATCCATACTGCATGCCCCTCCCCGCCCTAGTCCATTGCCACATTTAAGTATTGAGAATTGAAAATTTAAAAAATGCCTCCATGCTGCCTGATTTGTGCCTGTGTATAGAATTTAAAATTAGAATTTAGAATTTGGTGATCAGTAATTATTGTTGACACACCACAGCACACAACAATGAGATGTGTCCTCTGCTTTTAACTCGTATGTGACATCGTGATATAGCAGGAGGCAGCTAATTCAGCGCCCGGGGAGCAGTGCTTGGGGTCAACACCTTGCTCAAGGTATCCCAGTGGCACCTTGCTGGTCAGGGATTCAAACCAACAATGTTTCAATTACAAGTGCGCTTCCCTAACCATAAGGCCACCACTGCCCCAAAAAAGGGAGCTTTTGTAAACATGGGCATACGAGTTAAAGCGCACTCATACCGGAGCGGGAGGACCAGACCAAGGTTCCTGCTTACTACTGCCAGCACTTATGGCGGCATCTGTGGGGGGGGGCCTACTGATCCCAGCAGCGGCACAAAACCGGTTCTGCAAGTCCGTGATTCTGGCTTTCATGGGCAAGTCGACTACCTGGTTACTCTGGAAACGGATCGTTGGGGCTTGTCACTGTCAGTCTCTCTGGGCTTCGTTCTGGGTGTGTATTTCGGGGGGAGGGCTGACAGTTTTAAAATAGAAGGGTGGAAGGTGAGCCTTAAATCACAGGTCACTCAGTGCTCAGATTCCTCTCGAAAGTCTCCAATACTAATGTCTGGCCGGTAGGAGAGGAGCTTGGGGTACACAAAACTAGGGATCTACCTACCAAGCTGGTACCCCATCCAACTTATCTCCTGATTAGTTCTGATTGCACTGCTGATCAAATGAATTACAATTAAATACAGGTTTGTGCACCTCTGTGTGGGATTATGTACATCATTCAGCTGTTGCAAAACTCAGAACCAATGGAAGCTCAATGGGTTCCCAGGAAAGGAGAGATTAACGATCATGGGATATCGGTTACCACCGATCAAGAAAAAGCCATGTCTGGCCTTAGGCGAAGAGAAACAGGACAGACAGGCAGATGGAGGCAGATGGAAAGGCAGACAAGCGGACAGAGTGACGCTCATCATTACCGTGTGCACCGAGGAAGCCAGCTTCTCCACAAAAGGACAGAGGTGCTCTGCAGCTTTCAGTCCATCCTGGAAGAAGCTGAGGACAGACACAGACCACGACTCAAGTGCTGGAGCCCCAGGTGACACAGGCAGGTATACAGAGGGACCGACTGACAGCAAGGGGTCCAAAAACACAGATCGGGGGAAAGACAGCGCAAAAGAAGCGGGTCAAGAGCTAAAATAACCCTATACCCCCATCAAGAGTAACTTCTCCAAAAACTACACAACTGTAAAAATAAAAAAAGGTCTGTTTCCAGCTGAGGGTGGCTCAGGTTTCAAGAGTCAAAGCCGTTAAGGTTGCAGGATGTGGGGAAAGTTCCAAGAAAACTGGGAGAGAGCATAAACTTACCTGAGCTGGGCCTGGAAGTACTTGATGAGGCTCTGCAAAAGATCTGGACCTTGTCGGATCTTGAGCTCCTGGGTCTTGAGCAAGTACTGAAAATTTCAAGAGGCAGTAAGTCATCGAGCCAAGCCAGAGCTGGAGGGCAGAGTAGCTGGGACTTTGCAATATCATGCTCACACGAGTCCAAATGTAAAGCAGACCTCCTTTCCTGGCAGCTCTGCTGAAGAGCCTTTCAGGCCATAGGTACACTAGGAGGTAGTATTACACAGCTAACAAAACAAGGTCACCAAGAAATGTACTTCAAAGCACTTTCCACATCGTTCCAAAAGGAATGGAAGCTCTTGGATATCAGGCCCAGCTATGAGTAGTGATGCTATGTGGAAAGAATGGTTTGGGCTCTCAGTTCACACACATGCAGCAGCACAGTGGGATTATTCAGAGAAAACTGCTAATGTGCAGTTGAACGGACACCTCGATGTTTCTGTAATCTTCTGTAAGCTCTCTTTTGTTTTCCCGTCAAGGTGGCACCCGGAACTAAAAGTTCCACTAATATCAGGAGATAACAGGAGAGGTATGGACCGGAAAGATGCTTCACCCAAGCAGCCAGAAGTGAACCTCCTCGCCCCACTGTTACGCAGCTAGATGGTGTCCGCTCACTCTCGCACGGCCAGAAGTGAACCTCCTCGCCCCACTGTTACGCAGCTAGATGGTGTCCGCTCACTCTCGCACGGCCAGAAGGTCCCTCTCACATTACTCTTTTACAGCTGGAAGGTTTCCCTCTCACCTCACACATCTGCAGTTGGAAAGTCCTCCTTTCTCTTTCCATGTCCTCAGCCATGTCACTCCCCTGCACTCGGTGCTTCTCCCGTTCTTTCTCCAGCTTCACCCTAAGAGAAAGAAACAGGAAATGAGAACGGGAGGTGGAGTGGATGGGGTGAAGGTAGACAGAAAAAGAAGGGTTAGAAAATTAATACAAATCGGCAGTACTCTGTATTTTGGGGAAGACGCAATTACAACAAGTTATTCTGTTAGAAGCTATACGTTTCTTGAATTATCTGGATTATTAGCTCTTTAAACAGGACCTGATCTTCAATCGCGTTATAATAAATAAGGACAGCCTTATTTAACAGATACACACAGCACAGTACACTGAAAAAAAAATCAAGATCATTTAAGTGGGTAATTGGAGTCATATGTTCACAACTGCAGCATGGCCTGATCAAGAGAGATTCCAGTCAACTTCAGAAGAAGAGACACTGAAGCACATAAGAGTGGAAAAGGGTTACAAAAAGATTTCAGAAAACTTGTCCTACGTCAGTCCATAGTCCAGCAGTCCATTTATAAATAGACGAAATTAAGTGCCATTACCACTCTCTAGGCATGACGTCATACAAAGATCAGTGTAAGGACCCAAGGAAACAAATGACAAAGAATCCTAGAGTGACCTCAAAATGCTGATATATATTATGCATCAAGTCTACGCAGAGCTGTGGCTGTCACCGAGCATTTATACTTGTGCTGCCCTGCAATTACACCAACAAAATGCTAATTGGCTGAATGCTGGAGGATTCACTAAAACGTTTTACTCTGTCACAGGAAACAAAACTTAGCAAGTTTTATAATATTGACTAATCCCTTTCAAGATGATCTAGCATTTAAAAATCAGTTTAAAGTTTACTGCCCCTGCTTCTGCAGGAGCTCCGCATGTGCACTCTGAGGCAATTATAATCATTTTCATCATTGCTGTTTAAATGACTCAGACAGGTTTGTGAGAAATTTATTTTAGACTCTTGTTTTATAAATATCACAATATTTATCGCTAAAGAACTACATTGCAATATCTTAAATTTTCCAAAGTCGAGCAGCCCTGGCGTGAACAGCTGCAACCGAGTTTGTTTTAATAGCAAGAATGACTGCAACCGTGGCAAAAACAGCAGAGTAGTAAAGAGCTAAACAGAAATTGTCCCACATTAAAATCCCCCCAGCTAACAACAAACAACAAAACATTTGCGTAGGAGGAAGAGCGACGGTACCAAGGGGACCAATCATAGTCACTGAAGTCTACCTCAGCACGATGTGTACTTGCATATCTGGGGAGGCATGCATCAGGCTACGGGCGTAGGGTATACAGCTATGCCTTAACTACAGCAGAGATTTTACACAAAAGTATACATCAATCTTGAGGAACTGCTGGGTTCGTGAGGCTACCACAAGCAAAACATAATTTTGATGTTCATCGGAAGTTACAAAGTAAACCACTGTCCTTCAAAACAAAACAAACAAACAAACAAACAAACAAACAAACAATGTTGTCCATCTGAGACAACAGACAAGATAAAAAGTTGAACTTCTTGCTTTTTAGCAAATGTGCCCTGTGTTGTGTTTGAAGAAAACAAAACAGTGCATGGCAACAGCAAAGGCTCATGCCCAG
>JABFEB020000026.1:18618256-18630417 GCA_019775895.2 Stomatorhinus ivindoensis
GGGTCAGGTGCAGAGGGTAGAGGCAGGGAGCAGGCCTGCGGGTCAGGTGCAGAGGGTAGAGGCAGGGAGCAGGCCTGCGGGTCAGGTGCAGAGGGTAGAGGCAGGGAGCAGGCCTGCGGGTCAGGTGCAGAGGGTAGAGGCAGGGAGCAGGCCTGCGGGTCAGGTGCAGAGGGTAGAGGCAGGGAGCAGGCCTGTGGGTCGGCTACAGGCCAGAACGTTGACAACTTTCAGCTTGACTCTGATAAGGACAGGACGTTAGTGACTTGTGCACTCAATGCCAAACAAGGGGACTACACACACACGAAGGGTCTTGCTGAGTATGATATCACATTTATTACGTTGAACTGATTAATAGAGAGGCAGGTGACCTGTCTCATAGCTGACTTGAGGAAGAAACAAAAAAAATGGATAAAGAAAGCAGCCCATAGCAACAATTTAGACGTTTAAAGAAAAAAAGGGGGGGGGGGGGAAGATGTGTTCAAAGACACAACAGAACACAGCCCATTTATACAATAAAACCATACAGGACCAGGACTAACTCAATTCTCTGCTTTCAGTGCAGCCCAACCCTATTTCCCCCAAACATTTTTTTTCTTTAAAAAAGGAATGACTGCTCAAACTCCTCCTGCACATTCATTTGCTGAAGACTGGAAGGTGTAACAGCCAAGGAGGAGGATCTGAGGACAATGACCGTGCGAAAGGCAGATCAGACTACCCACAATGACACCACAGCGCATTCAGTGAGGACAATTAAATCTCAGTGGAGGGCGGTGTGGGAGGGGGTAGGAATGGGATGATGGGCAAAAAAAAGAAAAAAAAAAGCCAAACTGCCCCCATGGCCACGCCAACGGGCCGCACGCAAAAACACGCTTTAGTGGGCGGGTAATAAATGCCTGCTGTTGGACTGTAAAAACAGAAGTTTAAAAACTGAAAATGAGGGGATTCAGTGAAATGGGGGGAGAGGGGGGCAGATAGGGAAAGGGCCGAGAAAAAAAAAAAAAGTTCACCTAAGGATGCTATAGTTGCTTTTAAGTTCTCATAGTCCTATGAATAATTCTTTTTACTATAAGTTTGAAATAAGTCTTTAAAGTCAACAGAAATCAAGAGTCTTCATTTGAGTTTCTTTCATGTCCTTGGTTATCTTTCACTCATTTGAGCTTCTGAACAGATCTGATGTCAGGGAAGAGGTGGTCGGGTGGGGGGGGGGCATCTCAGTCTTTTCCCAGAGGTGATGCCTTACTTCACACGTCCTTGGCGATCCTGAGGGGCACAGAAACTGGTTACAGAAAGCATGTATTTTTAACCCCAGTTGGCAACCTGCCTGTTTACCCAGGAGCACAGCACCGGCTTCATAAAACAAACAGCAGACAATCAAAACTGGGCCCAAATACCCAGTAATGACTGAAATGGTATATAGTGGCCAAGATGAGAAACGAAACCCCGCCGCCTATCCTCGCCGCCCATCGCATCCACCCCGCCGCCAGTCTCATGCAATCTGGCAGCGATTCCACAGTCTGTCCAAAGGCATTCAGACGGCCCGGAACCACAGCCTGGAATCAAGGCCCTCACCAAGCGGCCAGTCTGTACACTTTAGAGCTGTCCCAGGATGCTCACCTGCAGTCTGAAGTGGCCCCTGCTTGGGTTACCGGTGTAGGGGTCATTTCCCTGAACTTCCACCTGTGGGGCAAAAGAAAAGGTCAGGGAGAGTATCTGCTGTAGGTGTGAGCATGTTTAGGAAGGGTGATAAAGACGGCACTCCTCCCATCAGGTCACAGAGCACACGTCACCACATCCCCTCCCAGCTACAGCTTAAGGCACAGCCTGGCCACACCCACCCAGCATTCAGGTCAATAATACATCTCAAAGAGGAAGTGGAAACAGCAGGGGCTCCGCCCTGGATTCGCGGGACAGGTCGCGCCAGTTAGGATGCACACCTGGGCTAGGCGGCAGAAACGCTACTCGCTGCAGCTTAGCAGAGCGACAAGCCCAGTGCCGAGTGAGCAGCACAGCAGACCCACTCAGATGGGCTCAGCTTCCAATCACAGCCATAGCAGCAGGAAGAGCCGCTTCCCCTCAGTCTGAGAGTTCCCGTAGAGGGACACATGGCCAGCAGGATCAGCCATAGTGATGGGAGATTCGCACAGGGGACACAGCCAGCACAGGGGACACAGCCAGCCACGACTGCTTAAGGAAAGGACTTGAGTTTCCATCATACACACACACACACACACCCACACGTAGTCACTCCCCACATACTGAGTGGAAGATTTCCGACACACGGGTGCCCCCCAGCAGCGAAGGCCTGCACTCACACCCCAAAGTGTCAGCACCGACACTTGATACACCCCCACCTTGGGGGCTAGTCCAAGTGAACAGTTCTACTGGGTCAGGAACAGAAATCACACAAGGCAGAATGTTCAGTCATGAGACACCAAGCAGTCACCCATCCCGATTTAAATAGCGGAATCAATGCTGGGGCTCGGTGATCACCCACGCTGGCCAACGGGGGGCACCACGTACGATCCAACACGCTCGCCGACATTACGCCACCACAACCAAAAATGGGGGAGGAAGATCAGGGTCGCAAAGCTTACCAAAGCTCTGGGTTTCAGGAACTGCCCCAACGAGTTACCATTGCCAGTATCAGGGGAGAAACCAGGACCTCCATCACACAATAAAATCTCCCTCAGAGCATAACCTTCATTACAGGGTAGAACAGAAGCCAATGAACACAGGGAACGACTTTAGAATTGCGTTCTGTACCAAGCTGCTTTCACTTACATATTGAATTGGTTCCTGTAAGTGGCTGAACAGCAAAGTATATTTTAGCATTTGCTACTGAGACTGACAGTGAGATACTACAGTTAGGTCAAAAACATCACCATGGAAACCAGGTAAACCTGATTAGGCTCCGGCCGAGCAAAACGGCACGACGACAAGCTTCAGGGACACGTGAGCACTTCCCTCACTACAAAACCCAAAGGCACAGGGGCCCTTCCACGTCACTCCTGGGAGGACACAGCCAGCAACACCACCAACCAGAAAGGAAGTCTGGCAGGCTGAGAGCTGCCAGGTAGCTGAACAACGGCCCACACCACAGTCTTATACAATCAGTCATGTACAGTGAAATGCCATCCAGCTGCACAACACATTCTCTCTTATTTTCATGCTAAAAGGACGCTACATCATACAAGGGGGGGGGGGGGGGTTACCTTTCTCACACTCTCCTCCTCCTCCTGCCGTTTCTCATAGTGCGAGAAGTCGTCAAAGATGGAGGTGGTGTGCTTGTAGCTGGCGATGATCTTGAGCACCTGCCGGGCCTTATCCAGCGGCACCTCCTGCGTGTCCCGCGAATTGGTCACCGGCTTGTTCTCGTTGTTCTCCAGCCGGATGTGCCGCAGCTGGCTGTTGGGCACGTCCTTGACGAAGATCCAGCGCACGTCAAAGCGGCCCTTCCACTTGTCCTGCGACCACACGCCAGCGCACGTGTTGTAGTCCACTGGCGAGCGCATCTCGGCCACGCCGCAGAAGTGCCCGCTGCCGTTGACGCTGAAGAGCAGGTATAGCGGCCCCTTGGCGCCCAGCGAGCGGTAGGCGGCATCCAGACGCTTGTTGCCGTGCTCCGTGCTGCACCATACGTTGTACTTGATGGAGCGGTGGATGTCATCCTCCGAGTAACTCTTGATGATGAACACACGCCCTTGCTTGGGGTTCCAGTCGAAGTCCTTGGGGTTGTAATTGTTGACCAGGCGCAACTTCTCAAGAACGGGGTGTGGCTCCTGGGGGATTGAAACCCCTCCCACCTCAGAAGTGGGCGGGGACTGCCCAGCACCACCCCCGGTATCCCCAAAGCCATTGGCACGATTACGAGGGGGTACCCAACGCGTGGGTGCTGCCGGCTGGGGAGCAGGTGGACCTGGAGGGAGCTGGGGTGGAACCAAACCCTGCTGGGGAGCAGGGGGTGGCTGGTGCTGTCCAAGCTGCCCAGTAGGGGGAACCAGCTGTCCATTGCTAAGGGGGAGCTGTGGGCCTCCCCCAGCAGTGGCACCGGGCTGAGGGGAGGCCTGGTTAGGCGGCTGCCCGTTGCTGGGAATAGCAGCCTGCTGTGGAGCAGACACCTTGGGCACAGGCCCCTTGTTGTCCCAGGTGCCGATGTCCATGTTATGTTTGATAGGTGGAGGGGGGAGGTTAGTCCCGCCCACACCACCCTTCGTTTTCAGCTTGGGCTGCGGCTTGGCCGGCTTGCTAGCGATGTCAGCCCAGGAGGCTGGCTTCGCTGGGGTGATCGAAGCAGGGGGCATGCTGGGGGCCCCAGATACCTGGCTGAGGGCCCCCCCGGGGAGCCCTGAGCCCACCACCTTAGGAGCCATGTCCCCAGCGCCAATCTTAAGCCCGGCCATGCTCTGATCCAGGCTGTTCATCCCAGGGGCCTTATTCAGGGGCTCGTTGGCAGCGAAGGGGGACTGTCCGTCAATCATGGCACCCCCCAGGGAGCTGGGGGCATAGGCGTAACTGCTGCTGTAGCCAGAGTTCTGCGTGGACTGGCCCTGGGAGCTGCTGCTGCCCCAGGCAGAGAAGTCAATGCCGCTGTGGAAGAAATTGAAGCCATGCTGCCCCAGGAAGGGATTGCTCCCCAGTGCCCCCGGCTGGCCAAACATGGCATCCGGCAGGAAGTGATGCTCCCCATTGCTGAGCTGTCCATAGGATGTCAGGTAAGGCATGGGGGGGTCCCCTCCCGTGGACCATGCCGCCTCATTCAGCGAATAGGAGAATCCTATGGAAGGGCTGTAGTAACTGGGCATGTAGGAGTCAGACATGGCCGTATAGGCATTGCTCTGAAAGAGAAGAGGGAGATCGTCAGGGGCTGCTCACACCTGTCAGTCAGGGCATGGAGACAGCTTACTGCTGCCCCCTGGCTGCACATTTACACATCACACACAGTTTCTATGGAGAGCAAGCTGCAGATTCACAATAAAGTCATCCTGCATTCAGCAACCCCCCACCCACAAAGCTCTGGCTCAGGCTCCCTTCATCCTTCAGACATCAGTCAGGTGACAAGAGCCAGGGACGGCAGCCAGACCTCATGCATGGCAGACAGGGGGAACAGCTCGGCCGGTATGAGGCCTGCAGTGTCTCGCAGCCTGCAGTCCATCTCCACGCAGCTCTCTCAGCCGCTAAATGGCGCGCTTGTTCGGGGGGGTTGCGCACAGCCACCATACAAACAAGCGTCTTCACAGTCAAGTCATTCACTCTCTGGCACAAGTACCAGCTGCTTTATACAAAGGAAACCGTGCTAGCTGGTATTTAGTGCCATTATTTATGAGTCACTCCTACTAAAGCAGCTCTCTGAGGAGGCGGCAGAGAGGGCCCCCCTCATCCTGAAGCCGGCAAGACAGAGGGAGGCTGCCACATGGACAACAGGGGTGGGTAAGGAGAGGGGTCCTGCAGGAAGCCACAAAACCACACATAAGCAAGAGGGTAAACGGCACCAACTATGATCTGGGGGCCGTCTAAGAGTAAGGGCACCTTAACCGAGACTGTCGGCTGGGCCCCAATAGCACGTCTAAGACGGCACGATCAACGGTACCATAAATCACAGCTTCACCAAGACGAAGCCTTATCATACTACTGCAACGGAAAGGCAGCCAATCAGGTATAAAACAGCTCAACTCACTGGAGGAGGAGTCAAGTACAAGCCAATCAGTGATGTAGGAACACAGTCAACAACAAAGCGCTCCCCCAAGGCGACACCAATAGGCCAAGGCTCAGTCACACGGCACCTTGCAGTCATACCTGCAGGCTTCAAACAGGAAGTAGCATCTTATCCGTGACTCTACAAAGCCTCCATTGTTCTAAACACGACAAACTCAAATCACAGCCGAAAAGGTTTTTTTTTTGTGTGCAATCAACTGAAAGACTTGCGGCAGTAAGTTGGTGTGATGCCCACATAACCCACAAGAGGCATTCAGCTCTGTCAAGGCATGTGTCAGGAACACCTGGCCAGAGCTTGTGTCTAACATGCAACATTAAGCGACATGGCGGTAGGCCATGACCAGGTGGAGGGGCAAGTGGTTTAGGAGCAGAAGCTGGATGCTACCAGCACTAAACAGACACACAGGTGTAACTCTGAATCCCACATACAAGTACAACATGATAACAGAGAACTTACCTGTCTGGCCTGAGTGTTCAGGTAGGGCTCAAATTCATCATCATTCAGCGCATCCTTTTGGTTTACAGCTCCATTTTGCACTAAAATATACAGAAAAAAGTAACTGTAGCGAAGGCTTGAAATTTGAAAGCTGGCTTGCAAAGGTGGAACATTCATCACTGGCGACTGTCTGTCTTTATTTGATGACCCTTATTTACACCCGGGCGCCGGCAAAACCGAAGATAGTGCCGATCCAATGGCCATTAGTACTACGTGGGAATCACACTGCCCGTTGCATAACTCAGCGACACCGCACATCAATAATTATAATGACAATAATAAGATTCTTTCACCCATAAAACGGGGCGAAGAGTACGGCTGTGCCGACCTGCGAGGCTCGATGGCTATTAAAAGCTGAGATTAAATGCAATCCATCGGTGGCCGGGGGGTTTCCGCTTGCTATAGCGGGCTGAAGAGCAAAATTCACCGTTCGTTTTGCCAATACGTAAATTAACTGCAATAAACAGCACGCGAGCTGGCAATCCGCCGATTGGACACCGAGCGATACCACTGCATCGGACCCACCTGGGTAACTAAGAAAACAAATAACCAGTAAATCCGACAAAAAGATTAAGCTCAGCGAGCCGATCCCGACCCGTCTGTACTTCACACCCACGGAGACCCGCAGGCCTGCGATGCGGCGTCCCTGTAGCAGACGTGCATCCTGTCCGCCTGCTACCTGCGGCCAACCGGCCCACGGGATGGGGCTCAAAGCCAGCAGGCGGCCTATGAGCCGCACCGCGTTTGCGTGTCCTTCCCTGGCCGTAAACGCAGCGCCCACAGCGTAAAACTTCGCGGCCGAAACGCAGTGGCCGCAGAGAAACCGAGGGGGAAAAGCGATCCCGGGCGTCCGGCACTAGGCGTGAAGGGGACCGGGAAGCGGCCTAAAGCAGGAAGAAGCCCGTTTCGGACTCGCATTCAATCATTTATTTATTTATTTATCGAGAACAATTCCGACAAGACGGGTTTCAGGTCACACGGGCCTGCCGCGGGCCCTTCAGGCTGGCGTTAGCCTATCCATTAGCATAGCTAGTAGCATGGCCGGCTAACGCTCCTCTGCGCCCCGGGCTCCTGCCCACACGGAACGGATACACATCGCCCGTCAAGCTGCCAGCCTGCTACCGAACAGCCGTCTTACCTTTGTTTCCTTGGCCTTTCGGTCTCTGGATTGGGTCCAGGTGATTCATGAAGGTTTGAGTTATGAGAAGAAAAGAAGGGAAAAATACGAAGAATATGAAGTAGTGCAGTGGCCAGTGAGCGGCGTAGCAGGTGGTCGGGCCTGCTGCAGCACGGAGCCGCGTCCCGGGGCTGTTCTCCGGCGTTCGGAAATGTTAAAAAGTGCCTTTCGTTACCTGTTCGAGAACGCTGCTGGCTGACATTGCTCTCCCCCTGGGGCTGCTATTAAAACGGGCACTGATAAACGGTCAGAAAAGGTCTACGCGAGAGTTAGCCCCTATCTGTCTCTCCGCAGAGCCTAGCTTCGACACAATGGCGGGCTGCAGCTCCTCCGCTCTCTCAGGACTGTGAGCCAGCGACGCGGCGACTATTTCAACATGGCCGACAGATTGAACTCCACCGGCGTCGCGCCTCAACAGGGAGAATCGCCCCCTGGCGGAACGGAGGAGCTTCGACATGCACCTGGGCACGGATTATTGTCAGTCGGGAGAACTTCAGTAGCGCCAAGACAAAAAGGGACCATAACTTTCTCTACGTGAAATGTTTATTCCACAGGTGGTTCTAGACTCTATTTTTGTCTCAGCCCCCTGAAAAATAATTATTCTAGAACCGTTTAGCAATTTGTCCTGTATATTTCGTAGCCATGCTGTTTTGAATCCCAGGGCAGGCAGAATGCTCAGGTCTATATCAAGGCATTCCTGCCCCCCTGACAAAGCCTCACCTTGGGCCCTCAGAGCCGCACCGGGCAACTACCCTGCACACAAATATCCCTGATGGCTACAAATGCACTGCATGCTGGCTGACCCTGCAGTGTGAGCCTGTGTCTCACAGAGAGCAAGATGGGTTAGGGTTAGGCACAAGAATGATTCATTAAGGATCACTATCACTGGCTTCTAATCATACAAAACTGAACTATATGGGGGTTCAATCAATGTTCACGGATTAATCATAAGACTGTGTTTATGTGTCTCACATATGTACATGTAAGTACTGCAGTTTATTTATATAGCACCGTTCGAGAACAGATGTCAAATGCGCTTCACAGGTAATAAGAACAATTAAGCCTCAAACGGCCACCTGAAGAGCTTCTTACCCCAGCCCCTGCACTCCTAAACAGGAGAAGCTCACTGTCTCTATTGTTCTTTTCCATAGTTAGTCACCCACTGTACTTTGTAGGCCTGGTCTTATTTACTCTAAGATGTATTAGCCCTGAGTGACTGGGCCTAACGATACTTATGGTTCCTCCATTAAAACAAATTCCTCGTTCATGTCAAATAAAAGGATTCTCATTCTGATCTGCCATGAACATTCAGAAAATGACTTTACAGTGTAATCCACATTATTTATATTAAATTGCACTTTTATTTGCTGTTTTATTAGTTTTTTTAAATGTGTCTGTACAATGATGCATTTACAGAAGTTCTTGCAGCGACAGTAATAATTAGATTTGCCGCATTTCGGCAAAGCCGCGTTTCCCAAAAACAAAAACGCATCTGTCTGGCATAGGTATGTGTTTCATGACATAGACCGACCACACGGTGGCGCATTTAAGCTCTTATTTGGCTGAAACAGCGGACTGTAATTAAATCGCTAATTCTGAGCGCAGACGTGGACTAGGCTTGAAAACCTCATCTAATTCCAGTCCCACAGGTACTTCATACTTCATCAGATTCTTTAGTATCATCTTGTACATCTGCTAATATAAATGGTATGCTAGAAATTTGGGTCCCATGATTTACTGCATCTGTAGGGGGCTGTGTGTGGTGAGGCCGTTACCCCCCAGCTCCCTGGGCGCCACACACTGGTTCCCCCTTCACTGTGACCCCAAGCTAGTTCTCACCTGTATGGAGGGCAAGGTGGGGCAAAGATTTCCCCATTCTTTTCTTAGAAAATAAGAAACCTGACTGTTTCTGTAGTTCATACTAAGCTACCATTATTAAACTCAGAAAAGAAACAGAAACTACAACTTAAATAATGATATATGATATAATTATATATACATAACTAAAGACTGTGATCTATGCAATGGAAACCACATAAACATAAACATGAAAACAGAACTAAAGTCCTCAGACGGTCATACAACAATTTAACACTTTATTATTATTATGAATAATTTAAATGAAAACGGTACATTGAAAACTATACATCCGAAACTGAACAAGCATAACTGCAGAATAGCCGAATATGGCGTGCCAGATTTCGCGCACGTGAAAACACATCTCCATAAATGAATTTGTAAGGTGCGTCATTCCTCTTCCCATATTCAGAAACACTAAATGCAAAACAAACCAAATACCTGGCAAATGAATGGGATAGTTACTTTGGAGTTGTTATAATCCACCCCGAATGGAAAGGTGAGGAGACACACTCTTGTCTGCCTACTTTGCAATATATTGATATGTTTCAGATGGTAATCAGACCACGTAATAATTTGTAATATAGTGCCTTGTTGGGGGGCTTTTCTGTCCCTCAGACCCAGAATACAGCATTCGGCCACTACCCCGGTGTCCTACTCCGGCGTGCTCGCCACAGCCCCCAGTGCATCCTCTGTGTGCCTGGGCGTTACTGCCCACCTCCGGCTGCCTCTCCTGAGACCGCAGCTCCTTCCTAAAGCCAAGTGTCGCTACTTGTTTTGGCAGATTGTGATGCCTGGTGCTGCCTGTAGTGGCAGAGAAGGGCTTATTTGACGAAGATGCAGGTAGGTGAAGTGAATGAAGAGGAAACGCAAGTAAACTGCAATGCGGACACCTTCATGAATACCAGCGAACAAAGGCGTTCACCAAGGACTTGGTGCATTCACACATGGAAGCTCTTGGTTTGACAATACATATACCAGCACAAGTCTGTTCTGTTTATTGGCCTATTTCATGGAACACAGGAAATAGGAATATAAACTGAAACACATCTATAATTCTGCAACAGGTAGATACATGCGTCACAAGTCACTAGGCTCATTGGTCAGCTGATAGCTCAGATCCAAAGACGATCTGAAGCCGAGGTGAGAAATGCAGCCCATTTCAACTGCCAGATATGTGTGTGATGACTGGGGCTTAGTGCAGCAAGATGGGGAAACAGGAGGGTCTGGAAGGGGGGCAGAGAGCCAGAGGATGCCCCAGTCTGAAGTCTGATTTTAAAAAGCTTTGGCTGGTTTAGAGCATTCTGAGATTAGCTGGGATGGATGAACTCCTTACTGGCCGGGCCCATCCTACTCCGCTCTAAGGGTGGGGCCCAATTCTCAGGGTGGGCACCCCCCCCCCCCCCCCCCCAGGGCCGCCTGCTGAGCTGCCAAACCGACATCCATCCATACATCATATTCTATAGCTAATGCTAACGCTTATATGTTTCTCAGTGCCAGCTGGTAATTCAGGAGATCATAATACTGCAGTTTATCTTTGTTATCCATACAGATTTAGCGTCATACATAAATGTAAATAAATAGATAAGTAAAGCGCTCAAATAGCAGCCGCAAAAGCAGCCTCATTTCTCGGCCATCACTGAGTGCAGTGTGAATGTGTCGCTGGGGTCACCATGCGGCCGGTCAGGGTTTGAGGCAGGACACCCCCCACCCGCTGCCTGCTGCCCATGCTGTCTCCTGGTGGGACCAAGAGTCTGTCTGCTTTCCAGCCAGCGGGTCCCTCAACGACAAAAGCGCAAGTGCGCTGGTGGGCTCCGTCAGACAAGGCCCCTCCCCACGTGAAGCATGTTTACGTTCTGTCTCCAGGGTGAGAGAGACCGTGTTCTTTGGCTGCCTCTGTGACTCAGCCGCCTTTCACTGCGACCTGTGATGCCGGCTGTTAGAACCAGTACAGCTCCTTCCGCTTCTTATGATGCTGCAGACCTGCATCAGAACACGACAGAGGGAAGTGAGCCATCACACATGGTCTGTGAAAGACAACATGCTAATTACATGTATGTACAGTTATATGCATATAAATATGGAAGTTGTTGTCTTTGCATTCTCATTTATGTTAAAAATACAATACTGCAACATGACAGTAATAATAAAGTGTGACACACATTGTCTGTTTTATATATTTGCGTTTCATTTTTCATGGACCGTAAAGCAATTTGATTTATATTACTTAATTAACCCTGTCAGCAGGGCATTAACTGAGGACTTGTGCATGTTGAAAAGTGATGTTTTAAATAATTAAATAATGTGCTATATATGAATACGATTTAGTCCCGTCGGGGGGTGGGCACCTGGATCCATGTTCAGAGCCAGTGTCTGGGCCATGTCCCCCGCTGGCAGGAGGCCCGGCCAGGAGGGGGCACCATCGAGCTTGCCAACATCATAGTGTGCGGCCAGGGTGGGCAGGTGAGCAGGCCGCATAGCGGGCATGAGCAGGGGGCTGAAGTGGGGCTCCAGGCCCGCGGGGGTGTAAAGTTCGTGCAGAGACTGAGCTGGAGTGAATGTCTGACCCTGGGCATAGCCCCATGTCTCGGGGGGATGGGGGTGGGGGTGCGGGTGTGGATGGGGCAGACCAGGATGCAGGCTGGGGGAGTAAGGATCCACTGGGTATGGGGCGGCCCCCTCGGGGGGGGGGCGGCTGTGTGCGGAGGGGTAGTTACTATCCCAGAAGGAAGGAGGGAAGTTCCGGCGGCCGCTCAGGGTGGAGTGGTCTGTGGGGGGAGAGAGGGACAGGACACAATGCCGGGTTAGAGTTGGACTGGAAAAAAAACAGCAGCTCCGTCCGTCCACAGAGAGGCGCGGGGAGCGGCCCTGTGGCCCCATCCATCCCCCAAGAGGCGCGGGGAGCGGCCCTGCGGCCCC
>JABFEB020000026.1:18669535-18680907 GCA_019775895.2 Stomatorhinus ivindoensis
CAAACGATTGGATTCAGATTAGGAGCCACCTTCAGCGAGTTTGGAGCAAATGCCTGTTTTGGTTCACATTGGCAGGTCGGACCCGTCGGCGCTGGGCCAGGTCTATATGTCATGGGCCACCTTTCAGCCTGCTGCTCCTCTTTATAACTAACATCATGTCTCTCTCTTCCGGAACATTCTGATGACCTAAAGTAGCAGATGCTCAGCCTCCTGTTCCTCTGTTCTTCCAGGCTTGGTGACGTTCGGTTCCCAACAGGACAGGAGTGGGGGGTTTATATACATCCCTGCCCCCCCCAACCTGGAATCCACAGGACAGAGCATTTGCTCTTCTGACAACGTGCCAGAAACCACCCATTTTCACAAAGGCATGTTGGAAAGGCCTGATTTGCCCTCACGGCCTCTTGAAGGAACATCATTTTCAGCATTAGGAATGTGTTAAAAAGAACCATCAGTAAAGCAAGAAGCCATAGTCCTGATAGGTAACCTGCGCTAAACCAGCAGTGCAGCACAGGATCCTGCTTCACACGCCTGTCACATGCTTGGTTATCATTCTTTCCCACAATCATCTCCATACTGATGAGTCTGTGTTCCGGCAGAATGTAATTTAGAAAATCAGCCGTGCTAATCCCACATTTACATTCTCTGTTGACCGCGTCTCCAAGCGTACCTGGGAACACGGCCGTGTAATTATCATTTCACCGCAGCCTGAATTCCGCGTGGAAGAATCTGCCACGGTTATCACATAGGATTACTTTCCACAAATGTCGATTTGTAAAGCGAGAGGTGTCAGAACTGAGCGCGGACGTGTGTGTGGGTGGTGGCGGGTTGGTCCGGTCAGCAGGAGGACCTGGCTACCGTCTGCAGGCGGCAGGTCCTCGGAGCCCCTGAGCAGAAATTGCATCAGCCTGTGTCACTAATACGTAAGAGTGATGAGAGACACACCAAGTGGCACCAAGAGTGTGACAATCCCGCCTACAAGCTGCTCCACTGACACTTTGCCTGTCACATGAGCTGACCATGGGGCTCCTACACTCCACAGCCTCATTTCATGCCTCCACACTTGCAGAGACCTGGTCACTTACCACCTGCTGACACCATCCGCATGTCAGCTGTCTGTCTGTCCAGTGAGGTGGTGCTCTGTGGCATGGGAATGAGGACATCGCCCATCTCCGCCTTGACTGTCTCCTCCGTCAGATCCCGGGGCTGTGACTCTGGGCTGTTCCCCTTGTTCCGCTGAAGTTTACCACTGACACCGAGCTGACAGGGGACATTAATCTCATGCCGGGTCCTGGGCCCTCAGTGTTTACACCCACAGAGAGAAGATTAATTGGCTCCTAAAAGAGGTTCACAGTAAGAGGCGCTCTGGTCGTTTGTCTTGGGGGGGGCTGGCATAGACCGGGGGGCTCTTCCTGCTTCTGGGTGAACAACCTGACATCATGCTGTGAGTCAACTTACTGCTTTTTATTTTTTAAAAACAGCTAATTTTACTCAGAGGAGGAGTATGCAGCTTCAAAAATGGACACTGACAAAAAAAAAATGACAAATGAGTATACTTTCCAGCGGTTACCTTGTGGTGGTGTTGATTGCGAAGCTGGATGCAAAACTAAGATGGTCAGGCACCGTAGCATTGTGGTTAAACACTGATCACATGCAGGATGTGTACAGAGTGGGCGGGGAGGGGGGGGGAGTGAGCTATGACATCACCAAGCTGCAGCAGCCTATATGCAGAAGAGCCTGGTAACGATCCAAAATAAGGCCTGTCACCAACGGCGACTCACAGCTAAATCTCACCCTCCACTTATAGTTAAATACTTGTTCTGCTGGGAATCACTCGTCTGAGCTGTTTGGGGCTTGCTGGGGAGGACTGTCCCCCCCCCAGCATAAAGACGCTCTAGGGGGCAGTGTGCCGTTCAGTGGGCTAAACCTCTATACCTGCGATCAGAAAGTAGCTGGTTCAAGCCTGACTTCAGCACATCTGTGGGTGCTTGAATGAGGCCCCTAACCCCAGCTTCCTGGGTGCTGCAGCAGGCAGCCACCCTTCATGGCCAGCTTGCTCTGACCTACGAAGAGCAAGCTGGGGGAAGCGTGAAGAGAATTTCCCCACAGGGATCAATAAGGCATCAGCTGTCTGCCTGCTTGCAGGCCTCTGCATCATGTGCAGCCTGAGTTAAGCCACAGACTGACTGCAGCCCAGTGATTGAACACAGATGGATTGACTTTGGTTTTACAGAACTGACAGACATCTATGTCAACACAGGCTGCTATATCCTGTGATTAATACTGGCATGTTTGTATAAAGAATATTAGTTTCCTTGCAAAAGAATTAGAAGCCATCTTCCATAAATAGGAGTCACATGGCTTTGACACTCCAGAAAGCACTGATTTTGTCAGTAATTGTTTGCACTCCTACTATAAAATAGTGGATGGCCAGATTCAGATCAGCACCACCCTCCTATTGCAGGGCTCCTGGCTCCTTTGACATGATGCTGCTCTGTCATTGGTCCTGTATGGCTCTGAACCGTTAGCTCCGCCTTTAAAAGGAGACTTACACTAGGCCTGGTGACCTTTCAGGTGCCCATAACCACGCTTCAGATAAACGAGCAGATGTACCGTGTTGAAAAAGGCATCCGGCCAGACTCACCGTTGTACCTCAGGATTATGATGTCATCAATCAGCAGGCTGAACCACCAACATTAGAGGACAATCCAGGCAGTCAAGGGCCAGCTTGTAAATATAGTACTTTATTGCACATAATGCACATATTCTCATTTTTGGTGTGACCAACATTATTGCCAAGACATGTTTTCTTTTTCCCATTTAACTTGCTTACTTTCCCAGTAGAAAACAACAGAAGAAAACAGTAAATCTCCAGAACATACGGAATCCACAAGAGGTGGTTTCTGATCAAGCCAGTTCAGCCCAATGGGACACAGTGCACTGCCTTCAGTCTGAAGAGCACAGCCGGCTGCCCAGCCTGTCGCGGGTTCCCAGGGCAGCCCTCGGCTCAGTGGTGCCACCTTTAAGCCCCTCAGGGCCACGTCACCGCTTGGGTGGCTCTGCCCTCCTAGCTTGTGTAACACGGGTTAAGGATAAACAAAAGAAAATAACAGTAATTAAATGCCGACACTATAAAGGAATGTTATGAAAAGCTACTGCAGACGATAAAGTGAAAGAGGACACACGCACGAGTCACATATGTGCACATATGCTTACATACGTAATAACACACGTGCGTGAGCCATATAATCCTTGTACTATTTCGAGGAAAGGCACTGCAGGCCGGATTATTGGGACCCCTCCCTGCCGGGAGGCACCGTGGTCCGAAAGAGGCTGGCATGTGAAAGAAGCCGCATTGCACCTGCTTCTGTACTGCGCAGGACGCAGCCGCAGACAGCATGAACACTGCCTCCAGCTGTCGTTTCCAAGCCGGAACTTCTCAGGGCAGGGTCACCTCAAGGCGGCACTAGCTTTTGGTCACAACATTCCAGTTATGAGTGTGTGCATGTGTGAATACATGGTCACATCTTTAATGTGCACTAAAAATAGCTGAAGTCTGAGGTTCTCACTGCTCAAAGGGAAACTTTACAGAATAAGACAGCGACTGGCACTTCAGTGGCCAAGTAGAAAAATATCTCTTCCAGTCTTTTATGAGAGGCACTTATGATGGTTCTAGAAATGTGCTTTCTGGCTGTGCTTGTGATGGGTCCTCTCATTGTCACTGCATGCGGGAGGCAGGACAGATTTATTCGAGCAAACCCACACGCTGCTGGTCCCCGTCACACGTTACACTTGTCAGCATGTCTGTGTCTGACACCCAAATCCTTCGCTTCCTGAGAGCTGAAAGACTCTTTGAAAGAAAAACAAAACAAAAAAAAATCTGCTACAGTGCACCTGTGACTATGCTCACTCTGATTCCTGGTTGAATTTGTATCCAAACAGCCATTTAACTCCAGTTACATTACAGTCAAAAAGCCACCAGCAGAAATAGGCCCGGGCGCTTTGATACTCTTTTTAAGATGAAATATCAATCACTGCGATTCAGTGCTTAGATCTGGGTGTAGCTAATAGGTCTTGGTTGGGTTGGGGGGGGGAGCTGCATCATGATGCCTGATATTAGTGACACACTACTTTAAAGAGAACAGGAGGAGGAAACAGCATAAAGCAGTCTCCTCCCCTCTATGCAACAGCAGAGCTCCAAAGAATGGCTTCAAATGGGAGCAGTACAGCTACCCCCCTGCAGACCTCATTCTGTCATTTGTCCAAGAGCGACAGAAGGCTGGAAGAGAAGATGACCGGGCTGCCCACACACCATTTCCCAATAGCTGCGACCTTCGTCTGGGCTTTGAAGGTGACCCAGCACAGCTTTGACTGACCTTCAGTTAAGTGGCTGAAGAGTGTTTTACATGCAGTGGGTCTGCTTATTGAGGCCTGGGTGAGTGAGGGAGCGAGCAGAAGCTAACAACGGTATGAATGATAAACCACAAAAACAGGGAGAGATCAGCTTTCATATACATATATATATGTGAGATGAAGGCGCAGCAATGTCACATGCTAGGGAAGGACAGTGTGGTGGGGCTTCGTGTTCAGCAGACACGACTCAGCAAAGCAGTTGCTGTTCCTGGTCTGCATCCCATACTAATAATAATCACTGCAATAATAAATAAGGAGCCTTTTCAGTAAGCGCACAAAAGAGGCAGCTGACAGACACATTAGCATGTTTCTGCGCAGATTTCCCTTCAAGAAAGTGTGCATGTGTGTGAGCCCAGTGTGATCGTTCCAGTTAGGGTGTGTGTGTGTGAGCCCAGTGTGATCGTTCCAGTTAGGGTGTGTGTGTGTGAGCCCAGTGTGATCGTTCCAGTTAGGGTGTGTATGTGAACACCGCGCACTCATTCCAGTTAGGCTTTGTGTGACAGCCCAGCGCGATCATTCCAGTTAAGCTGTGTGAGAGCCCTGTGTGATCGTCACAGTTAGACTGTATGTGAGCCCAGCGCAATCATTCCAGTTAAGCTGTGTGAGAGCCCTGTGTGATCGTCACAGTTAGACTGTATGTGAGGCTAGTGCAATCATTCTAGTCAGGCTTTGTGTGTGTGAGAGCCCAGTTTGAGCATTCCAGTTAGGCTTTGTGTGTGCGAGAGCCCAGTGTGATCATTCCAGTTAGGTTTTGTGTGTGCGAGAGGCCAGTGTGATCATTCCAGTTAGGCTTTGTGTGTGCGAGAGGCCAGTGTGATCATTCCAGTTAGGTTTTGTGTGTGCGCGAGAGCCCAGTGTGATCATTCCAGTTAGGCTTTGTGTGTGCGAGAGGCCAGTGTGATCATTCCAGTTAGGCTTTGTATGTGTGTGAGCTCAGTGTGATCATGCCAGTTAGGCTTTGTATGTGAGAGGCCAGCTTGAGCGTTCCAGTTAGGCTGTGTGAGAGCCCAGTGTGATCATCCCAGTTAGATTGAATGTGAGAGGCCAGTGCAATCATCCCGGTTAGGCCTTGTTTGTGTGTGAGCCCAACATGGTCAATCCAGTTAGGCTGTGTGAGAGCCCAGTGCAATTGTTCCAGTTAGGCTGTGCGCATGTGGGTGTGTGTGAGCTCAGTGCAATCATTCTAGTTAGCCTGGGTGTGTCAGTTCAGTGTAATCATTCCAGTTAGCTTGCGTGTGTGTACGAGAGCCCATACACGTGCGTGTGGCAGTCCTGTGTGCGTGTGTGAGCTCAGTGTGAGCATTCCAATAGGTTGTGTGTGCGCGTGCGTGACAGCCCAGTGCCAATGCTGGTGGGTGGCCAGACACCAGTTTTAATCTTGTTAGTCCGTGAACCAGACCAGGTAGTACATTCATTAAACAGGTTAAACACAAGACAAAAATAAAAATTTCAGCAAAGTTAGTAAAATTCATACTAAGAATGTTTTATTAAAATAAATGCCAAGGAGGGGTTAATAAGGAAAAAAATAACAGCATACACCATGAAAACGAAACGCAAGCATGTAAAAATACTTGTAACAAGAACTAATAGTCACTAATGAGTTAAACAAGCTAGGAACTGGCAAGAAAAGGGATTGAGGGAAGGGAGGGTCCTGACTGACAGGAACAGGGGGTTTGGGGAGGGGGGCAGTTTAAACCTAAAAAAACCAAACCTGCATTAGGCTTCATCAGAAAAAAAGGATTCAGAAAATGATTAATATACATATAAAATGAAGTTAGAAAAATACATTTGAAACCTGTAACAATGGCTGTTAATTACATTATCATACAGAGTAGGCAGGTCAGAGTCTGAGTGTGCCATTACTCTCCAACAGCTGACGCCATCTCCAGGCTGGTGGACACAGCCATACGAGAGGGACGATAATACTGTCAATTGCTCGCGCGTTCCTTTTAATATTGCATTTTGAGTTTGTAACACTGAAAAAACCAAGCATTGACCTGTTGTGTAACAGCATGTAACAGAACACACACGATATAATGTGTGGGCTGCCAGAGATGGAGATGCATCAGGAACTCTATGGAACCTGTGAGACAGGGGTCCCATTGTGGGCCCCTGCAGGGAGGCGAAGAGGAATAACACTGACTGACTTCCAGCGTCACCATGGAACTTACACTGGGGGAAATCTGGCATGGTTCCATCTCCCAAACCTCTCAATTTTTGGCAAATATTCTAATGATTCAGGTGTCTCAAATCCAGCCCCACCCCCCACAGCACGAGGCTGCCCCCCTCCTCCCCATCCCGAGAGGGCACAGAGCCACTGACCCACAGCGGGGTCACCGCCACCTTCCCTGTCTCACTCTGCGCTCCGCCTCCTCCTCCATCGCCTCCTTGTGGCAGACTCCTGCATCACAGTTGGCAGTTTGTTCGCAGTATAAACACACACAAAGTAACAGACACGCACGTGTGAATGATAACCTTCAAACTAAATCCAACAAAAAATAAGAGTATATTTGTTCAAATGGCATATTAAAGGACTGAATTGGTGGCGGTGGGGGTCTAAAAACAATAAAAAAAGCCGACCTATCCTTGGGAAGACGGAACATGGCACGCATTAGCCTGTCGAGTGACTGCTATTCTTTTGCATAGAGTGACCGTAACGCTGCCCTTGGTGAGGTGCTGGATATGCCAGGAAAACCAAATGACCGTCGATAAGGCACTTTTTCTGGCTCCCTCTCTCCCTTGCATGGGCCCTTCGCTTCTCCCTTACACGGGCAGCTATTTTGGTCTTTACTTTCTAAGCCAATAACATCCAAGTTCTCTTTTTGAACTTTTTTCCTTTTCAAACAATTTTTTTTTACACTATTTTATAATCGCAAGTACAAAAAGCTAAAATTGCCAAAAATATATTTTTCACCAGCACCCTGTAAAAGTATCTAATTTTGTTCTTGTCCGTTTGTCCGCAATGCCGGTATCTACATGTGTACATTTAGTTATTTATATAGATATATTTATATATATAGAACAGGTATGTATAAAGCAATTAGAACAGGCAGGCATGGCTTTCAAATCCTAGTTTTTCCACGAGAAATGAAATATATGTTTAGGGGTGGGGCCTCTCACAGCCTCTCCCCCAGCAGAGACGAGCACAGTGTGCTGGGGATACATCAGGTGGAGCTGGCTAAGAAATGCACTTTAATGCACTGAGACGCGACAGACGGAAGAGCCGTAAGCTGACACCAGCCACCGGGCCGTCTGCTACATCTCAGCTCTGTCATGTGTGATACAGGAAGTGTTTACATGTAGTCTCCCTCCAAGAAGAGCACGCTAAACGCCACATTCTGTCAGATCATTGGACGTTTACCGGTTCCTTCTTGTAAAGGAAAGGGAAAAAATAAAATTCAAGAATTCTGTACAAATCCATACTTGGGCATCAGGTTCCTCCCTGTGTAGTGTTTGTTTACGCGTCTTGGTAGGACACTCACGTCACAGCGACCCCAGTGTGACTGCAGAGAACCTCCCAACACATAACGCGGACCGTCGGCAAAATGAAACACACACCTTTTTCCATATTGATCGAGATGGGATTGCTGTGACATGAGATGTATAGACATGTAGTTCAGGCACTGAATACCAACATGTGAAAGGGTTTAGTGGAGATGCCCAGGGCTCCCAGAGACACCCCACTGAGATGAGGGGGCCCATGTCAACTTCACTGATCTCAGAACATACATTAATACCCAGATCACCACATTTCCAATGTAAAACAAAATATTTAAAATAAAGAAACAAAAGAAAAACCAACATAACGAACACAGTAAGCTCTGCAATCAAATGAGCCATGCTTTAAAAGTCAGCCAATTCAGGCAACACCCAGAATGTGTCAGCCCTTCAAACTAAAGGCTCAGCGCGTCAGGAAACAGAAGTACAATGACAACCAGAGAGACGCACTGCTGCTTTTTTTGCCCTTTTCTTTTTCTTTCAGGTGTCCCTCTGCAGGCTATGGGGGCTGGGATGGGGGGATGAGCAGATGGGGGGGATGAGCGGATGAGGTCAAAACCATCATATCGAGCCAAAAGAATAGCCTAGAAATGTAGACTCAGTTCCAGGTTGGCAACGTCTTATTACTATGAGTGGAGCGAACAGATAGTGAGGGGTAGGGCTGGGGGTTTTATTGCTCAAAATCAGTGCAGGTTCTTGGGTAGTGATAAACCCACCCAATTTGCAGGGAGATACTTAAAGAAAAAGAAAGGGAAAAAATTTGATACCAAAACAATTTGATAGTGAAATGAGAGTTTCTGTAGGGCTTGCTGTGGTTGTTGTTGTAGTTAGGGTAACTGTGCGAGTAGATGCCTTTCTCACGGGGTCCGAGAGGCTAGCAAAGCCAGTTACCAGTTAACTGATCAGCAGGCAGGCTGGGGGGCAGCTCGTCATTGGGTGAAGAGTTCAGAGGTCAGAAGGTCATGTGTTAGTTGCCGGTGGCGGCTAGGTGGTTAGAAACAAAAAAACAAAACAAAACAAAACAGATAGAAAGGATATTAGTGTCAGCAGGAAGAGACTTGAATGACATCATTTTGACAGTAAAATGAATGAAATCTCATGGTTTTAAATTCCCCTTCCAAGAAAAAGGCTAATCTGGTTATAATCATGTTATGACTGGAATGTGAGTCCCTCATCCTCCAATCAGCCACGTACGACACCGCAGCTCCCGCTGTGAGAAAGCAGAGGAAGCAGCACCAAGCGTAACAAACACAGTAATGCTGTAGTGCGAGTGACCCTGCGTGTGCCAAACAGCAGTCAAGGCTCCACCGGCTTTTCCAGGTCGCTTTATTTGCCCTCCGGGCAGCTAGATATTTATATATACAGATGCCATAAATACATCTCAGAAAATGTCAGTATACTAAATGACAGTACCCTTGCACAACTGAAATAGTACAAAAATATTTTTCCCATGTGTACAAATTCATAGAAGGCAATTTGTAAACTGTATGCAGATCAGAGTGTGTCCATGTCATTACAAACACGTGCACGTCAGAACCAGGAAAAAATGTTGGTCAGATAGTGAATGAATGTCCAATTGCTTTGCTGGCTTTAATTAGCATGTTGGCAGTGTGTCCGTACAGGAGGATCGTCAGGAGGCCTGGCGGCCATCCGGTTCAGGCCTGTGACATCTACAGCCTGACTGCACCAGCACAGAATGTAAACTGAAGAAAACCTTTTACAGAGACAAACCTGAGCATTCAACTCCGCGTAACAACTGTGTCAATGGATCTATCCATCACTGTAAACATTTGCATACCACAGATATTTCTGAACAAGTCAGGAAAAACAGTACAAATGACAAAGAAACCCAGCCCCCCTCCCCCCAAATGAAGAGTCATTAAGGTCTAAACTAACCTCTGTCTGCTGTCACAATCCTTTGGTAAGGATGGACACGTGTGTCATGCCTTCTCACTTTAGTTGCCATAGCACCTAGGCAACAAGTCGACAGGGTTACATAGCATCCGACTCAATTGGAGAAACAGCACCACACACAGACAGACACACACACACACACACACACACACACACACACAGACACACACAGAAACAGGTGTGGTGTACCACTGAGTGAACCTTCACAACAGGGCGGGGTAAGCAGCAGACAGCAGGATAGCATTTGTTGCACTCCCTGCCGCTGATCATCCTTCCAGCGCCCAGGGCTGTGTAGATGTGTACATGTATGTGTGTAGACGTGTCATGCCTGAGCATGCTTGTGCATCAGGGGGCCGTACTGAGCAGAGTTCATAAACACGGGCGTTTGTATGGCTGTGGGAGGCCCCACCGATTACGGGGGCTGTTTATCCCTCCCCTGCCCCCCGACCCCTGCACTGGCTGACAACCCTTAGCTAACCCTTAGCTTCTCCAGTCAATCTCACTCAGAAGTCTTTCAGTGTGATTGGGTGGGGGCACAAAAAATAGAACAGTTTAATTTTCTCCTGCTGAAACATGGAGCTACCAGCTGAGATTCCCATGAAGATCACCTGATAATGAAGCGGCTCAGGGCCTAAAGTACAGGGCCAGCCCAGAGGGATCTGCAAGGGCTTCAAAAGGACTAGAAAACGGAGCAATAAAACGCATCAGGGCCTTAATGAGCACCCCCACCGCGGTGCAGGAGAAGCCCGACAGACACCAAAAAAGGTTCCTTGGGGGCCTGTGTGCCAAGGTTCAGCAGTCTCTGGGGGAGTGTGTGTGCGAGCCTACTGCGATTGTTCCAGTTGGTGTGTGGGAGTGTGCTGTATGATTCTCGGGCTGAGGGAACATGGACACACATGCTACAACACACACGCACACACAAACAAACAAATAAAAACACACACACACACAAACAAACAAATAAAAACACACACACACACAAACAAACAAATAAAAACACACACACACACAGTGAACGGGGCCATGGCACTAGCACCCTCAGGTGGACACAATGTATTTACCTTTTAACAAGTCCTGCCCGTGGCTTCCGGCAGTGGCGTCCAGGACGCCAGTGAGAAAGACGCCGCCCTCGAGTCCGGGGCTAAAGGGTGCGCCTGAGGCCCAGGGACGCTTACCTAGAACCCCGGTGTGCTCGATGGGGTACTCCAGCAGTGACGTGGGGGCCAGGGCGTATGGGTACTCGTATGGCGTGGTGTAGATGATGCCAGCATCAGGTGCTGGCGGCACCAGGGCTGGGGCGCCGTTGGGCAACATGGCGGCCATTTGGGTGGGCCGGATGATGTTCATGATGGGTGTCCCCGCTGGTGTCGGTGGCCTCAGGGCTGTGGGGGGGAGGACCTGCCCGGTTGGGGCAGCTATGAGGCGGGGACCTTGAGCAGCCGCAGCGGCCGCTGCAAGAGAGAAGGCAAGGTTGGCTGCCATAAGCAAAAGGAGGAAAGAGGGAGAGAGGAAGAGGGAAGGGCGAGAAACCAAACCACAGCAAGATGGGG
>JABFEB020000026.1:18681216-18691824 GCA_019775895.2 Stomatorhinus ivindoensis
GGGTGGAACAACAAAAAAGAAAAATTAGTTCATGCAATGATCACTGTGAACCCAAAGCAATCAGCAGCAAAGAGGAAAACCAGGCGGGGGTGGGGAGGGTGAAAATCCCGGACCCAAACTGCGAGGGCCGGCTCCATCGTATATATGACACACACACCTGGAAACCAACCAAAGATTATATGCAAGTAAACAAGGACTCTGACTATGGAAGCAGCCACCTACAACCATGATGGTGCTTAGGGACAGGGGTGAGAAACACAGCCCACGACGATACCAGGCAATCCTCTGTGTCAGGTCAGCAGTGGGGCGAACACAGTCAGGGCATGATTGTGTGTTTAAGGTGAGACATGCATGGAGGCCCCCACTCACTGACGGACACTGCACATCAGGGCTGGCCTTCACATCCCTGAGGTCTAAGGCTTTAACACGGAGAACACACTAAATCAGCGCCATTTAGCAGAGCGAGGCCTAGGCTTACATGTCTTTAAGTTGGTGTCCCTGTATGTCCCGTTGAGAATGGCCAGCTCCATAAGCTGCATCTTCTTTAGATTGTCCTCTCCTTCAGCCTGAAAGAGCATGAAGGAGCCCATTGATTAATATGAAGGGAACAGGACTCAAGCACATCTCACTCAGTCAGGTTACAGGAAACACAAGCCAAGTAAATAATTAAAATCAGCATAAAAAATTTATCAGGAAAATCAGTGTAATCAAAGAAGCAAATTAAGTAGAAAAACGAAGGAATATTTATGCTATTGGTTTTGGCAGAAAAATGGGAGAAATGACTGTCATTCCGTAATCTTGCTGACAAGGACTTCAGAAGAACACAGACAACAAATTGTTTTTAGTTCCCTTGTGTGCAATGAAATGCACAACAAGAAGCCTGCATTCATCACTCCCATCAATTAATGCTGCTGCTAAATAAATACATGAGCACGCTGGAATCATTATTGTCAAATTAGGGAATAGAAATGATTCATGGAAAGCTATGAGCCAGGCAGCTTCCTCATTTCCATGACAACAGCGGCCTAGTCAGGCTCCCCAGCCCACCAGAACCCAAGCAATGGTCCCAGATGCAATTCCAAGAGAAGGGGAAGCAGAGGAATGGCCGCTCTCAGCAGGCACATCTCAGAGCAGCCACCGCTGTCCTGCCTCTGCTCAGTCAGAAAGACTACATGCAGCCGCCCCCAGCAAGGACGCTCCCACACCCCACCTACCTGCCCGTGCCAGCCCACCATGCAGCACGGACCAGAGGGTCTGAGGACAGCCACGTGGCGGGAGTGACTGGGCTGAAGACACCGTGGGCTGCTCCAATCATGGCTACAACATCACGCTATTCCCTTATTCTCTTTGAGGGACAAGGAAACAAACCCCAAGGCAGGACAGCGGAGTGAATGCCAGAGTAAGGACTGGAACTGGAGAGCAGCCTGGACTAGAAGCAAAGCAGAGCACCCTGGGATATACGCAAGCAGCAGGCAACCCAAGCTTGATAGATTCACGGGTCACGGAGCTAAAGAGGCCCTGGGGACAGAGGAGCAAGTGTCATTTATCACAGTGCTTTGTGTGCAACCCCGGCAGGTAGAAACAAACTAGCGACCAAAACACAGAATGTTTAACGATCCATGTGGATAAATGTGAATCTGCTTCAGGTAACAGGTGTCAGGTAAGAACATGTGTGATGGAACATGTTGCCAGTGCACTGCACCTGGCCTTTCAGAACACCCACCCTGGAAGGAGGACCTGAGAGAAAACCATATCTCAGCACAAGAAGTGAAGTGTTTCCAACGCTTGGCTGCTGTTCCACTGTGCTCCAAAGCCATGGAAACGCTTGTGACTAACAAGAGCGAGAGGACCCTACCCAGTGCCCCAAGCAACACTGCGCAACTGCAGCAGCAATGGACATCACAAGGAAGACAGTATGGCTTTAAGACCAATGCACGGGATTCCAGTGAATCAGCAAGCAACGTAAAAAGCAGATGAGTGACACAGGCAGGGGGCGGGGCTACAGCCCAGGAGCCAATGTAATAACAGGCAGTTTGGCTGGGGCATCCCAGCGACTACACAATAATAAATCCCTGTGCAAACACCAGACCCAAGAGTGAAAAACAAGCACTCCACCCCAACACTTGGGAATGAGCAACATTCCACAGAAGGAGAAGTAGACAGGAAATGCACATACCATTGGGGTGAAACAGATCTGACTCAAATTACTGTAACCGCTCAGGGGGCAGGAGGCACTGGGGCTAACAGGGCAAATGGTGAGAGAGAGGCCGGACTCCCGCCTTACACACACACAGGTCAGTGATGGCAACAGCTGTCCCACATCCCCAGCAAGCATTTTCATCTGCCAAGCATCTCAGTGAAGCAGCTGAATGAGTCCAGTTATCGTGAAGAAACATGAAGCAGCCAAAGGTCCGAAAGAAGGCGGCGGCAAAACGAGGCAAGCAAGGATGTTATAGGTGGGGGGTCACACAGGAACCCAAGGCCTTCGTTTATCCAGAGAAGCCTTGGCCCAGCACTATGGGGCTGGGGACGCCTGTTCTGAGGATGATGTCACCGATGGCAAGTATCAGCAGGGCAGGGAAATAGCACACAGCTGTTTTGCTCCATCTCCTTTCTGGGAAACACCCACATCTGGTGAAAATCCATTACAATAAAAGACTGTGCTAAGTCCAGTTCTGATGTTTCTTAGAATTTACAAGATCCAAGGAGAAAACTCAATAGGAAAGCTGAAAAGAGACAAGAAAAATGGTGGGTGTGTATGGACTGAGGCCAGAGCCAAGAGGAAGAGTTTTAAACCCTTTAGCAGGATACAGAAAGGACAAAATGGAGGAGCACAAACCAGCAAAGACATCCCTCAGCAGGAAGGTGAGTGGGACAGTGCAAGAAAGACAGACACCACAACACACACCACCGTAAAGCAGAACGCCTTACTTCTATCTAAAAAAAAATCAATGACCTGAGTTTGTGGCCAGGTTAATTTGGGTTCTCCTGGCCTTCAAAGGGGGGGAACAAGAGAGGGACTGCCACAGGTTTCAGTCACTGACTGAGAAAAATGCCAAGACCAGGCATAGAAAAGCATGGTGAAATTCAAACATGAAAGCAAAGTAACAAGTCAGCTACAGTGAACAAGGAATAATGGAATGGCTGATGAGCGTTTCCCCTTTAAATGAGATCACTGGACTGCACCATAGTTGGCAACACAGCCTTGGGAGCAGCAGGTCCATTTATAACCCATTTCTAACTGGCACCCCCAGAGAGATGCAGTGCTGCAGAATGAGTTGCAATGAACCCGAGGCTCCCGAGGTTCCCACCCCCAGCAAAGGCCTTGACTACCTCACTGAGAGGCACAGGTGAAGGATACATTAAGAAAATAGATAGAAGTCTTGCTTAAATTTATGATCAAACAGACAGCACAGTGCTCTCTCGCACACGGTTTGTGGGAACCGCATATTCATTCCTAAGGGTTTAAGCCTAATCCTGATGACCTCATCCCCTACCAAGACCTTTAACTATAAGTGACCAAATCAAATGCAAGACTTTTGGCATTTTTAGTTTTTTGATTGCAGTCACAGATTTCTATAATATTGAGTTTCCCCCTGTGTGGACCAAACAAATGTCCACACAAAGCAAAAGGTTGCAAGTTATCACATTGTGGGGAAATATGGTCCCCACAATGTAGTAAATATAAAAGCACACACAGATAGCATTAGTGCTTCTAAACCCAGGGGAATAAGAACAGCACATTAAAAGCGTTCACTCTCTGTCCCAACAGTAAGACATGCTGTAAGCCACTATCAGACAGCTGCTTGGACAGAGCCTCCTGCTTGCATACACAGTATGTCCCCCATCCTCAATCCAATGCCTCCATCCCCTGCAATGAATTGTTCTGTTTGCCTGATCCTTTAATGCCAACCAATGGAGCCCAGAATATCTTGAAGGGATTTGGAGAAGCTGATTTAGGGAGTTTAAATACGGCTGGATTTAAATCTGATTCCAGGTCCTGTGTTGAGGCAATTCACAGGGCATTACTGACTGATTAGACATCATCAATCATGCATTCCCAGGATGCAGAAAACAGGAACTGAGAACAAATTAAAATGCATAAACGAACAAACAAAAACAAAAACAAATGAAAAAGCAGGCTGCGCATTAAGGTGCATTTGCCTCCACCCCCAAAATCCAAAAAATGAAAACTAGTGCAGACCGGGAAATACAGTCAAATAGGGTGATCACAAAAAGAGCAGGGGTTTGGACTCAGAGGGCCCAGAACCCATGGAGAGCGCTTCAGTAGAACAGCTCAGACTACAGGTAGAGATGTTCAGCAAAGGTACAAGGACTTAAGATGTGATGGATGGCACGGACCTGTGCCAGTCGGAAGCCGAGGGGCTTTGAGGGGACTGTGCCCGCTGTCCGCGACAAGAGCTGCTCTGCATGGGATACATTAAGGGAGGCTGAGATGTATACAATCTCACTGTCCCACTGAAACTGAGAGGCAGAGATGAAAGCCCCTTCTCCCTCCCCAGAAGGACAAGAGGGCACTCCCATCCACCCTAACCGGGCCCAGTAGTCTGTGGATAATTACTACCACGCCTCATTCCCCCTGCTGCATTAAGGGGGGGGGGGCACTACCTTCTTATTGATTGTCTCCCAAATAAAAGGATTAGGAGGTTCAAAGCCAGGTGAGATTTTTCACTCCAGTGCCAAAGTGGCTGGACGTCATCTGCTTCTCTGGGACATGACATAGATCAGCAACACACGACCACCAGCTAGGGGGCGCTCTGAGAAACAGGCAGATTAACTTGGTCATGTTAACTTCATTACATTCTGTTAAGAGCACAGGCCTTGTCCAGGCAAACATACACACATGCGTTTTGTGGAGACAGGGCTGCTTTGACAGCACCTTCGTCTGACAGCCATGATCAGAGCAACACAGTCCATCTTCCTAAATGATGCATTAATGTTGTAAAACTCGCACACAAGAGCATGATAAACTCCAGCAGCAGCAAAGGGATATTTATTTAGCTGGGTTTTACCGGAGCCAGTCGCAATTAAGAGAAACACTCAGGCAGTGAAAAGTCCTGCGGATGCCAAACAGCCCTAATGAGTACATTCAGAGGGGGTGGAGGCCGGCCAACGGCGGCCACAGCAAAATGCTCCCCATGTCAGCCGCAGCGGCCCCACGTCTATCGTGACCCTGGTGAGCTGCTCTTAAGCACAACTGCTCCGGGGACTGGCTGATCCTCTCTTGTACATTGCATTGGACAAGCATGCCCGCTAAATCAATGTAAATGTTACAGACTACCACCTTTTTCAGGCTTTCATTTACTATTTTCATTCACAAAGACAGGCTGAAAATTAAATATATAACAAGCACCTCCCACAAATGAGTGCTTCAAAGGTGCGCACATACCATCCCTGTATGCTGTAGCACATTCTGCAGGAAGTTGAGAATACGCTGCATTAATCCGAGAGACACACATGGCTGGGAACAGCCAGATGGTCTGTTGTACTCATTTGTCAGGCCAGGGCTGCTGGGAGGCGAGAATGATTAGAGTCCGCATGGGAAAGGTGTAGCGATCTGTTATCGATCCGAGCAACTACGAAGCCCCAAGCAGGTCTAACGAGTGAGCTTCCTGTCCATCCGTCTGGACCGGGCACAGCGCACAGACTCAACCCAACATGTGGGCTACACCCCGCTTGGGGCCATCTGTCTGACAGAGAACCTGTTCCTTGCTGTCACAGAGGGGAGGAAGAGATAAAACATGAACAGCTCTTAGTAAATGAGTTGTCAATAGTAATAGCATTAGGGTTTCCATGTGCAAAAGCCACTACTGCCCCAGTGACACAGGCTACGGACTCAGGGCTGCTATCATCGGCATCATTTGCACGAGAGATTCTGGCAGAGATCAGGGAAAGGCTTGCTACCTGCCAGTGAGGTACATGGGGAAAAGGTTCCTGCCATGAATCAAACGGAAAACAAAGTGCAGAAGGCCACTGAAGTGTACTGCTGCTCCTGGGCAGGACACGCCGTACCAATGTGCCACACAGCACTGGCAGTTCAGGAGCTGGAACCCGACAGGAACTGCGTCTCATTAAACACAACAGAAACCAAACGGCACAGAAACATGGGTGAATGTGGGATGAACTCAACAAAAAGATTCTTTCAGCGATGCTAAAATGTTGCATATCTCCAAGGCAACATTATGGGTTAAGAGATGAGCGTGTATCATACTTAGCACACATCCAAAGTGCTCCCAAGCAGACAGTACTGAACTGCAGCTGCCCTACACCCAAGCTGTGACCGCTCCAGACCAAGCAGCCTCCTGATGTACTAAAAAGGGAGAGATCGGCATCCTGTTTGCTCACAGTGCCAATTTGGCAGCTTTTAAAACAGATTTGCAAAACTAATTATTGTGCTGGAAGGCATGCAGCAGCAATGCAGCATCACTATCCTCCACATCCAAACCACTACTTCCTGGAATCAACCTCAACTGCACCACTGCAAACGGGATGACAGTCATGGCCCAATGGCCTTCACCTGCCAGGACGGTCGACATCCTCCCGGGAAAAAACGGACACTGCGAAACTAATATGCGTTTCGCCCTCCTCGGACTTTAACATCCACTCTAACCTATCCACCCGCCCCTTTTCTGTAACCCCTAATGTTATTCAGGGTTGCGGGGATCTGCTCTAACTATCAGCTCAAAAAACAGGTTTTAGGAGCTCCGAGTTGGACTTACTCGAGCCCATGTTGTGGTGCGGGGGCGGGGGTTCGAGAGCTGTTTGGGCTAGGCTGCAAAAGGTGATTTTGATAAATCAATTAACTGTCATCGGGCAATCAAAAAATCAGCTAATTTTGGTCACCAACATGGCAAAATAACACGGTATACAGTATTACCATTCAAACCTAGTAATGCCTTCAAAATCGTTCATAAAAGTTCACCCATTTCACTACACTGCTTGTATCTGCGTTTGTTGTAATTCATCTTCCCTCTGCTATACTGGTGGAATATCACTACTGAACACACACTGACCACAACCATCTGTGTCCATGGACAAAAGGTAGTCAACTGTCAACTGTATGTGGACAGTAATCTCATGCAAAAAAGTATGAACTGGACTTAATACACAAATATTAAGGCTTCTAGGTGATCGCGGCACACACAATTTACGCGACAAACTGAAAAATAAAAAATTGTCAACTGTTTTTATTGCCAATTATTATTGATGTTATCAAATAGTTGTTGCAGTCCTAGCCTGGGAAAGAACTTCCAAGCACAGGGACAGTTCCAGGGAATGGAATCACATTTCTGCCAGGCCCTTAACTGAAACTGCTGTTATTCTATTGTACTCCGAACCCAATTCATCTCACCACACTGACATTCAAATGACTCTGTTCCCCAGAGTGGTCTTTGGAACTAGTGAAAGCAGGACTGCTCCTGGAGGGCCTGGAGTTCAGGTCAGAGCAGGGCAGGGAAGTACTGACTGATGAATTGACAATTCCAAGGAACAAAAAAAGGCTTGTGGATTCCTATGAATGCCTGACCTTAAAGGCCCAGTGTCAATACAACAAACTGGAGGTCCCAAAACCACCAAGGGTCCCAAAACCACAGCTACAGGGTCAGGTACAGAACCTTACACTGTGCAGGAAATTGGCACCAGCAAAATTAAACAACAACAAAATACTTCCTAGTAGCATACCATAGAATCAATTCACAGAGTATGAATTGCCAAACACCCTTGTCAAGCACCACTAACCCAAGGAATGTACAATGTAATCTGAGGAACACCACAAAAGAAAAGCTTTAATTCAGAAACAAAAGAGGCGGAAACACTGAAGTGTCAGGTACTATGGCCAATCGGAGAGACCCTGGGAGAAGACAGCTTTACAAAGCTGAAACAGAAGGTCTTCTTGACAGTAATTATGGATGACGAAGGATGATCAAAGGATAGGAGGAGCAGAGAGGGGGATGATTCTACTGTCACTCCACCAGCGAAGATGTTTTGCTTGTAACCATTTGACAAAAAGCACACAGAAGCAATTCCTGATTTAAAAAACATACAGCATTTAACAATAATCAATACAAATGTGAGGGTACAGCAAAATGAAATATAAAGCACCAAATTAAAAAAATTGGGCTCAGTGTGCATCACAACAATCCCGTCTTGGTTGCATAGTTTGGGGATGTGCTCTTAGTTCTTAGAACTGGTGACAGTTGGTTGAGGTGGCAATTTGCCCTGGGATTAACTGATCGTGAAGGTCCAACACTCAAAAGGCTCGGGCCTATGTGAATGGCTTTTGGGTGTAGCTCTGAGAATGACACTGCGACCAGACAAAAGCGACGGGCAGGCTCAGTGTTCGCCCCAGTGCTACTGCAGCAGTTTAGCTCGATTCTCCACTGTGCTGCTTGGGGTTTTGCCTTCAGCGGAATATTCCGGTGATACCCAACACTCTCCTAGTCTTCCTGATCCATCTTCCAGATTTAACAATCCAGTGGATGATCACAAATCACATCTGCAGACCCATGTAAGCACATCTTGTCAGCTTCTTACACACACTGGCCATCTCATAGTATTTCCAACCAGAAAGTTCCTTAATTAGACACACATCTCAGGTGACAGACTGCGCCGGTCTTCCGTTCAGAATACTTGCTTGCTGACATGCCTTCAGAAACCCTCATTACCATTTTGGACGCAAGCATGCTTGCTGCCACACAAACAGGTCGCTTTAATCAAACCTGCTTTCCTGCTAAGGCTTTTGAGACAATGACTCTGTTCAGGGGGTGGCTATGCTTAATGCAAAAATATTAATAACAAATTAGTGAGCAGGGGCCAAGTCCCAGGACAGGAATACTACTGTCACTTCCAACTGGGCGCATCGTGGCACAGCAGGGGCTCCTGTGTGTGGCGAGCACCATTACCAAGATACAAGAACTAGCTGCTACAGTCAGACCTAATAAGTCATGATTACTTTAATGACTTGATTTAGCCATTATGAAGCGATGAAGAGGAATGCAGATTACAAAATGCCCAGCATACTGCAGAACCAGCAGCAATGAAACGGCGCAAGTGTTGCTGTCAGACCTTGATCGTCAGCATCCGTATTCAAGGGCAAATCTGAGGGATTGCGGGAAGATAAAGGTTTAGGGAAGAGCGAGACCGCAAAAAATAGCAGCAGTGCCAAAAGGGTGCAGTTGTCATTTACAGTCAGTGATCAGCTTCCTATGCAAAATAGGCAGAGTCCCACCTGTTATAACCATGACCAGAAATAAGGACCCAAGGAGGAGGGGAGGGGCACACACTCCTTTCAAAAGCAAAAAATAATAAATTAGTGTGGCCCCATTTGCCTTGCGGTAGATTTAATAAGAGAATTTCACACAGGCAAATGGAGAGAAGATGCCCATCATTAAACATACTGTATCCAGGCGATAGTGATGCATCCCTGCTTAATCCAATTAATTTTAGCATGACATTGGCAGCCAGTCTCCCATCCACAGAGTGAAGGGGCAGAGAGGTACAGGGCAGCCTGGTCACCACACACACACTTTGGGGGGTGCATCCTGAGACAAGCAGGCCACTGCTCCCAGGCACAGTGAGACAGAAGAGCGCCTGCTATTGGCGATGCAACAACGGAGCCCAATAAAGTCAAACAGGAAATCAGAGGATTGAACCACAGAGGTAAGAAGTGCAAACTCCCAGGTGAGAGCTGCTGTACATGTTCCTCAATATCAGGCCTGCACTGCAGGCCTCTGAGCCGACGTGGTTTTCCTGACACTGCTTTACTGGTGCTGTAGCATAGCTTAACACCCCTTGAACAATGACAGAGCACCAGCGGAGGCCAGCAAGGTGCTGATTATGCCATTTTGTGGAGGGCGGGCACCCCAGTGAAGGCTACGCGCTGGGTGACTAAGACCAAACAAAGCAGCTTTAATCAGAAATGATAGGTCAGTCAGGTATCAACCGACTCTAATTTGCTTGACGCAAAAACTAAGAGGAAAGATTCTCTCCGGGGTATAGCCATGGCAATCAGAGAAAGTTTGATGTACAAGATCGGAAACTTGAAGTTTAATTTTAATCACTGACGCTGTCCAAATCAGCCGCGCAATCAGCAGGGTCAGGAGTGTGACCTCACCCCAGGCAGACCTGATCTGAGCTTGTCTCTCCTATCAGCCCGCATGGCGGCACGGCCTTGCTCTGCGTAAACTCATTAGAATGGTCACATAGAGGCACAAGCCTGCTTTTGTCACTGCAGAAGGCTGGGCTCCTGCTCCAGTGCACAGCGGAGCGACAAGGAACTGCTTGGGGGTGGGCACTGAAATAAAGCTGATTATGGACAACTTGGAGCAATCTGGCCAGGGTTCAGCAGGTCAGCTGTGTTCTTCCGTGCCTCCTCACGGAGAAAGCGGCAGACACAGCTGTCAAACCAGTCTGTTCACCACAGGGAACTCCACAAGGCCACCTCCGGCAACCATCGGCAAAAGCCTGCAGAGTGGCTGGAACCTTCCGTCTGATGTCTATAGTTACTCAAGGCCACACACACACACACACACACACACACACACACAACCAAAAATATCTTTTACACAATATATGTGAGAAAAATGGAAA
>JABFEB020000026.1:18723454-18736968 GCA_019775895.2 Stomatorhinus ivindoensis
ACTGACCCCCCCCCCAGCAGCTCTGGCCGGGCCCTTGGCCTGACGCCCCTCCCCCTCCCCCTCCCCCATAGATGATGCTTGCTCCCACATTCAGGTCTGAAAAACAGCCTCCACAGTAACTAGCGGCAGTAGCGGGAGGTATGTGGCTGGTTGTCATTCCAGCAGCCGTTTCCCAGCATGCCTGGACTCGCCCACAGACATGGGCTCCTCCTTCACAGACCCCCTTCCTGCCTTAAATCTAGTACATGCTGACTGTCACTGTCGCTGAACTGCAACTTTCGGCTGTTAAGTACAAAGGCCAGTCTGGCAGCTTAACGTGCCCTCCTGTTTCCCACCTTGTCTTGTTGTGCCGTAATTACTGCAGCTAAATTGCAGCACTTTAACGCTGCCGTGACGGCCACTATCGTCTTATTGTTTTAACCCCGAGGACGACACAGGAATGGACGCCTCTGATTTTATTCGCCTCTGATGTGATGAATCACATCTTAGCAGAAGTGCAGCACTGGGCAGATAACTGAGGAGGGGCTGAAAGGAGACGAGGAGGAGCAGAATAAGGAGAAACAACAGTACTGCTTTAATGAGGTTCTTTTTGTGCGAGTGATGCAGCTTGCAGATGTTTAACACGGCTTCCCAGGACATGAGGAGAGCGGTGTGTGGTGTGCCGGCGCAGCACCCCTCAGTTCAGCAGACAGGACTCGTACGTGGGGACCATGTACTTGATGTTGATGAAGGCGTCTTCTCCCCCGTAGCGCTCAAACACCTCCAGCGTCTCCTGGATCAGATCGCCGACATTTTCACGCTTCTGCTGGCTGTAGTCAATCCCATCTCCAGAGTTAACTGGCAGCACAAAGCAGCAGACAGAGGACTTGGAAACAGGCAGGCAAATATGCACACACACACACAGACAGACACACACACACACAGACACGCACATACATAGACACAGACACACACACACACACAGACACACACACAGACAGACACACACACACACAGACAGACAGACACACACACACACAGACAGACACACACACACACACAGACACGCACATACATAGACACAGACACAGACACACACACACATATAGACACAGACACACACACACACATAGACACACACACAAAATTACACATGCCTGCATTCCGGTCTTTGTGAGCTCTTCCTGTTGACCCTATTGTATTCTAATTAGTGACCCCTAACCCCCAATCGGCAAAACAGAAAAGCGGATGATGGTGTTCCACACATACACACACACACACACTTCCCCCTAGTCTCCAGCAGGTACTTTCTACTTTCCGTTCAGGACATGTATATTATTATGTAATATTATGGGATTCCTGACTTCACTGGAAGTGACACATTGTCCACCCAAGATGCTAGCGAGCACAAGGACGGATGCGGCCTTTCTCTGCCCCCAATACCCCTGCCCTGGGTGCAGGCCGCTCAGGCTTAATGCCATAGGGAGGTTTGCAAAAGTATAACCTCCCTTCAACCCTGTTTAGGAAAAGTGAGTGCAAATCCTAAACTGCTTGGCCATAAAATCATCACCTGAAAGCAGTAAAAGAGGTGAAGTAGGCAGCGTCCCCACATGACCTGCCGCGAGTGCCGAGTGTGTCTGGGTGACCAGCACCGCCTCTGTGAGGCCACTGAAGATGCCAGTCACAGCTTCATAGGAGTGACTGAGCCTCAAACTGCGGCGCAGCATGTGGGTGCTGAGGCGCTGGGCACAGGCCCCCTAGGGCTGATGTTCCTGAAAGCTGTGCACAGTAAAAGCCTGTTTCCATGTCTGCTCATACGAGCCCTAAACACCATTCTTCCGTTTGACATGAGAAATGAGAGAACCCATGAGCCAAATGAAAGCATTACGAATGCAGGCACTTAACAAACAAAAACAGAGCCCATCCTGGTCATCGGTGCATGCAGAGGAGCCCCAGTATATAACGTGGCTTTTCTCTACTTCCAACACCTCCCCCCCCTGGTTGTCACAGCTGTGTAGCACATGCATGTGAAGCCACAAAGCACACAACCCCGTTTGAGTTAACTCTCTCCATCTGCCACATGGGGCCAGGGAAGCACTCTGTGGAGAGGCGGAAGTGGAGTGCATTGTGGGAAAAATCCAGGGGGGACAAAGTGTGTCCCATGCGTGGCCCAGCGCGTATCACAGTGGTGCTCCTGATGGCTGCAGGAACACAGAGAAATTCTTACAGGTTTCTGGGAAAGAGGGCAGCTGGATTTTCCCTGCGGCGACATCCACAACTTGAGTCACCAAAAATCTTTATGAGTGAAAAAATCAACAGGAAGAAACGCAAGTTTAATTTGGCCACACGTTGGTCTGAGGGATGATCGATGCAGCACAGTGCAATTTTTCGCCTTCTGTAGGAACCCCACGGCACATCTGGCCGGAAAACAGAGAACAGAAGAGGAAGAAACGTGTCTTCAGTGAGCTCTTTGCTTACAGGCGGCCTTACGACCTGGCTGCTTCCCCCATAGTGCCTCTGGCTCCTTCCTGTCGCCATGAGCATGGGGCAGCTGTGGTACTGTTTTTTCTGCTCTCAGCAGTGATTTCTGCCCCACCTGTCGAGCCTCTGAGCTCCCCCCATCTCCCAACTGTTCCCCTTAGCTTCAGAAGTGAATGGATGGGGCCTAACCAGGGGGTAACACGAGCAACAGCTGCAGGAGAGCCGGCATTTCCATGTGAAGATGATAACCCCTCACTTTATTCGGGGGCAGGGCCCCCTCTCTTTGCTCACAGTAGTTTTTCCAGGTATAAAAAAACAGAAAATAGAAAAACCCTATTTGCTAATATGCCTGAAAAGGGACCCTAAACAGAACAGAAGAAATCACTGTTACCCACAATTAAAAGCTGCATAGTGACAGCAAATGTGTCGAAAGCCAAACTCTGCCGCCCATTTTGAGAGAGGAGGCGTAGGACCCCTCCAGCCTGGTCTATGTGACCCTCCCCAGCGGCCGGAGCCACCCGCACCTCCTCAGTAATCTGCTTAAGCCATTTAGGAAAGCGGCTTACAGCAGTGAGAAATGAGGCCTTCTCAGAGCGGAGATGATTATGTGCAATAGCTAGAGCATGTGATTTGCGGGAGGAAAACCACAATCCCACAATGCTCTGCGGCCGGCTGGGGCGACTGGGCTAGCAGGCCAAGCTGTATTCCTCCAAGGCTCTGGCCCACGCTGCTACGGAGAGGCTGGGCCAAGGATCCCATGGCCCTCGGGGCTGATGTTGTTGCCGGCCATGCCAAGCTGGCCCCAGCGAGGGGGGGGCAAAGGGACACATGAGGCCCTGGGTTATGATTCCAGAGTCCCCCCATCCCCAGAGCACAGCTGTGGACATGGTTCACACAAAAACTGGCACCATGCCCATCCCCACTGTGACATTCTTCCCCCTTCCACTGGCTTCCTGTCTCCCACACAGCCGGCTGCAATGAGGCTGGTGGGGGTGGGGGGGTGGATCTCCTGAATAAAGCAAGGAAGCTGCCTACTGCCGCTTTTCTTAAAGAATTCACCTGCTTATCAGAGCCCTTTATCCAAAGTAGCATCACGCGATGTCCTTCACAGGCTGGCCGCTCATACCGAGGCAAGTGATTGGCCAGCCACTCATACTGAGGCATGTGATTGGCCAGCTGTCCACAGACTCATCCTGCATTTCCAGACCTGGGGCATCAGGCACTTTGTTCAGGTCCAGGTCCTAAGTCATCACACAAGCTGCCACCTTATACATTCGGACAAAAACTAAACATGCATGGAATGGGAGGAGCTGTGAGGGAGACTGCAAGGTTCATGTCGGACTTATACCTTTAATGATCCCAGAAGTACGAGGGGTGACGTCTTCACATCATACGTCTGTGTATGGACTGCTGAAGTGATCTCACCATATTCCTGACCTCATTTCAGGAAGTCTATTTTCACTATGCTGTTAACACTGCCTGATTTTCACACAGTCATGCAGACGGCCCCCCTAACCCCACCCCTGGTAGACAGCTCTGAGGCGGGGACGGGTACATTGCTGTGGTAATGAGAGGCTGGCAAGACGAGTGTGACAGTAGTGGCGTGTTAATCCGGCCGCAGAGCCCCTCCCTGTGCTTCCATTGTGGCGTGTTAAGATCACCACCTTGGACGTGATCAAAAACGGCCACTGTTTGATGTCCAGAGCAGCTGAGTGGGTCCCCGGTGTGGCTGGGAGGGGCCCGTCCCTGCAGGGTGGCTGAGCAGGGGGCCCTAACAAGCTGGTGTTTATATATAGGTTCATTTAGATGTTCAGACACATATTGCCGGAAAACACACGAGCGTGGAGTTCATTACCTTCCTTACCTCAGGAACTAAACCACATGGAACTAAATGGCAATGGCAAGAGATGGAGATGGGTGGGGTAAATTTCCATCTCTCCATTTTCAGGCAAAGGAAGAGGGAGATGGGGGGGCAGGGAGGATCCTGCCATAGAGGGGCAGGCAAGACAGTGTCAGTGTGCTGTCAGGCCCCAGTCAATGCCCTCACATGTGAACTCATTACTCCAACTTCCCGGGGTTACTGGCTGCTCAGACCAGCGATCGATCTCGGCAAGAGACCCGAGGGGGGGGGGTGGGGGGGTGGGCAGGCGAGGAGGGGAAAACAAACAAACCACACAGTAGGAAATGCACCCGCACACACACACACACACACACACACACACACATACACACTCACACAGTTCACACATTCCTATCATTGAAAGGACTTTCAATTCATTTCTAAGGCCAGAATCCTAACCCTTACCAGGACAGCCTTAAACCCTACCCAGCCTTAACTATAAGTAACCAAACAAAATACAAGACTTTTTAGTGTTTTGACTGCAGTTACAGATTTTGAAAAAAATCGAGGTTATATTGCAGGGACCAAACATTTCCTCATAAGATATAAAGTAACAGGTTTTACCACATTGTGGGGACATTTAGACACAGACTGATTTTGCGGGTGGAGGTGATGGAGAGCCAGTGATCAGTAGGATATGCAGTGTTGGAATGCAGGCTGACTGGGTGTCGGCTTCCAAAACGTGGACAGAGGGCGGGGGAGGGTTGAGGATGGAGCCCAGCCAGCAGGCTTTGGCTGGGAAATATTGGGGGTGGGGCTACGGGCTCGGCACAGATGTCCTTTGTGTGTTGAACACTGAACTCAGTGAGAGACCAGCCCACAATGTTCTGGGCTGTGTGTCTGTGTGTGTGTCGAGAGGGTAGGGTCTTTGTGTGTGTGCATGTCGAGAGAAGGCGGGGCCTGTGGGTGTGTGTGTTTGTGTATGTGTCGAGAGGGTGGGGCCTGTGTGTGTGTGTATCGAGAGGGCGGTGCCTGTGGGTATATGTGTGTGTGTTTGTGTCGAGAGGGTGGGGCCTATGTGTGTGTGTATGAAGAGGGTGGGGCCTGTGGATGTGGGTGTGTTGAGAGGGCGGGGCCTGTGTGTGTGTATTGAGAGGGCGGAGCCTATGGGCGTGTATTGAGAGGGCGGAGACTGTGGGTGTGTGTGTGTTGAGAGGGTGGGCCTGTGGGTGTGTGTTGAGAGGGCGGGGCCTGTGGGTGTGTGTTGAGAGGGCGGAGCCTGTGGGTGTGTATTGAGAGGGTGGAGCCTGTGTGTGTGTATTGAGAGGGTGGGGTCTGTGGGTGTGTGTGTGTTGAGAGGGTGGGCCTGTGGATTTGTGTGTGTTGAGAGGGTAGGGCCTGTGTGTGTGTATTGAGAGGGCAGAGACTGTGGGTGTGTGTGTATTGAGAGGGTGGAGACTGTGGGTGTGTGTGTGTTGAAAGGGCAGGGCCTGTGTGTGTGTTAAGAGGGCAGAGCCTGTATATGAGGGTGTCAAGAGGGTGAGACCTCTCTGTGTACGTCAAGAGGGCATATGTTGAGAAGGTGGGGCCTGTGCGTGTGTGTCAAGAGGGCAGGCCTGCACCCTATGTGTGTGTGTCGAGAGCATGTGTGCGTAAGTGCCAGCTCTGAGGATGCTCAGGCTCAATTCTCCTTGGGGGGGCTGTTGAAAATGTTGCAATTTTTATTTTTTATTCAGACAGTTCAGCTTGCTGTGCTGGTACATTTAAGTCTGTACAGAGTTGTCCTGAGGCCCACGGCAAGTCACCGAGTGATCAGCTAAGTATGCTGAAGGGGGGTTGGAGCTGTACCATGCCAAGGGGAAAAGATGAGGAGCAGGAAGAGATGAAGCATGTGGGCCAGTGGGGCGATCCAGGCCCACCTTTGGGGAGCTTCACACCAACACCTGACATTGATCCTGCGCCCTCAGGACACAGAGTGCCTCCAGTGCTGCCTAGAGCTGACCCTGGCCCCTGAATGCAGCTGGTCGGCTCGGAACAGGGCTGCCAGCGTACACGGTGCTGCCCTGCCTCTCCATTACCGTATTGAACTTCTCTGAGATGGACGAGATGACAAGAACAGTTCTATGAGCTCCCACCCCCTAATTACCATTCCAGGCAAGTCGCCCCCCTCCCAGCCCCAGTGATTAAATGCACTTTGCCCTGATAGCAGAGGCTGGCTCTCACTTTGGGCTCAGACAGCAGCAAGATGCGCTCACTTCTGAGCATGCCCAGTAGGAGTCTGAGTGACTGCCAACCCAGCAATGGCTCCCCTGCGGAATTCACAAGCTCCCTCCCGTCTCATTAGCACCCGCTCCTCCACCGAACTCAGCAACTTCCAGCCTCCCACCTTCACCTCTCGTAGCTTAGATTGCTTGCCCACCCAAACAGCCCCCACCTCACTGAGGGGAGCTATCAAGAGGGAGTACAGGGCTTGATCAGTGTTCAAAATATGTTCAGTGAATACTGCGTTCAGTCAGTATTTAGGAAGTACAAGGCCCAGTCAATTTGTGCTCAGTACGCATTCAGTCAGTACTCAGTCCACTCAGCATCCAGTGTGTGTTTAGTTGGTACTGGGTCCAGTCAGAGTCCAGTGTATGTTCAGTCAGCACTTGGTCCAGTGAATGTTCAGTACATGTTCAGTCATTAATAGCAGGTGTCCCTGGCCACAGAGCAGAGCTGAGCAGAACTGGCCCATCTTCCTGTACAAACATCATTATTTTGCCATGTTAGTTCCACAGGGACAAGTTAGTCAAGCAAATAATGTCAGAGAGAAGGGAAGAGATGCAAGTAGCAGGATGTCTCCCAGGTGGCTGAGGAAGACACACGGCCTGCTAAACAGCATTCCCAGACAGGGAATTTAGAACACTGGGAATGCTAAATGGCATTTCCAAACTGGAAATTTAATACACTAGGAATGTTAACTGCCACATCAGTCTGGGAATTTAAAATGGCACACTGAAATGGGAATTCAAAATACTACTAATGTATAAAATTAAACATTGGGCTGGGATTTTAAAACAGCAGAAATGTTAAACAGCACACTGCATGCTGGCCATGCCAGGGAACACAGCAACCATCAGTGAGGTGAGAGGAAGGTGGGGTGGGCATCTCTCAGCCCACCGCACGCAGCCCCTGTCTGCTTCTCAGCTCACTGCACGTAGTCCCTGTTTGCATCTCACTGCACTGCATGCAGCCCCTGTCTGCCTTTCAGTCCACTGCATATAGTTCCTGTTTGCCTCTCACTGCACTGCGTACATTCCCTGTCTGCATCTCAGCCCATCATATGCAGTCCGTCTGCATCTCAGCCCACTGCACACAGCCCCTGTCAGCATCTGAGCCCACCGTATGCAGTCCATTTGCATCTTAGCCAACTGCACACAGTCTCTGTTTGCGTCTAGGCCCACCGCATGCAGTCCCAGTTTGCGTCTAGGCCCACCGCATGCAGTCCCAGTTTGCGTCTAGGCCCATTGCACGTATTCCCTGTCTACGTCTCAGCCCACCGCACGCAGCCCCTCTCTGTGTCTCAACCCACTGCACATAGTCACTGTCTGCGTCTCAGCCCACCAAATGCAATATGTCTTTGTTTCAGCCGACTGCACGCAGTCCCTGTCTGTGCCTAGGCCCACTGCATGCAATCCCTATCATAGAAATGTTATCAAAGGCTGCGACTGGCCTAGACAGCTGCAGGCAGCGGGCCTGGCCACCTGGAGCACATATGACCCAGCCCCATGTGGGCCCCATGCTGTTTGAGGCCGCCGGCTCTCTCACCATCCTCTTTTGGGCAGCTCTCTAGGCAGCTTGCTGCAGCAATGGCGATCACTGAGGACCGTGCAGCCCCACCCCACACACATTAGACTCACTACATCCCAGGTCAGGACCATTGCCCGCCCCCCCATGGCTCTGAGTATACCATCTGCACGAGAATAGGGCAGCCAACCTCACCCACCTGGGGAATGGGGGTGAGCCCAGGGCAAGGGAAGGATACAGCCATTTAGCGTGACCCCTCGCCAAAGGACAGGCTGGCCATCGGACACTGATTCCAAGCACAGGCATTATCCACCAGCACTGTGACTGTGTGCCCTAGTACGGAGAATCTGATTAGGGAGATTTGACCAGATTTATGTGTATGGAGGGCATTACTGGAACCCAATTCACAACCAAGGTTCAAACACGCACGGCCCTTGTTGTTACAGAAAATGAAAGGACCCCCTCCTCATTTCAACCTGCCTGCCTGCACAGTTTGTCCTTTTCAAAGTAAAGGGTTTTTACAGAAACTGCATTTAAAACAATCTGGCCTTGCCTGAGCCTCTGAGCAATCAGCATTCACTCATCAGAGCATTGATAGGCATCCCTCTCCAATCAATGCATATGAGTACTTTATATAGGAACTGCACTCCTGGAGGGGGTGCATGCGGATTAGTGAACAGTTATTTTTCCATTGTTGCTCTCTGTGTTGAAAATGGGAGTTGATCCAGGGACCTGTGTTTGTTGTGGGGTGGGGTGTCATCAAGGACTCTGGGTTCGTGGGTGGGGGTGGACCTGTAATTGCTCTAGTTTCATGTGACTCCACTGTCAGTGATCAATGTCTACTGTGTTTACTGCCACGAACTAGTCCACGCCACAAGACGAAAAGCAGAAATCCCCAGGAAATGAGTCAAATGTCCAGTGGGGGGTGTCCTGACGCAGCTGGTATTAGTGACTAAAGGGTTAACCCAGCAAAACTATAAAGGACTTCATGGAGCTCTACACTGGCATATCCTCTTGGGTGCATAAATTCATAATAAGTCAAATAAAAGAAATAAATCCTCTTAAAAAATGATTCTCCCGGAAATAGGAGATACCAGAGGTTGGTTTAAAAAAAAGACATGAATTCCAATTATGTGACTGTGAGAGTAATCAATTAGAAAGCTGGCCAGTGCAAATATGAAGCGGAGAGATGCAAGATGGGTCTGTTACAATGGCCAGGCTCAGCCCGGCCAAGCAATTAGTGAGACAAGGCCCTGGGGAGCCACCTGGATTCAGGGATCAAAACAGCTTGTTGTCAGGTGAATTATCCTGCAGGAGGTGCGACAGAAAAAGGACAGGCTGGCAAAGAGAGGTAAGTGAGACAGGGAGAAAGAGAGAGACAGAAAGAGAGAGATATGTAGAGGGCGAGAAAGAAAACCATGCCCCCCCATGTCGGGACCCCTGACATTCAGGCTGTCCCACAGATCACATCTGTACCCCTTCTCAAGTTCAAACGCAGCCATATCTGCAAAAAAACATGACAGGGTGTTATGGCTTAAATGGCAAAATGAAGCCAGTTTGTTCTCCATACACACAAACACTCAGATAGATATTCACCCTATATACAAAGATCTGGATAGGTATTCACCATACACACAAACACCCAGATAGATATTCACTCTACATACAAAGACTTGGATAGGTATTCACCGTACACACAAACACCCAGATAGATATTCACCCAACATACAAAGACCTGGATAGGTATTCACCATACACACAAACACCCAGACAGATATTCACTCTACATACAAAGACTTGGATAGGTATTCACCGTACACACCAACACCCAGATAGATTTTCACCCAACATACAAAGACCTGGATAGGTATTCACCATACACACAAACACCCAGATAGACATTCACCCTATATACAATGACCTGGATAGGTATTCACCGTACACAAAAAAACCCAGATAGACATTCACCCTATATACAAAGACCTGGATAGGTATTTACCATACACACAAACACCCAGATAGACATTCACCCTATATACAAAGACCTGGATAGGTATTCACCATACACACAAAAAACCAGATAGACATTCACCCTATATACAAAGACCTGGATAGGTATTCACCATACACACAAACACCCAGATAGACATTCACCCTATTTGCAAAGACCTGGATAGGTATTCACCATACACACAAACACCCAGATAAATATTCACCCTGCATACAAAGACCTGGAGAGATATTCACCGTACATGCAAACACCAGGATAGATATTTACCGTACACACAAACACCGGAATAGATATTAATCATACACACAAGCATACAGATAAATACCCAGATAGATATTCACCATACAGATAAACACCCAGATAGATATTCACTGTACACACAAGCACCAGGACAGATATCCAGGGTACACTCAAACACCTGGATAGATAATCACGGTACACACAAGCACCCAGATAGATATTCATCGTACACACAAACACCCGGATAGATATTCACCATACACGTAAACACCCAGATAGATATTAACTGTACAGACAAACACCCAGATAGATATTCACCATAAAGATAAACACCCAGATATATATTCACCATACAGATAAACACCCAGATATATATTCACCATACAGATAAACACTCAGATTGATATTCACTGTACACACAAGCACCTGGATAGATATTCACCGTATAAACACCCAGAATAATATATATCTGCTCTGAAAATCATCAAGACTCTGTTATTCCCAGACTACCAGAAAGTACACCTCCTGCCACATCAGGACCACCCCCCCCCCCCCCCCCCCCCAAAGGGCTGAACTCATGATCTCGACACTGCCCATCACCGACGGGACTGCGACTAGTTCACTGCAGATCGCCTGTGCAGGAGGGCCAGCCAGTACCGGTCCAAAGTTATCGTAAGCAAGACCTCAGCCGTCAGTCAGTGAGGAGTCTGGCAGTTTGGATATGCCTCTTGTACCAGAAGACCAATTACAGCCCCTTCCCAATCACCACTTAATCTCTGCCCAGGCAGGCCCCTCCTGATTTCACTCGCTGTTTTAATCCCTGCGGCGGCTGCTATCTTTCGAGGCGCTGGGCCCCCGCTCACCATTCAGCTGCCTTGCCTGCAACCTCCCCAAAGCAATCTTGTTTCTCGGCCTGCCGCTCACTCTGTCTCTCTCACTTTTTGATTTAACCCGAATGTGATCTTTCCTAACCCAATTTTCTACGCGTGAGCACGCCCCGACTTCCTAAGAGTAAATACATCCTAGCCACGTCTAGTGCTCTCAGGTTCCCCACCAATTTCACCTTTAAATACCAAGGAAGCTAAACAATGTAAATCAAGAAGAAGAAATGAGATTTTTGTTTGGTGAGAGTGAGTGTCAACAGAATGCTTTTCATAAACATGCACGTCACTGCTATTTACCCCTCAGCGGTAATGTGCGTTACTCAGAGTGTGTGCGCAGTGCCGAATGACATGTGTGTGTATGCAATGTGCTGCGATACCTGGTCGGCTCCCACACACCACAAAAAGGCAGCAGGGAGCGGCAAGCAACATCCTCATACAGTGAATGTTCACCCCAGCATGGGGGTGCTCCCCATGCACACACCCTCCCTGAGCTGGTGATTATCAGGAATGCCAGGAGGAGGCCAACTGGCCTGGAGCTTTAATTTTGCATAGTTGCTGATGGGCACAGTGCTTGTTTCGCCGTTCATGAGGCCTGTTACTCATGGGGCCTGTGACACATCCTGGCGTTGGTCAGGCGGAATTCTCTCCCATGACTATTGCTGTGGCACTACTGAGAAACGCCCCCATACAGAATGATACAGCCCGCCATTGTAATTGGCCGCTCTGTTACTGTCCGGCTGTCACCGGGTGGCTAACGATCCCCGTTCGTAGCAGAGGTGGGGGCTAATTTAACAGATCACCTCCTGTCATGGCACCTTTTTAAGTCTTAAAACTTCCTTGAGATGGAAGCCATTTATCGCACACAGATCTGGGTCTCCTCTTTTTGCAATGTCCAGGGCAGTTTTTAGCAGGCTTCTCCAGACAGGCAGAGGTCCCGCCCCCCCTCTTCCCGTGGACACTGTGTAGCCAGGACTGATGAAACAGGAGAAAAGTGTCTATGATTCCTCATATAAAAAAGGTCGTGGGTGGACCTCCCTCATCTACATCCTGCTCAGACGCAGTTGTCTGGAGACTGCTGGGGAGTTCTCAGGTGCACCAGGAAGCAAGCCCATGATTTGTGGTCAAGCGTATATTGGAAGCTCTGTCCATGATCAAGGCAGGTCATAAATAGTTGATTTGGAGAAGCAGGACTCTGCCACAGGCACAGACTGATGCGAAGGACTCAAAGAAAAATGAGAAATACATTCATAATAAATATATCATCAATCTCGTCAATCACCTGCTATGTCATATTACAGGAATAAATAAAGGCATAACCAGCTGGCCAGTGATCGGAGAGTTATCCTTTTGGGGCAGAAGGGCAACCACTGTAGACAGTGCTTCTTGAAAGGGACAGTATGTTGTGAGCTGCTGTAACCTGTCCTGTGTCAACTTCTGCTGAGGATCTGGCAGCTATGCCACTGACCAAGGACATACTGAAGGTAAGAAGTGCTGACTGGACAGTCTCAGTACTTTCAGTGTGGGTGAGTCTGCACATGAATGTCTGTGTCAATCAGACTCTTGGCAGGAGGTCCTACCCTTGCAGCCTTGCCTGACACAATCCACCCCCTGTCCAGGAAATGCCCAACCCCCGCACGGTGCAGGCAATTCCAGTCAGTAGCCAGCAGTCACATAAATGCATAGAACTTGAAGCTATGCCAACAGACAGCAGCCAAGCACCAAGCAACAAGTCCCAGAGTGCAGAAGACTGCCAATGGTCAGGCTCGTCGCTGGCTCCCACGCATGGGAAAACTGCCAAAAAACACCATCAGAAACCATCAGGAAGAACCCAAATGTCAGGGTCGCTTACGGCTCCTATGCATGTCACAGAAAGAGAAGGGAAAACGGTTTTGATTTTGTGCTTGTGGGTGCTGAGGAGTGTACTTCATGTGGCAGAATCATGAAAGTTCAAGATCACCAAGCTATGGGTCACACATTCCAGCTACTGCTTTATGAAAGCACTTACCAGACCTGTCACTGAAATACACAATACAGTAGGCAAGTGCAGCCACTACCCTCCTTATGCCACTGTAATGAGATAGATGCAGAACGGAGCCTTCACTTCATAGGAAAGGTGGCGTGTGGGTAAATACACGTATAAGCAAAGCCGTGGTCAGGGGAAAAAATGAAGCATCTAAGTGTTTGGGGAAAAAAAAACACATGGCTGGGGAAATGCAGCTGCAGTGTGGGCTTGTCTGCAGCCGACCACTAGGCCAGTAGGTAGATGCAGTTTGGGCTTGTCTGCAGCCGGCCA
>JABFEB020000026.1:18746118-18760812 GCA_019775895.2 Stomatorhinus ivindoensis
CCCCCCCCCCCCCCCCCCCCCCCCCCCCCCCCCCCCCCCCCCCCCCCCCCCCCCCCCCCCCCCCCCCCCCCCCTACAACATGCTGCCACTGGCAATAGCTGCATGAGCAGAAATGCTACTCTGGACCAGCAGGTGGTGTAGCAATTACAGATACTGTCCAGGACATGCAAGGTAGGCAATTCAGTGCCCCGTTGCCATGGCACCTCCCCGAAGCAAAAGGTTTACACACAAGTCAGTGAAAAGAGCAGCTTCGCTCGATAAACCTCACCCATCCTTCATTTCAACATTACACATGAGAAAAGGTGGCCGCAAGCAAACATAAAGGCACCAAGAGACACAGACGGGGCACAGCTCTACGGCTGGCACGCACACACACAGACACACACTGAGCTGACAACCCCTCCCAGCGCTGCGACAGGAGGGGCTGAGCGGGTGAGCCCTTAACTGCTCCATCTCCATGTCGTGAATAACGGAGCCGTCAGCGTCAGGGTCAAGGGAGGGGGCCACACAGTGCGCACCCAAATTTGTCAAAGTAACAAAAAAGTGTGTGGGGTGAGGCGGGGGTGCAGAGCGGCCGGCGAGCGAGAGCCGTGCGGGGCCTTATCGGACTGGCCACACGCCTAGCAGGAAGATAAAGGAGGCCAAATTAACTGGATCACAGGGTGGCTGGCAAAGATGAATGGGGTATGAGGGACTTACACCTCACGGATAAAGCAAAGAAAATAATCAAAATAACAGCAAGGCGGAGAATCGTCCAGACCCTGGGAGCCGGGGGGGCCAGCCAGTGAGGAGTGGGGGGGGCAGCTCCTGGGCCACTGCTCTTGCCCTTCGGCCTGCCAGGTGACCCTGGCAGAGGTCATGCCCCTGGTGGTAAAAGTAGGCAGTGCAGCAAGCGCAATGGGGAGAGCCAGGTCACAAAGGACACATCCCAGCCATAGTAGATAATACACTGCTTAAACCTGGCTGGGTGGTTGGTCAACGGCATGTACTGTTAATTAAGGACTGGGAGAGCTAGTAGACAGCAGGTGAAGTAACTTTAGGACTGGACCAGCTAGAAGACAGCAGACAGACTTAGTTGTGGTCTGGCCTTGAAAAATTCAAGGCACACAGAATTCTACTGTTCAGATGGGTTAGAGCACATCTGTGCAGGTCACACTGGGTCACCTGAGGTAAGTGCCTTTGCTTTTCAGTGTCTCAATCATCTGAGTCTGTAGCATACCTTTGCTTAACGTCAGATTGCTCATGGTCACACAAGAGAACATTTTATCATAACTAAAAGGCCTTTATAGGATGTGAGATGAAGCATTTAACATTTTTAACAAAGCAGCTTTCATAACCGAACAGTAGACACAGAGCTTGTAATACTACAAGCCATCCATGCGTACTGAAACCTGCAGTGTCATTAAACATTATTTTCACTGGTGTAATTATTATTATCCAATTAAAATAGTGCCTGACGATTTCCAACTGCCAGCATAAGAAGGTGAAGCAGGGCTTCAGCAATGACCTGTAACAGCTCTAAAGCCACTGAGTTGGACTGATGGATATGTGGTCCTATCGGGGGCAGGGGAGGCAGCACCAAAACCACCCTCAAAATAACTGCACAGAGTTGTTATACCAGGGTTACAGGGAGACTGGATGGCAGAATTCTCAGCTAACATTGCATGTATTTCAGGATGCCTGTTGGATAGCGGCATTGCTTGTGTTTAATTTGATGTCTCTTTTTAATTTTTTTTACATTTTGTGCCCAAAACTGTCTTTGCTATGAGCCTGCAAGCAACACCATGACTGAGGACCCATGAGAAAGTGCCTGTCGGTCTGACAAGCCGGCCGAGCTGCCTGGGGGATACATCACAAATGGCTGCTCCGGCAGCAGAGAAAGTACACGGTCAGAGAGGCGGGGGTACTCCCTCCTCCAGCTCCCATAAATGAAATTACTGCCGATCCCAACAGTCCAGCGAATTCCTGGTGGGCAGTGGAATGCGACGCATGGTGGACTGATGATTTCTCTTGTAACACATTTCACTGAACAAAAATAAGATTATCGAAGAATGACGTCTGAAAGGAATTTAGTACAAATGACCCCCCCCCCCAACCCCCATATCAAAGAAAATAGCAGTGAGAGGGCGCAGTACTTTGTACCAAGAGGACATGACCTCCACCTGTGACTCCTGGCCAGTAATTCAAATGTTCAAGCCTGATTGAAAGGAAAATAAATAGCTTGATATGCTATGCTGTGAGCCACAGGCTATAAAATAGGCTAGTGAATGTCTGCTAATGCTAAGCTGTGTAGCCATGGGCTAAAATATCCTGGTAAATAGCTGGTAATACTAAGCAGAGTAGCCACAGACTAAAAAAAGCCCAGCAAATGGCTGCTAAAGCTATGCAGTGTAGCCACTGGCTAAAAATAGGCTAACAAATAGCTGCTAATACCAAGTAGTGGAGCCACATCTTAAAAAATAGCCTAGGAAATGTCTGGTAATGCTAAGCTGTATGGCCACAGGCTAAAGTAGCACCAGGCAAGAAAAGAGTGAACGAGTGAAAGAATTAACAAGTGTGACAGCTAACCACGCATGTCTGCAGCAGGAGGGCTAAGTGGGCTACATGAGGCCTGGGAGCAGGGGGTCTAACGGCCAGCACAGTGCCAGACTTGTGGCCCATCCTGGTAGCATGATAAAGAGCCACTGTGACTGAGAGCATGGTTTGCTTTTCCCAGAGCGGACAGCTGCGCAATGGGGGTGGGTGGCGGTGAGGCACACAAGGAGTCCTTTCACTAGTGTCAGTGGTGTGGCTTCCAGCCCTGCCGCACGTGGAGCCCAGAGCAGCCGCTTGCCTGTCTACGCCGTATCTCTTGGCACGTCGCATGCCTGCTTGTTTATTTGTTATTTTTACCGCTACAGATGATTTATTGTGCATGCTTTTTCTGGGTCATTGCCTTTTTACTAAAAATAATTGAATATGTAATAAAACTGGAGGCATAAATACAAACGAGTATGAGTGGAATGATTTAGAACAGGATAAAAATACACAGAGACAAGGCACGCGTCAGTCAAACACGAGCGGGTGGGTGGGTTGCTGGGGGGGCTGAGGCACGCAGTGGCCTGACGGGGAAGGGAAGTGGCCCAAACGAGGGAGGCTGTAACGAATACGAGGATGGGGCATCAGTCATAGATAAACAATTCCTACTGGGCATCCCGCAGAAGCCGCAAGCCTTCTGGCAGAGGATTGATTTGACAGCTAATTAACACAGAGATTTACATAACAGATAAGATTAATACCACCAAGTCTTTTCTTCATTTTTTAACAAAACAGATAACGTAAGAGAAGTTTAAAAGATTAAAATCCAGTATTGATCGAAACCATCATAAAACCCTGTGGTCCTGAGTTTAATCCTGTATTTAAGAGACAAGCTGTTTTCACATTGTACTGTGAAATCTGAGTGCATGTCAGGTAAGCTCGGAGGGTTTATACTCTATGAGATCCCCATGTGGGCTTAGTTCTGAGGGTTTATACTCTTGGTCTAGGAGATCCCCAGGTGGGCTTAGCTCAGTGGGTTTATACTCTATGAGATCCCCATGTGGGCTTAGTTCTGAGGGTTTATACTCTAGGTCTAGGAGATCCCTAGGTGGGCTTAGTTCTGAGGGTTTATACTTTATGAGATCCCAGTGTGGGCTTAGTTCTGAGGGTCTAAACTCTAGGTCTATGAGATCCCCATGTGGGCTTAGCTCAGAGGGTTTATACTCTATGAGATCCCAATGTGGGCTTAGTTCTGAGGGTTTATACTCTATGAGATCCCATGTGGGGCTTAGCTCTGAGGGTTTATACTCTAGGAGATACCCATGTGAGCTTAGCTCTGATGGTTTATATTCTAGGAGATACCCATGTGGGCTTAGCTCTGAGGGTTTATACTCTAGGAGATCCCATCTGGGGCTTAGCTCTGAGGGTTTATATTCTAGGAGATACCCATGTTGGCCTAGCTCAGGCTTCTCAAATGACCAGCATTCTGGCCATTATGGGGCTCAATCAGGTGAAAGAAATAGCAGCCCCTCCTAGCTTCCCCCACCCCCAGCCTGCCACTCACTGTTCATGTTCTTGAAGATGTTGAGAATGGGCAGGATCTGCCTGTAGTAGGGCACAAGTGCCTCGCCCACCATTTCTGCAGATACCACCAGATGCTGTAGGACCTTCAGCGTGGTGCAGATGACCTGCCTGTTGCGGGTGTTCAGGGCATCTGTGGGCACAGGGGTCACAGGTTAAAAGTCAGAGGTGAGCAGTAGGGTTGGCACTTCCTTTCACAATTCGCATTTTCCAGAAGTGAAGCAGAAGGAATCTGATTGGGAATTATCGACTCAGCCCCCCAGCATACTCAAGTTGCTTAGTGATAACAATAATCTTGTACACATTAGTGAGTAAATCTCACTAAGGGATGCACTCACACAGACCCCCAAACGCTCCGTCCCTCAAATCAATGTTTTTGCAAGGAGCTTTGCCTTTACTGGCTGACTGCAATCAGACATTTGAAATGCAGCAGGGGAAGAAATAAGTGAAAGCCAATCAAGGGGTAATTTTGCAGACAGCAGCACTTAGCGAAACTCCCGCAGACTGCAAGAGGGAGGGTGGACGCCCGGAGCCCAAGTGTGCAGGGAGTGGGACGCCGTGTGCTTTGACATGAGGACATGGGTGCGTCTTTGTGTGTGTCTGTGTGTGAGTCAGCGTCTTGCATGTTCCCTTTCTGCAGTCCTCAGGCTTCTATTACAGGTGTCATCATCAAGCAGCTCAGGCAGGTGACAGAGGCAGAGCAACGTGACAGGATCTGCCACCACACACGCATGCATGCATGCACGCACACAAACACACACACACACACACACACACAGCAGTCTGGCAGGATCTGCCGCCATATATATGCACACGCATAAATAGGGCGATCTGCTGCCACTACATGCACATACACATTGCCACTTGGCAGGACCTGTCACCACACAGCACACGCACAGAACAACCTGACGAGATTTGCCTCTACACACACCCACAAACACACACACATACACATACACACACAAGTGCACAGAGAGGCCTTACAGAATTTGTTGCCACATATGTAAAATGACAGCCGTTTATAGTGTATATGAAACACTACGGTTATAATTACCTTACACATAAACAGTTTCCTCTGGATCTGACATTTGGGCTCAGGGAGACTTTAATTATTCATTGGTTCTCACCTTGCGAGAGGAGAGATTGGGAGTCAGTCTGTATAAGCGCGGGACGCACCCAGGCAGAATTGATATGAATAAAGTAATCATTTATTCATACCAGTCCATTAGATTTGTAGCAGAGAAAAAAAAACTCATAAATCCATTTTTCCCCAAATGTCACAGGTGGGTGACATTTTCAAGATTTGGGTGGATTGTATTTATCATATTTATTCATTTGTGTTACAAGCAGGGATGGATTGTGCCCTGCTTAAGCTCGGGATTTCTTTATAATGAAAGTTTAATTTCAGCCTCAGGAAAAATAAATTATTTTAACACAGGCATGGGTTTGATGGAGACATAAGAGAGGATTTTGTTTTTTATTAAACTAGGACAAGGCAGGTTATCAAAATGAAATGATTTTGCTCTAATTTCCGTCTTGACTCAGCCCATGCAGCCCAGTCTCTCCCAGAAGCAGCATCGTCTGCCGCAGGCATCCCGAAACAGACGGCCACACGTGGAGCTCGTCTGCAGCATGCCGGGGTCTTTGCAGGCAGTGATTATGGAAATGGCACATAGCTCAGCAGCTCAGGTGCCTGATCAGAAGGTCGCTGGTTCAAATCCTGGGCTCATTCCGTGCACAGACCCCAAGCTGTGTATATGCGGCTCACTCCGTGCACAGACCCCAAGCTGTGTATATGTGGCTCACCCTGTGCACAGACCCCAAGCTGTGTATATGTGGCTCACCCTGTGCACAGACCCCAAGCTGTGCATATGCGTATGTACCATACGCATGCGTATGTATCTGTACAAATAAGGCAGCGCTTCATCAAATCTGTAGTGGCTGTCCATGTGCTCAGTCTCTGTCCTGAGGAAGTGGGCTCCTCTGGACCTGTACAAATCCTGTTACAGCACCCCTGGTGCCCCCTGGATTGAGCAGCAGTGAGGGGTCTGGAAGATACCACCCCACGCTTTCAGTTATCCAGCGCCCTGTGCCCATTTATCATATTTATGAGTTATCAATACATTATATTCTGTTGTTTAAAAGTGCAGAGAAGCAGCTGAACGCACAGCTGGGCTGCAATCCTTCTCTCATTGATGAATTCAATTAATAATTCACAAGGCTGTGTGGGAAAATGGGTGGGTCCAGAAAAAACTTTAATAAGAATAAACGCGAGGAAAGAAAACACACACACGCAACAAACACACATGCACACACACACACACACAAATCCAGAATTGTGAAAGCTGGGTTAGGCTTTGCCCTGAAGATGCTGAAATAACACAATGGCAGGAAGATCTGCAGGTCCTGGGGGGATACGGACTGAAGCCCAGCTCTGTAAAGAGGCCCAGCACTCATCCCTGTCCCAACCCCCCCGCAAGTGGCCACTATGCCACCTAGTGACCCGGAAGGTGCTGAAGAGGCAAGACAGGCTCGGAAAATGGCCCATTAGGCTCCATTAGGTGATGTGCTAGTCTGACCCAGCGATACAGCAGGTGGTATATGAGTGCCACTGGTTGTATTTTTAAGGACATCGAAATTCCAGAAATACCTCCGCTATTCTTCACCTTGGCTGACCTGACCTTTGACCTTTCACTGGTGTTACCTTGTTCCCAGACATAGGTGACCCAAGTTGGAAAGTAGGACATGCTACTAATATCCTGACGTGTTCCTGTAGCGCCCTCTTGTCCACCATGCAAACACCCCAAAGGGTTTGAAGCTATTATTCATTAGCGGTATCCCACTGCCGAACTATTATTCATTACCATTAGCGGTATCCTACTGCCAAAGCTATTATTCATTAGCATTAGTGGTATCCCACTGCCAAAGCAATTATTCATTTGCATTAGCGGTACTCTACTGCCAAAGCTCTGCCGCCCTGCAGCCAGAGCCCCTCCTGGAATGTCCAGGCAGGACAGCCATTTCTTGGGGCTTCCTGGGTAAATGTTAGTACTGTGTCGGTGCTGCCACTCCTCCTGTCCCATAGCTGCCAAACTGCATTTGATCTCTGGCATTAAGCCATTCAGAGATATTGGTCTTCAGGCTCAGTACGGGTCTGGCCCAGGTGGGTGTGCATTATGGTGGCAGGTGGGGTCATGGACATATTGGTATACTGATAGCAGTATACTGATATGAAGTTGTGGTATTATTGGCTGGTATGATATTAGAATGATTGTTTGTGTAATGTTTGCAATATTGGTATAAAGTTGTAAAATATTAACATAATGATACCATGTTGTTGTCGTGTTGGTGTACATGATACAATGCACCTGTTCCCTTGGTGTAACTCTGATGTACCGCTGGTGTAATGCTGGCCTAACGTTGGTAATACACTGCAATAATGGTGGTGTGACGCAGGCATTATGCTGGAGTAACACTGGGCAATATTACCAAAGACTTGTATCATGGTATTTTTTAAGATTCTGGTGGTTCCACAGTTAATCCAGATAATTTTTTCCCAAGTTCACCCTTATCGTGGCAGCAAGTATTTACATTAATAAATTACCTTTATGAATGTTTTTAAAAAGGTGTGTATAACCATATTTATTAGATTATTAAAGTATATTCAAATCCATAGCAACATGTTTTATTGATTATAAATATTGATTTATTGATTTATTGATGTATATTTAGCTCCATAGAGACATTTTATTGATTATTACTGCATTTAGCTTGGTGACAACATGTTTAATTAACTGGCATGATTTTAATAATTATTATAGTGATAAATTGATAATATTAGGGATTTTGCTTCACTGATATGCATTTAATTGCAGGCCAAGTTGTTTTACACATAACCCAAAATTTCAGGCACAGAGTGATGCAGTACCTATAACTACTATAATCCTAAACAGTTATATATGGAGAACTGTTGCGTTATAAAGTTAGTAAGAAGGGTACACACAGTTAACAGAGGTCCCCTCTTATTTCTCTCTGCACAGCTATCCGTAGCACTTATAGCAGCGACCAATATTATATTATTTGCTGCCTACTGAAGTGTTACAGCTGATATTTCAGCTACGCTATGGTATGGCAGTATATAAAACATTCATACCATATGGGAAATTTGAATATGTATACCGCCCTGAATGATACTGGAGTAACGCTGGTGTAATGCTGGCATAAAGCTAAAATAACACTAAAATTAGGCTGGTGTAATGCTGGAGTTACACTGGCATTACACTGGAGTAACCCTAGCAAAACGCTGGAGGAACACAAGCATAATGCTAGCATAACATTTGCATTATGCTGGTGTAACACTGGAGTAACACTGGAATTACAATGGAGTAATGCTGGAGTAACACTGGCGTTACACGAGATTAACGATGGCATTATGTTGGTTTAACGCTGGAGTAACACTAGCATTACATTTTAGTAAAGCTGGCCTAATGCAGGTATTACACTGGTGTAACACTGGCATGACGCTAGCGCAACACTGACATAACATTGGCACACAGGATACTCACTCTTGATGGGAATGATGAGCTGTGGGATGACGGGCAGGACCTTGGCACCACCATGCTCCAGCATGTCGTGGACACCCTGGCGGGCAAAGAACTCATAGGGGTGGCCCGTCTCACAGAGGCCGTCGAAGAACAGCGGCAGGTAGTGGTGGTAGTCCAGCCTCTCGATCTCCACCTGCGAGGGAAACAGCTACGGGTGAGCTCCAGCACATCTCAGGGAAATATGGCAGCTTTGCTTTGCCCACAGGAAGCATGAGAGGAAGCTGTGCAGATGCCGGCCTCGCTGCCGGTAATGACACACTCCCGGCAGGAAGCCAGCACCCGGGGGAGCGGAGAGCCGCCTCCTCACACTTAAACACTTTTGGTGTTCCCCACAAGGCCGGGGTGGTAGCGCTGCTGAGGCATGCAGTGAGACAGATCATTTTCACGCCTTAAACATGGCTATGCGAAACCCCTGAAGGCTAGCCACGCGGCCATGCCAAAATAAGCCCCGATCTAATCTGTTTGGAAGGGGGCAATATCCTGTAACGAGTAGTAACTGAGCCAGGGTTGTGCCGGACACCCCAACAGAACAGCTGCTGTCTGAGAGGATGGTGTGAGCTTCAGGGAGACACATGAAAACCACGCAGGTGAAAATGGCAGCAACCCAGAGAGCCACGCTTGGAGGTATCACTGCGGCCACCCAGAACCACCACGCAGCTGCAGCTAACCCTAACCCCTCCACCATGCTTCTACACCTTAACTGTAATGCTGTGGTCCATTTACCTTTGAGCTGGGAATGACGTCACACCCAAGTTAATTGCGTTCCAGAACATGTCAGAAAGCCATTTAGTAATATCAGCTCTAGCCAGGTTTGTTGTTAGCCATTGTTAGCAATGGCATTTGCTAACAGTGCATGTATTTTGCACTTATAAACACCACAGCAACATGTCTACAGAGAGTCGTTGGCCAGTACTGTGTGTTCAACTGATTTAATGACCTGCAAATAAGAGATAAGTAATAATAAACAGTACATAACTACAGCGTTCACTTCTGTTGATGAAGGGAGCAGCCATCTTAAATTCTGAGGTTGGCGTTGCAGAGGTTCCTCTGACTTTCCAAGTCGTAATTCTGACTTCAGCGGGTGTTCCAGTTGACATCTCCAACTCGGAACTGGGAAATTCCTGCATCCCAGTTCAAATGGAACACAGTCATTTCACTCTCCACCACCTGTTGTCTGGTTACACCAGATAAATGTTCCCTTCCAGGGACCCCATTGAATGTGTCAAAGGGGAGAGTGTGTTTAAGGGAGTTGCCATTGTGGGGGGGAAGGCAAGTAGGTCCTGAAATACCTGAGGGGATTTGTATTGATGTGTGGAGAACAGGCCCAAATTCACACACATGTCCCCATTCACGCTCTCACACACACACACACACACATACCTATACACACACAGATTTAGTATCGACATCTTTTGGTGCTTCTCCTCTGGCATACAGGAACTAACCCATACCCGACTTGAACCGTGAAGAGACACTAGTTCCAGCTGGCTTTGATTATCCACTGCGGATGGGGCGGCCTGGGAAAGGCATTTCCAGGTTTGGAGAGTGACAGTGACGTAAAACCGAAGAGTACATCAAGAGGTATTGTGTGCTGATTTCCACTAGCTCGTCTGTCAGAATCGCTGTGTTATGTTAGCATCAAATGCTAGCAGAATTAGCATTCACATGTATAAATTTGCATTATGAATCCATTACGTCTAGCTGTTCATAGTACTTTTTCAGGTAGGGGATTGGACATTTACAAGTCCTGTGTTATCGGGAATGCATCAGTACATCGCGATGAGCAATACTACTAATAATGAATAATACACACACACACACAGATACAGCCATACAGCATGGGATTAGAAGAAATGTTTTTGATGTCGGGAAGGTGTCAAGTGCTGCAGGGGTTTTTTGAGATTAAAGGCAGTATTTCCTGTTATGGGCACAATCATGGTAATTCAAAGACAGGCCCAAGAGAAGAGTATACCCATTACTGTGGAAACCCTGCCTACTATCAGAAGCACTGCGCTCACCTGCGGTTAGGGGGGCAGAGCGGATGGGCACGCCCTGTGTGCCGGAGGAGATGCAGTCACCACCGACACAGCTGTTCAGCAGCTGTGCAGCATAAAACGTGCGCGTAGACACGGCTGTGCTGGCAGACCGCTCGGCGGGACCTGAAAGGCGCGCCATGGCACAGAAACATGCCGTCCTCACACGCCTCCTGAACGTGCTGTCCCTCGTCCTGCTCCAAAGGCCCAGAATGCAATTAAATGAAGAAAGAGAGGGAGGGAGGGGTGCTGTGATGGAAGGAAGAGGAAGGAGGGAGGCAGGGAGTCTCCCCTCTCTGTGCTCCAGTTTTAAAGGTGAAGGAACTAAATAAAGCTCAGATGGAAGCGTGGGCGGGTAGCCAGGGAGCCCAGGCATGTGGAGTGAAGTGGGCCAGGCCTGTGCACAGGCCGCGGTCGCATCGGGGGACGTGCCGCCTTCCAGGCCTGTTCCGCTCCCCCCGGGCAAGATGGAGAGTCGTGCTGAGAACAGATGTCACGGCCTGTTTGAAGAGTCTCACTTCCTCTCTCTTCCTCCTGTCTTTTTGCAAAGTCTCCTTTCCAGGGAGGTGAGCCATCACACTGTCGTGCTGAAATGGAGCCCGGAAAGGTAGACAGGGGCAGTGTGCTAGGCGGCACGCTCCGGACACAGTGGCTCTGCAGAAAGTGATGCTGTCGATGGCAGCGGGTGAGGCTGCCCCCGGCACCTTGCTGGTTCCTCTCAAGGACTTTCTTCCTCTCAGGAAGGTCCAGTTTAATGCCCACCACACATTTGTGCCTTTTGAGGCCTGGGACACACTTGCATTTTCCAGATAGGAAATTCTTCTGGCTACTCAAAAAAAATCACATTAAATATGAATTGGCCTATGATACATTTTTTATTTTAAGTGCATCAATAGAGTTCAAGTGTTACGTACACAGAACTGCCTCTGCTGCTGAGATGCCCCGGGTGAGAGATGAGAACATCCCCTCTGGCCAAACAAGAAATGCGATGTTCACTGATCGGTGGCCATGGTGCATGGAGCCTGGCTAGTGCAGGAAAGCCCTACTCACACTTACACTCCACTTCCATCTCTGATTGGCTGAGTGGGAAGAGGACAATAAAGAAAAAAGACCTGTTAAAAATGTCAAGTGGGACTTGAAGACAGATTCTCTGTTACTCTAACGCTAATTGGGGGAGTGACTGTAAAATACGGAGCCATTAAATTAAGAGCAGAGCCTTGGGGGACAGGGCCAGCCCGCTCAAATGTCCCAAGCTTGTCACATGCTGCAGGCCCCGCCCTCAAGCCCAGCCCTAGGGGAGGTCAGGATGTACTTTCATTGCATCGACTGAGCAGGAATACTGAAGGTGGAGTGGTGGCGCGGGGCAGCAGGGTGGTGGTATGGCAGGAAACTGCTGAAAGAGAGTCATTAAAGAGCCATAAGCTGCTCTGGGGGGTCCACGGGGGAGGCCCGTGGATGCTTTAAAGAGCTGTGCAGCCTTAACTTCTGTGGGCGTGGCCTGTCTTCAGGACACCCCTGCTGGGCTCAGGGCTGGGTGTGGGCATAGCCTGCCTTCAGGGAGCCCTTGCTGGGCTCAGGGCTGGGTGTGGGCATAGCCTGTGGTGAGGTGCTCGTAGATGGAGAGCGGTCACGGCCCATGGGGGGAGTGCAACGCGAGGGGCTTGGGTTATGTTTGTTTTTTCCTGGGGAGGCACGAAGGACACGTCCCCTTGCTCTGCCAGGCGTCACAGGCCTTGTCACTTACTGGCTCCCCAGGCACACTGGGAGGGGGGAGCTAATTAGGAATAACGATTTCACTGTCAGTTTGCTGTTATAGCCTTACAGCCCCTGTGTAGCAGTGCCACTGAGCAGCCAATGCAGGTGGCCGCAGGGGCCGTGACATTAACACAGCCGGGGGACAGGAAGGCAGGCAGCCCAGGAAGCAGCCCATGCTTTAGGCCACTCCTGCTGAGACGTTCTGGGGGGGGGGGGTTAGGGGAGGTCAGCTTAACAATGGAGCTGGACACTAGTTTAGTGAAGCGGGAAGATTGCGGATCTGTTAAGAGCCTTGGGATGGACACTGCTTGCAGAGGGGTGAATAGGCTCCTCATTTTGGGCCCCCCATGGGCGGCTGCGGAGGCCCCAGGATTTCATAGCCTATCGCACATGGTGACCGGGGCCACATGGGTCGCTTTCCATTCACTACATGCTGTATATTTATGTGAACCAACAACATGGAACGTGAAGGAGCAGCCACTGCCACAAGCCAGCTGACATACAGGTTGTGCCAGGTGGAACCCTACCCCCCCCCCCCCCCCCCGAGACACCAGGTGTTTCTGTGGGTTGGGGAGGGTCAGCATGATGGGTGGGAGCCTGACTAAGCCCCCCATCATTTCTACACAGCCTTCTTTGTCATCCAGAGAGGTCAGAGTATGGCTGTCACCTCCCTGCACCTCCCTTTGTCAGTGTGCCTCCTGCCAGCCCGCCATGAGTGTCTGCAAACTCCGGCACCTGCTGACTCCACAGCCAGCCAAGGACAGTCGGCGGGCGGGGCTCAGCACGCCCCGTTCAGAACCCACTGACGCAGCCTGGCTCTCTGACCCACATGGCTCACCAGCCGACAACTGATCTGGGGGGGAGGGGGAGATGGAGCGCAAATCCAATCTTCAGGATCGCAGAGTCAGCAGCGTGCACTCAGGGTGCCGACCGGGCCGTGGAAGAACAGCAATAACAATAAAAAAGCGGCAGGAGGAGAAAAAGCGGCCAACCTGCTGACCCCATGCTCACGGGAAGGGGTTCTCACCCAGCACGGCCCGTACTCACGCGAAGGGGTTCTCACCCAGCACGGCCCACACTCACGGGAAGGGGTTCTCACCCAGCACGGCCCGTACTCACGCGAAGGGGTTCTCACCCAGCACGGCCCGCACTCACAGGAAGGGGTGCTTCTCACCCAGTACCCATGCACTCACGGGAAGAGTGCTTTTCACTCAGCATGCCCTGTGCTCACAGGAATACCCACATGCTCACAGGAAGGGCCGCTTCTTACCCAGTACCCATGTGCTCACAAGGAAGGGCTGCTTTTCACGCAGTACGCATGTGCTCACAGGAAGGGCCGCTTCTCACCCTGCATGCCCTGTGCTCACAGGAAGGGCCGCTTCTCACCCAGCATGCCCTGTGCTCACAGGAAGGGCCGCTTCTCACCCAGCATGCCCTGTGCTCAGAGGAAGGGGTGCTTCTCACCCAGCACGCCCTGTGCTCACGGGAATGGGCACCTCTCACCCAGCATGGCCTCCCCCCTCCCTTGTCGCCGCCGCCAAAACACGCCCCAGGAGCAGTTTTAATATCCAGGTCAAGGGCTCTGGAAGCACCAATCAGCAGGCCCCAGTCCTGCCCTATTAAACATGCTGATCTGATTGCTTTCATTCATTATTTAATGGAACCGCAGTTGCCTTGATGTAGGGCACTTTATAACAGTTTAAATTTTAAACACTTGAAAATTGACTGGTAATTTAGAACAGAATCTCCCACTGGTGGAAGTATACCGGGGCAAAGGACGAGGCCAATGGGGACAGCAGCGTCACAAAGCCACCGGGACTCCCGCTGGTCACCAGCGTCACCAAGATACAAACTTACCTGCAGCACCAGCTGGTAAGAATCTGCCTCATTACGCATTTATTCAGATTTTGTTTTAACTCCACAAACCAAATATAGCCATTAATTGCCTCTGGATTTGCACTCACAGGAACGACTGCAGCAGTCACTTAGATTTGTGATGCTGTAGAGGTGGAGGGGCAGATCCCTTTGGGATGGTAAGGATTGACCCCTAGGCATGAGCCTAGGCTACACCACACATTGACATCCACATTGCCCTGATTTGGTATGTATTGTCCAACTACTGTGAAATTTCTGCCGTCTCCATCTCTCATCCAGTTAATCAAATCACAGCCTGACACAGAGGAACAATCAGGCTCAGATGGACG
>JABFEB020000026.1:18819635-18831314 GCA_019775895.2 Stomatorhinus ivindoensis
TATCAGAAGCTCATATCACGTGGCGCAGCTGCTTCAATGTGAGAGCGTGACGTCTGCTTACACCCTGTTGCAAGTTTTGCCAAGCATTTATTCCTCCACGATCCAGTAATTTAGGCCAGAACAGGACTGATACCGGTACCGAATATCGGATCAGCGGGTCCCTAAACATGACCGCAAAAGCTCTCCGCAAAGGGAGGTGCTGCTCTGCTGGGATGTGAGGGGATGAGCCAGCAGGAGCACAGGCTCAGGTTTGCACAGGCTAAGTGTTTTCAGACAGGAGAAGCACAGCTTCCTCACATAGACACCCAGCTTCCTCACATAGACACCCAGGTTCCTCCCGCTGTGTGTAGATGAGGTGCGTCGCTAGCAAGGTGGCCTCCATCGGCATGCTGCTGTCGCTGCTTCTGTACGCGTCCGCGGTGAAAGGTAAGGAGGTCCATAATCCTCAGCACCCGACCCCTCGGCCCTGTTATCTGGCTCTTTAGTGGGGAAGGATAGGCATTTATACCAGGAAGGCACAACACTGATATATCTGTAATAAGCTCACAGGAGACACTCTGATTGGTATTTATTTGTTTATTTGTTGCTGTTTTTTGTTGCTCATTTGCTTATTTTTTTGTTGTTGTTAATAGAAGGAATCTTATGTCGATTTTATTTAGCCTTATTTGCTTACCAGCCCCTTTCTTCGGGGTGGTCGGGGGGTGTGTAATGCCACTTTTACAGCACAAACATTGGGGGGAGGGTGGTAAGTATGTATTTCTACAAGTGGGACACTGTCCACCTCATCAGCAGTGGGGAGTATGTTGGCCATGGCCCAGGAGGGGAGCGTACACACAGGGCGCATCCATGCAGCTATATTGTTCAGCCTTCAGCAGAATTTCACTGAGGATCTCCTTATTGTCAGGTGGTAAACTGAATGTTTCTCTGTGCGGTTACTGACTGTTTTCTCAATGCCAGAGAGGGAGCACACAGACAGACGTCAGCTAAGCCCAACACCGCCTACCAAAATGCTTCATTCGAACTACTATAACACTACAGCGTTAAACCTCAATCACCATGCCATCCGGGAGGGTTTCCAACTGTATTCCTGGGTTTGTTTATGTCTAAAGTGGTTTTCATGGAGGCAGCTTGCGTCTCGGCATCTGGGCTTCAGTCCAGCCTCTGCCATTGCATTGTGGGCCTGCTCTGGCCTTTCATGAAGGTCTGCCTTCTCTTTAGTGTCGTTAGCACCATTAAAGGCCCCAGAAGGTATTAAAAGAGGCAGTTACAGCACATGCTGCAGCTAGCATCCACCTCCAATTTGAATGGTCGAGTGAAATCTGGAGCAACTAGGACAGGGGAACTACTGAGCAACATCTTAATGGAGTCAAAAGCAGCTTGACAAGCTGTGGACCATACAAACGGCACGCCCTTTTGAAGCAACTGGGTCAGAGGAATTACAACATCAGAGAAATTACGATAGAAACATCGATAATATCTGGCCACCCCCAAGAACCGTTTTAACTCACGTGGCGTTTGTGGGACGGGGAATAACTGGATAGCTTGGACTTAGGCATCCAGAGGCTTAACCAACCCATGACCCATTAACTTTCCCAAGTAACTAACAGTACCTTGTCCAAAATCACAAGTTTAGGACTAACGAAGCATCTTTTAAACGAGCAAAAACTAGTTCTAGGGATTGCATATGATGTTCCCACGAATCGGAATAAATGACAACATTGTCTACATACACCTCACAATTTGGGATATATTTGCATGAGCCGCTGAAAAGTGGTCGGGGCATTGTGTAACCCGAAAGGCATGACTGTGTATTGGAGGAAGACGTCAAGGGTAACAAAAGCAGAAATTTCTGATGTGCGAGGGGCTGCCAATAACCTTTTAATAGATCTAGTTTAGTTACATATTTGGCAGACCCAATCCAATCTACACAGTCTTCCATACGTGGAAGTGGGAAAGCATCCGGCCAGGTTACGGCAATTACCCTACGGCAATCAGTACAGAACCGAGAAGTTCCATCAGGCTTGGGGAGAAGCAAACATGGGGAACTCCAGGGGCTACAGATAGGCACAGTGAGACCAGTTGTTATCAAATAGCTGCTTCCTTAGTCAACAAATAACGCTTATGCGGGCTGACACAGGGTGCTGTTTAATGGGGACATGACCGACAACATCTATATCATGTTCTACAACAGAGGTACACAAAGGGGTATCCAAAAACAGGGAATGAAACCTACCTACAAGGGACATAATGTCAGATTGGGCAGCAGAAGGCAAATGGGTTAACCGGCTATGAAGAGTCTGAAGAGCTTCTGAATTTGGTAAGCAAGCACACAGTAAACAATTTTTCCCTAGGTGTAACTCATCATCCTCCGGCGAATAGTTACGGATTGAAAAAACCCCTACTGGCGTGGGGGTAGGGAGAGAAACGGACAAAGGGGCTGAAACTGAATGGTTGAGGTAGGGTTTCAACATGTTAACATGACAAACCCAGGACTTCCGCCTACGATCTGGTGTTTCCACCACATAGTTGGTAGCACTCAGCTTAGAGCAGACAACATAAGGACCTGAGAATCGAGCACAAAGGGAGGAACAACAGGAGTAACATAAGGACACGGTCACCAGGCTGAAAAGACTGCTCTATAGCAGCTTAATTGAACTGTGCCTTCATTTTGACTTGGGAGGCACCTAGAGACATCCTAGCTAGGGCTCTAACAGCAGACATATGTTCACAAAGGGAACTAGCATATTTCAGGAGGTCCTGTGATGGTGAAGGCTTGTTTGGTGACAACCACTGCTCCTGAAGCGCTTCTAGGGGACCTTGAATGGAATGATCAAACATGAGCTCAGCAGGGCTAAACCCAGTTGACTCCTGGACGGTGTCGCGGATAGCAAAGAGGAGGAGGGGCACACCCTTATCCCAGTCTTTCCCTGCATCTAAACAGAAAGTGCGGAGCATGTTTTTAAACATCTGGTGACACCGTTCCAGCGCCCCCTGGCTTTCTGGATGGTAAGCGTTGGATACGGAGTGATGAACTCCCAACTCACGAACCACTTGGGCAAATAGTTTTGATGTGAAGTACCTTGATCAGACTGCACGTACTTGGGGAGGGCGAATGTAGTGAAGAATTTGATCAAGTTCTTCACTATATTGGGAATGTAAGACTGCAAATGGGGATAGCTTCCGGGAAATGAGTTGCAGTGCACAATAATGTAAATAAATAGCTATTGCCCGAGCAAGTTTTCGGTAAAGGACCGAGACAGTCTATAAGTGCCTGCTCGAAAGGTTCACCGATCGCAGGTATGGGCCATAACGGGGCTGGAACAATTACCTGATTTGGTTTGCCCACTACTTGACAGACATGACAGGACTTACAATACCTCTTTCTATCTGAATTTACTCCAGGCCAGAAGAAATGACCTAGGAGTCGGGACAATGTCTTTTTAATTCCTAGATGACCCGAACATGGGTGATCGTGGCCGAGGGACAATACATATGCCTGATATTTCTCTGGCACTACTACCTGATATATCGAAGACCAATCGAAAGATGAATTCGGAGGTATCCACTTACGCATAAGCACTTGATCATGAAGGAAGTAAGCGGTGGGATGATTCTTCAAGTCTGTCTTCTCGACAGCGGCGGCACGACAGGACTCCAGGGAGAGATCAGCTCCCTGAGCCTTAACCAGGGCTTCCCTCGTGGAGGGAACTTCAGGGGGATCGACAACAGGGCGAGCAACAGAGGTGTCGAAATTGCATGATGAAGAAGTAGCTGGAGAGGAGTAAGACATAAAAGTATCAGCCAGGTCAATGTCCGCGAGTTTACGTCATCAGGCACATGTGAGCACACAGGCCGAAAACACCTTGGGATGTCCCACAGCAACATCATCTGTACCAAGCATTGGTTCGGGAACGACTTCAGGGAGAGGAACAACTCTTTCCCCTGCAATGTCATTCCCTAGAATAAATGAAATACCCGGAATGGGTAGGCGAGTCTGGACCGCAACACGTACAAAACCAGAGAAGTCAGGGCCATTTATGAATACATTGCGTAAAGGAACAGCCGTCACGCACAAATGAATGCCTTGTACTAGGACACTGGTACCACAATATGACGCATTATCAAGAGGGACAGTGCCTTCCATCAGAAACGATTGGGCAGCACCCATATCCCGCAGGATAGTCACAGGGTGTCGCACATCAGTCTCACTGAGAGAAAACTGAACCAGAGAACACAAAGGGCTGGAAGGCAGGTTCCACTTCTTAAGATAGGGGTGAAGCAACGTCTATACCAGCTACAACCCCCACCTCTTGAGTTACGCCACGAGCTTCCTTTCATTTAAGGGCTGGGCATACTGAAATACGATGACTCACCTCATGACAGTAAAAGCACTCACCCTTCTTCACAGACGGTGGGGGAGAAGCAGGCACAAGGGAGGACGTAACCGGCCGAGGCTGAACTTTTCGAGGTAACAGAGTTGGAGGAAACACGGTTTTGTGCATAAGCACAAATTCATCCGCGAGGGTGGCAGCTTCGGTTAGGGAAGCTACCTTCTGTTCATCTAAGTATACCACTGATGAACACGCAATCAGGACACAGGTTTTAAACTCTTCTAACAAAATCAACTCCCTGAGCTGTTCAAGGTTACACACACCACTGGCGGTACACCACTTATCAAACAGGGTGGTGTTTTCCCTGGCGAATTCTACGTGGGTCTGGCTGGGGATTTATTAAGCTTCCGAAAACTCTGCCAGTAAGCCTCAGGTACACGTTCGTAAGCCCTTAAGACCGTAGCTTTCACTTTATCATCATCTTGGCTGTGCTCTAATGCGAGGAACAACAAAAGCGAAGAAAGGACGAGCCTAATTCTTGCGCCTTACTCACTAGCTTACATTCCAACAGGAGAGACCAAAGATGCCTAGGCCAGTTCAAAGTTGTGGCAATGCGCTCAAATTTGGAAAAGTAGGCACCTACCTCATTTTCCCGAAACACTGGAACAAGCCCGATATGTCGGCTAACATTGAAACCAGAATTACTCCCATCCTGAGGGAATGGCAAACTCAGGGGAGATCGTGGGCAAGTTCGAGGAGCATCTGTCGCATCAGACCCGTCTCAGGCGAGCAGGCCAGAGTGCGGAGACGTACCTGGTTTTGGCACCCTGCGCGGAAGAGGCACCAGCTTTTGTTCGCCCATGCTTAGCTGTCACAGTTCCATCTCCTTCCCAGCCTCTATTTCCACAGCCCGGAGACGGAGAAGCTGTGCCTGGTACTCCTGCCTCTTGATCTTAAGCTCGAGTTCCCTTAGTCGAATTGTAAGCAAGATCTCCTCCCTGGATGAGCGGGGACCAACGAGATTAATGCGGGGACCCATCCCAAGATCATCACCGCCAGCTTCCACTGCAGCAGACGCATGGACAGGACTCGACCCAACACTCGCGGAGCCGCCCACCTCAGACAGGATACTCTGCTGAATCAGCTCATCCGAAAGGACCTGCTTAATCGCCTGCTTAGAAACTTCAGCAGGGAAAACCACATTAAAGAAGTCTGCTATCGCTAGCAGATCATCCTTTCGGCACTTATCGAATTGCTCGAGTGTGGGGAAAAGGGTGAAAGCGACGAGGTCAAACTTGGCCATAATCACTAATACTAACACCACCCCCCCACATAAAAAAAATCCACCAGTCAGATCCGAAAAACAAAAACGAAGCTCCCAACTACAGAGAAAACAGCAGACAGAAAAGCAACAAAAGCGAAGAAAGGACAAGCCCAGAAACCCAGGAGGCACCAAAAAGCAGAAAAGAGGAACAGATGAGCCTCAGTCTAGGGTTGGGGATCGCCAGAAAGGTAAGGGAAAGGGAGAGGGGAAGACGAGACAACCAGGGAACGGGAAAATGGAGCACAGGAAACAAAGGGATCTTTTTTTGTATTTTTTTATATTTTTTCACAGACATGTTAACAAAAACGAGGTGCAACAAATTTCGGGAGTGACTAAGACCAAAATAACCAAAACAGCTAACGCACACATCCCAAACTAAGCTAACTCTAAGGGTAATGAAAACAAGAGGAAACAAAATGACAAAGGCTAACTCCCTAACCAAAACAACAGTAAACACCACATTCGCAGAAACAAAAAGGCAGTCACTCCTTACGCACTTAACAGACATGTACAGAAAACACACAGTCCAAAAACACGGAATCCAAAGGGGCGAGCAAAGAGAGTAGTCAGGAGTTAAGCAAGAGTTCAAACCAGAAGACAAACAAACCGAAGGCAAAGGTACAAATAGGGCAAAGCAGTAAGTCAGAAACCAAGAAAACCAAAACAATCATACATAGAAGTAAATCAGAAACAGCAAACCAGCACAGCAATAGCAAAAGACGAAGCTTGAGCAAGAGCTCGAGCCAGATGTGACCAGCAGGCTTTATCCTCGGGCCAGGGTCAGAGGTCAGAGGGCGGAAGGGGCATGGCCAGAAACCAGGAGGTGGGCTGAAGCAGCAACTAGCAAGTGGAGCTTGGGGCATAAGACTGAGGTGTCCTGTACCCATATCCAAAACACTTATGGCCCATAACACTCGTCATGCCTCCGCTCTGCCTCAGAGCATCCACACGGCCGTCTGCTGGCACAGGCCCAGCATGGCTGCCAAGTACCGGCAATCTTGTCAGCCTCCTGTGTCTCGTGCTGTGGGTGTAGATGGTGCCTAGAAAGGGGGCATTTTGTCTCTTTGGTAGCCTTTTGTCACTGCCCAGTCCAATCCCTCGAAAGAGTGTCTCCTGAAGGCCTCCGGGCTGATGCCAAGTCATCTTCTGTGTCTCCTCCAGTGAGATGGCTCCTTCTCCCAGATTGATGTCAGAAGCTCTGCACCAGGGCTTTCCTTAACCTGATGTTCTGCCCAACAGGGATCTCCCCCAGCCTTAACATCTCCTTCTCCAAGGGAGCACCAGTCGTGCTGGTTGGCACAGAGGTGCAGATGGTGTGTAACTCCTGGCTTGGAAGCCAGGGACGCCCCACATGGTACCGGCTGACTCCACATGACGGGGCCATAGTCATGTCCGGTGATGTCCTGAATCTGCATAATGTGACAGTGCAAGATTCCGGAAGCTATGCCTGTACCTACACTACAATCCAAGATGCCAGCCAGCCCGTTAACCTGACAGTGATTGGTACGTGCTGCTTCACAGACACTTTGCTCGGCCGCTCAGCATATTGGTACGTGCTGCTTCACAGACACTTTGCTCGGCCGCTCAGCATATTGGTACGTGCTGCTTCACAGATACTTTGCTCGGCCGCTCAGCATATTGGTACGTGCTGCTTCACAGATACTTTGCTCGGCCGCTCAGCATATTGGCGCCCCCCCTTTCCCGTAGCTGCCGCACCCCCCTGACAGGGCTCGCTGTCGCTGTCTCCACAGAGGTGCTCCCCCCCATCACGGTGGCTGCCGCATCCAGCATCTTCTTCGTGTTCGAGGGCCAGATGCTCACGCTGAGGTGCCGGTCAGCCTCAGGTGTCGCCGTCTCTCCTCTCGTGGTGTGGAGCTGGGAGAGGCTGGGTATCAATGCCTCAGACAGCGCGGGTTCGGGCCAGGAGCTGAGCCTGAGCACCATGGAGCAGAGCGGCTACTACCGCTGTCAAGCATACCTGTCCATGGGGGGTATTGAGCAGCGGCAGACCAGCAGGGCCCATGCAGTTCTCATCCTCCCCCAGCCAGGTGAGCTTGCAGGTGATGGGCAACGGCACTGTGTGTGTGTGTGTGTGTGTGTCTGTACATGTATGTGTGTCTGTGTGTGTGTGTTTGTGTATCTGTGTGTGTGTCTGTGTATGCATGTGTGTCTGAGTGTGGGTCTGTTTGTGTATGTATGTCTATATGCTTGCGTGTATCTGTGTGTGTATGTCTGTCTATGTCTGTGTGTCCGTGTGTGTCTCTGTGTGTGGCTGTATGTGTTTATGTGTGTGTGTGTGCCCATATGTGAGTCTATTTTATCTTGTGTGAATTACAGCATCCTCAGATAGCAGATCTTTCATCACAGACTTTACAGGAAGGTTTGCATGAGTCAGTGGAAATTCCCCACAAACACAGACATGTGAGAACGCCCTCCAGAGTGCGTGTGTGGGTGTGCGTGTTTGTCTCACAGGAGATGTGTGGATCACTGTGTCTCTGTGTTACTCCTCTGTAAATACTAGCGACAGGGGTTTCTCATTGGGGGGGCTTCATCAGGCACACTGCTTCACTGACTCTCGGCCCGCCACCCTCCCCACGAAGGCACTGATTCCTGAACACCAAGACTGGAGAGGGAGGGGGGCGTCTCTCACAGACAAATGAGAATAAGACTGGGTGCTTCGGGAACAGAAATGCAGTGATACACAAAGGCGGGTTAGCGGTCCAGCTGTCAGTCCCTGTGCACGCTAGCTCAGTGTACGTCTGCAGGAGCCATGCAGGGGCCTTGACAACTATTTGACCAACGATCCCCGATGGCAGCAGTTATGTTGGAGAGGCATCGTTATGGCGACGACATGACCTTGCGATGGCAGTAAGAGATGATGACTACACTGACTGGCAGCCACTCTGCCCACAGGGCTTGTAACCATCGGCATTGCAGCGTTTGCCCTGGTCCTGCTGGCCTGGACCATTCTGCTCCTGATACTTCTGTACCTCCACGTGGGACGGGTTAAAGCAAGCAAGGCCCTGAAGCAGATGGACAGACAAGCTCCCCCTGGAGGTGAGTGACACAAAGTGCAGCATCGCATTACGGCTACCTCGAGGTTGCTGAGAGGCGGCTGAGTTAGTAATGACTCCTTCTTTCTTTTCCGTTTTAGGTCTGCCGGGGTCTCTGACCTGCATGCAGTAAGCAGTTGGACACACAGATAGCAGATGCAGCTTTGTGTGTGTGCGTATGTGTGTGTGTGCTTGAGTGGGTATACCTTACCTTACGTGATAAATACCTGTTTTTCTCACTTTTGGGGACAGGTTTCCTCAATTTAATAAAAAAAATCTATGACTACAATGAAAAAACTAAAAATGCATAAACTCTTGTATTTTGCTTGGTTACTTATGGTTATGGTTAGGGCTGGGTAGGGGTTAAGGTTGTTAGTTAGCATTAGCATTTCTAGCATAGAAGTGAATGAGCAGTCCCTATAAAGATATGTTTACCCGATGTGTGTGTGCGTGTGTAAGTGCGCCCTGCTGGGTTTATGTGTGATGAGTGTATATGAGGTCACTGTGCCACGCTGTACCTGCCCATAACCCCACAGTGCTGCTGTACCTAAATCCCGCCTCTCTGCTTATCAGGACAGTGCAAGGGCCCAAGGCAGGAGGAGACATTTACATGAACAAAGACCTGGCGGAAACCTACTGTGACCTGAACCCCTCCTGGACGGAGAAGGAGAACTTCTACGGCAAACTGAGCTGAGAGTCACGGCCGACGGCCTCCTGGAAGTGGCGCAGCGCCGCTGCTGAAGCATCCAAGCCATATTACTGCAGAGCTGGAAGCCAAAGCGCTTGGCGACGTCCCTCCCTGGTGGTCTGCCGTCGCTCTGTCAGTCCCGCTTTGTTCCTGCCGCTCCCCAGGCAGCTGCTTGTCTTAGGGTGCTTTGCTGGGGCTATTTCTCGGTAAGGGGGAGTCACCATCTATTATGTCTTTCTAACACTTTCAATTTCCTGAATGCTGATGTATTGAGTAGATCAACAAATAAAAATAAAAAAGGAAATGATTTAATTACTTTGGCAGAGTGTTTAACACACACTAATAATAAATGTGGTGCAGAACCTACAAATTATTAATTATATCAGCACTGGGCAGCATCATCGTACAACAATACACGTAACTGTATCAAAGGGCTCCAAATGCCAGGCTGCGCAGAAGAGGCGCATCCTGCTCCACGACAGTCACAGACTGCCAATCCTCACACTGGGCACAGAGCGGGAAGGAGCCAGGTGTCGACACCGTCGCATGCAGGGACACATGGCAGCAGATGTAGTAGAACTAACATCATTATCTCAGACTGAGAGACAGAAATGGTGGGGATTCAAAGAGCAGAAAGGAGAAGGTGGCCCTTCCATCAGCCCTCTGACAGGGGCCTTTACCGCAAACACCGCTTGTTTACTTAGGGGTCATGCTGAACTGCAGGGCGGACAATGTGGCAACGTGGATCCTGCACAGCAGCGCTGCGAAGGCTGCTTTGAGGCGGTGGATAAACGCAGGCCAAGTGCTCAGTTTCCATTATCTTCCAGAGAGAGAATTCGCCTCGGTCTTTGCAAGATTGCTGAAGTGCAGGAAGTACATTTCTGAGAAGCCAAGAACATTACGAGAATTCTGTGTGGGAAATGACAGGCGCTCTTGCTGCTGCTTTCAGTCATCAGTGTATGGGTGTATGTTCACTTCTTGTTTCTGTACATTTTCCACAAATAGAAACACATCTGACTGGTGACAGTGGAAATGTGGAGAGTACCCTTGATCTAAGAAAAGAGCACTGCAGAAACAGGAGTACTGCCTCCTGTTTCTGCTAGAAATCATTACCGCTATTTTCATGCTTGATTCTGGAAATCCAGAGAGCCCAGGATAACAGGCAGATCTTCAGACTGCGGTGTATGATTCCTTGTGCTACATCTTTCGTGTGGATGGTTATTATCCAGACACTCCCAGAAAAGGTTTACGCTTTAAAATGAATATGCATACTTCTGGTGTTTTGGCAAGCTCACAGCCTGCCTGGTGAAGGAGAGAAGATCTTAACAGCCTCAGATGGCCTATCTGGGGTCTCTGTTCCAGGACAGTGTGCTACCTGAGGGTTCCCTGTCTGAGGGATGAGTTCACAGAGCAGAAGCACCTCTTTTGGCAGCAGAGTCACACAGGTAGGAGGAGACCGACAGGCAGAGTCTCTCAGAGAGGAGGAGACTGACAGGCAGAGTCACACTGAGGGGAGGAGACCGACAGGCAGAGTCACACAGAGGGGAGGAGACCGACAGGCAGAGTCTCACAAAGGGGAGGAGACCGACAGGCCGAGTCTCACTGAGGGGAGGAGACCGACAGGCAGAGTCTCACAGAGGGAAGGAGACCGACGGGCAGAGTCACACAGAGGGGAGGAGACCGACACGCAGGAAAGGGCAAATAAGGACTGAGAGGGCAAATATCATACTTTATTACACTTTAATGGAGACATAAATAAATAAATAAATAAATAAGCATACAAGCCCGGATTTCATACTCCTAAATAAGGATGTATATGCAGCTCTGGGAAAGATTGAGAGATCACAGCAAAATTTTCACTAAATTTATGCCTATGCGCCTTAAATGTGTAAAATATGTTTTTAGCCAGCCTGGCTCTTGTCTTCTGCTCACTGAAACCCATTAAATCAGACCTAGATAAGATTTGGACAACTCTGAGTTATTAGTCGAATCAGATGGGCCAAATGGCTTCCTGCTGATTGTGACTTTCTTATGTTCTAAGGGCTTCTTCATTGCTTTATAGGTCTTCAGTCTTCATACAGGAGCCTTTCCTAGCAGTGCACTTCACACCTGCCCTTAATGTTTGCCATTCTTTTTGAAGGTCACCTGACGTATTCCTCTGATTTATGAGGCAGTGTTGGTGTTCTGACATTACAGCATACCCATGGAATAGCGTACTCTCAGTTAGAACGCATGCATAGAACAGAATAACATAATGTTCTCCGATGGCCCATAAATTTAGCA
>JABFEB020000026.1:18836607-18852271 GCA_019775895.2 Stomatorhinus ivindoensis
AGCCTCTCCGACAGACTCACATCACACAGAGGCCAGGTACAGCCTCTCCGACAGACTCACATCACACAGAGGCCAGGTACAGCCTCTCCGACAGACTCACATCACACAGAGGCTAGGTACAGCCTCTCCGACAGACTCACATCACACAGAGGCCAGGTACAGCCTCTCCGACAGACTCACATCACACAGAGGCCAGGTACAGCCTCTGACAGATTTACATGCAGTGGCAGCGGCCCGCACACTGACAGGGTGGCGGCAGAGGTGACAGTGAAGCACTTTAATGAAAATCACAGTTCTGACAGGTAGGGGGCGCCGTTTCTCATGCCGCTTTCCAGCAACAAGAAGCAGTCTGAATTCCAGCAAGAACCATCAAGATGGGTCCCCCGGCCCGGCCCAGCGAGGATGGCACCAGGCAGCGGCGAGGTAGAGGCAAGGGTTCAGCCGGGGGAGCCTTCAGAAAACCACAGCCGTGAAACAGTGGAAAGGATCGAGCACAAAATAAATAAAAATGAGAATTTCAAAAAGGGGTCCCATGAACTCTGCCAGGGGAATCGGACTTCATAAATATACGTGTACATCTGCTGATAAGGGCCAGCGTTAAACAGGAGACAGGAGAGCAGAGTACTCGGGGTGGGGTGGGGGGGGGGTCACTCCCGCTGTTCCATCTTGACCTTTGGTGGTTTGAGGAATGTCCGCACCTTCTTCTCCTTCCTGCTCTTCCCTTTGGCCTGGAAGCTTCTCCAGCTGTCCACGCGACCATCCCGCGTATCCTAGGAGACAGAGACCACATGGGCCTAGACCCCACGAGAAACAACCGCGGAAGACGACAGACACCCAGGCCAGAATGTTCTGCCATGTTTATGGGAAAGAAAGTGCAGGATAAAGACTCTAGTTTTAACATCAACACACATTTATCATGAACGACTGACATAGGTGCAAGTTCTGCTTTTGGTGGACAGAGAGAATGTTTCTCGCTGGGCCTATTAAAGGGAACTTCTCCACTCAGGAGACAATGCAACTTCCTTTAGGCAGGCAGGAAGCTGTTTGGTGGTAAGCAAAATTGCCACATTGTGGGGCGAGACCATTTATAGCTACTTCATGTTCCCAGCACTTTGCTCTGAGCCACCCTCACCGCTAATCCAACCAGCACTGCAGCACGACCTAGTGGCCAGCAAGTGCATTAGCACGTCTAACCCAAGCACTGGGGGATGCTCTGTTACCTCAAAGTTCTTTTGCCATTCCCTCTCACGCTTGACTTTCTCCTGAGCCTCAATCTCTTCTTCCCTTTGCCTTTTCCTGCATGAGGGGAGGAAGCCAAATAAAAGAACTGTTGCAATCACTAGGGGTCTCAGACCACAACCCCCATCCCCAGACCCTGCGGTGCCCCAACCCACCTCTCGTGCATCTCCTTGGTCTCCCGCTCCTTCCTCTTGATTTCCAGCTCTGCAAAAAGCTTCATGGTCTGCTTGTAGACTGCCTGTCTGAACTGAGCAGGCGAGAAGCGGCACACAGAGCGCTACAGGTCAGTGGCACGGGGAACCTCAAGGGGGCACTGCACCTGAGAGGCTTCATGGCGACTGGTGGCGTGTGAATCTCTTTAAGGGCTTCGGTCGTCATACCATCTCTGGGTCGTCCTCCTCTACCACCATGACCTTGCCGTCCTTCTTCAACTGCTTCTTCTTCTTCTCCATCTGACCCAAGATGACAGGCAGCAGCATGAAACATTCAGGGCAGTTTCAGCCCAAAGCTGGTTTCTGTCCATCAGTCGCTGCCAACTGAATACTCTCTGGGAGCAGGTTTCACTCAGACCTGCACATGACACCTACCGGGACCTGCACATGTCAGCTACCAGAACACACACACAACAGCTACCGGGACCTGCACACCACACTCCCAAAACACGCAGGACAGCTTCCGGGACCTGCTCACAACACGCACAACAGCTACCGGGACCTGCACGCCACACTCCCAGAACACGCACGCCAGCTACCAGGGCCTGCTCACGACACTCTCAGGACACGCACGACAGCTACTGGGACCTGCTCAGGACACGCACAACAGCTACCAGGACCTGCACGCCACACTCCCAGAGCACGCACAACAGCTTCTGGGACCTGCACCCCACACTCTTAGGACACGCACCACAGATACCGGGACCTGAATGCAGTCAGTGCAAGGAAAAGGACATCAGCGGAGGGGGACTGCCTGGCCAGCACCCCCACTCACGGTCAATTGCAGCCCACCTGACATTTAAGTGGTGGCCTGTCTTACACACCTCATCACCTCGGACCCGATACTGTCCAGGCGTCTGCTCACCATGTGCTCCACGTGCTCCTTCCCGGCATGGATCACGTCTATGATTCGCTTCTTCTGTTCCTGGTCCAAGAGCAGTTTGTATGCCTTGTCCACCGCTAGAGAAGAAGAATAGAGGCATCATGGAAATAAGACTGTGCAGCTCTCACTGACTTATCCAAGGTATAACTGCATCTCACAATGTTTAGTGTTTTGGGAACAGAATCTGTCACCATCCAGACAGAAGACGGAACATTCTTCAGAAAAACCATTTATATGGCTGCCAAGAGTCAACTCTGACTTAATACATAATAATAATAATAATAATAATAATAATAATAATAAAAATATTTGACTATCTAACATCATGAAAAAGCCTGGGCATCTGATGCAACCACAGGGCAGGAAAGGTTTTAGCAGAGAGCTTACAATGAACTGGCCAGTACTAAAATTCTCCAGAAGCACAATACCTTCAAAAGCTTTCTGGGCTCTGTCTGCATCATCCTGGTTCTTGTCTGGATGGACTAGAATTGAGAGCTGGGGAAGAAAGTCTCCAATTATTATGCAAAGATATTTAGTGGCATGTACTATCTGAAGAAATCCAACATTAGCCATAATCGCCACATTTCTTTAAATGCAAGCGCTAAAAGACCCCTATCAGTAAATATGAAATTTCAATTCAGCATGCAAAAAAGGTGGGTAAAGCAGTCACCTGCCGAAACCTCTTCTTTATCTCTTCGTCTGTTGCTTCAGGGTCAATTTGAAGGACCTTAAAATTCAAACGACCACGACCGTGAGACTGTAAATGGGACGACAGCCTTCCAACACCCGCTGGCATTTCACTGCTCCTCTCATGTTGTCCGGGTACAGGGAACGCAAACTTACCTCAAAGGGGTTCAAATTGAAATAGGAAGATCCTGGCCTGGTTAGCCTTTCTATCTGCTGTGCTGGTGTGAGGACAGAGTCTCTCTTTTCAATCTGCTTCACCTAATAAGAAAATGCAGGAGAGTTACAGCACCTTCAATAACAGTGTATGGAGGCTGGTTTACTTAGCAGGGGGATAACTCAGTCGGTGGCAAGTAAGCACTTTACACGAGTACCGTAATATTTAGAAATATTTCAGAAATGAGAACATGTTTTATTTGCAATCATTATTTCACCCCACCTCGGTGTAAAATGTCTGAAAAGCAGCATCATCATCTTTAGTCGATATAGCCATGTCGCCTTCTTTAGCGGCCATGTCGGCTCGGGCATACCATGATGACGTCAGGCGGCGCACCTTTAAAAGGTCCAATGTTAGCATGATCTGATTGGCCGGAGCGTTTTCGGCTCCTTCCACGCAATTAATCCGCCCATCATTAACAACAATTAACATGTGAATTATAGCGTTAAAAAGAATGAGCTGTGGCATGAGTGCCTGGATAGTCACTCTTTAAACATCATGTCTCCTTTACTTAAGCAGGGTTGCAAACACTGCTCCGCTGGCTGGAGTGAGATTTTCAAGTTTTATTACTTCGTACATAGTCAGAACGGTTTGCAAACAGCCCCGACGGCTTTGATGCAGCTAGTATTAGGTTCATAATGGAATAATATAGATTTCCCGTAAGATTTCGTGCGTGACCGAGAGAGTTGGTAATCCTGCTTAAGGCGAGAAAATGCGCAGAACCACCAAGCAACCAGTATCAAATTTCAGTCAGGAAAAGGAACCGAGAGAGGTAAATACTTAGTTTATTTTCTGGAAAAAAGTCAGACGTCACAATTTAAAAACAGAAATTGTCCAAAGGGCAGCTTTACAAAATGTAAAATTGTATACAGAGAATTATTTTAAAATTACAAATATTCAAGTATTTCCAAACAAGACAAAAATCAGAAATTTAAGAGGAAAAGAGTACCTGAGAGAACAGTGAACAGGAAAATAACAGATTTACTGTGCTGCAAAAGGGAACCAAAAATTAAGGGATAGACATGTTTGATACTTTCCTCTTCGTGGCATTTTAAAATTGCTAAAAAAGCAGCAAGTCTATTGTCTGTAACAGTGTGTAAAGCCCTAGCACCCAGAAGAGCAATTAAACAGTAAAAACAGGAAGAGTTATCCTCCAGGGATACTGAGGCCAGAATCAACAAGGATTCAGGCACTGGGAGTAGTCAGTAATATAATTCTCATACCTGCTGTCAAAGTTACCATTAAGCACCTTTGGAAGCTGATGGAGACTCAAAGGTTATACAAAGGAGAAAAAGGCAGAGTCTTTTTTTGCTGAGTCTGAATTCAGTTGTGTCATCTTAGTAGTGTGTGGATTTTTGGAATGATCAGCCAGCCACTAAAAACAATTTAACTCCAGTCCAGGGGGACCCTCTTATTGGGTGATTGAGAGGCTGCCCCCTATCACCTCCACCCACACCACCCTCCATGGAATAGGTTCCTGGCTTAGACAAACTGAGCAAAAGCCAAAGCAGTTCTCACTGTTTGCTCACGCATTCTCATCAGCAAACTTGTACTTGGCGTAGACGATGAGCATGACGACAGACATGACGATGCAGAGGGAGCCAACCACTAGGTATGCGATCCCAAGGAACTCGTTCTTTCCTCCCATCCAAGTGACATTGCTGAACACCACCTTCTTACGGCCAAAGTCTTTTACGGCATAGTCTTGAGAAAGGACAAGTTAGGGATAAACTGGGAACAGCCATTATGGCACAAAGCACATTACCGTCAGAATGAGGACGGGAGACAATCAGTACCTTTAAGAATGACTAAAGGTGGTCTGTTAACCCACTCAAAAGGAGTCCTGCCTCTTGAAAGTGAAAGAATCTTCTCTAAACCTGTGTGCCCCTCCCCCCATTCACTATGCCCCCCCCCCAAAAAAAAGACTCCATTCTCTGTGCTCTGTTTGTGAAGTTACACCCAAGTGGTTAAACCAGCAAGACAGGTTTATAGAAACCTGCCTGAGGCTGGATCCAGGCCGGTAAATAAGCCAAAGAATCAGACCATTACATTTCACCTGCTTTTAATAGAATTGAGTAGACTCTACCAGAACATCTGGACTTAAGCAGATTCTGTGGATGGATAACTGGTCAACTAGAATACTGACAGACTATGAATTTAGCAGGAAATTCCAGACAGAGGGATTCATAATATACTCTGAGCAGGAACTGAGTAAGGTGTTGGTGAGACCCATCTGCAAGTGAAACAATCATACTTGCACCCAAAGGATACTGTACTCAATTTGGAGGACATAGTCCCCAGGAGGGAGGCCCAGCGCATAGTCGCCACTGCTGATCCGACGGTACAGCTTCCGGAAATCTGGCAAAGCCGCCGTCCTCATCCACACCAAGAAGTCTTGGTTCAAGAAGCCGTTGTTGTCAGAGTCTACAAGGTCAAGCTCGTAGGCAGGTTTGGACCAGTTTACAGGTTTCATGGTGCCTGGAACATTGGATCCTGATCAGTAAATTGGGGCTTTAAGTGAGAAATCGATATACAAAAAAAGGAAAGGACGTGGATGGAAAGGGAAACAAGTAGTGCCTGGTTTGAGTGGTTCTGAAACCTAGAGCGAGGTACAGACCATTGAGAAATAGAGCCTCGTGCAGAAGCTGCAGTTACCAGCACGAAAAGGACACTTACCATTAAAGGCATCTAGCAGGGAGCCCTGTGTAGAAGGATTCCGAAATTTAATATTATAATCTGTCCACCAGGCAATGCCCTTCCCATCCAAGGGAACCAGTTTCTTGGTGCCGTTGATGATCTGATACAGGCTGAAGGTGTCTTTAGGGGAGTAAATCAAAGGCAGAGTGTGACATCTGCACAATAAGCCACCAGAAGCACAAGATGGGGGGCAGCAGAGGGGCTTAAACGGTTTACCATTAAACATGCTGTTGGCTATGGACCCACATGGTGCGATAGGCTTGTTGTCGATATACTGGTATGGAGCACATGCATCAGCGGGGCTCTGTGGGACAGCAAACACATTTGGCAGAACGGTGGAAACCTCCACGTCATATCACCATCATCATAAGGTCTCTCTACCTTAGTCGGATCTCCCCAGAGCTGGACGTCATCTCGCGACACCCCATACTTGCGATAGTTCTGGTAGTAGTTGGACAGACCGTAGTACAGAAACACAGGCCCCTGTGGAGGAGAGAGGGCCCGCAGGTCCACGGCTCAGAGCCCAGGAAGCTGCCTGCACAGCAGGATGATCTGCCTGGCAAGACGGTGCTGCACGTTACCGTGAACAGTGTGGTCAGAGAGAAGGTCACGTTGCAGATGCAGGGAATGGTCTGCATGTTGGCACATTCAGAGCAGTCGGTGTACTGCCCTGTACCCGTGTAGTCCTTCTGCAAATCCACAGACACTTAATGAGAATCACAACTGAGGTACATTCAGTGACGTCAACCTGCCCAAAAGCCCAATCGCTGGATACAGAATGGATGAGCACTCTGGACTGGACACAAGCCAACGATCATCTGGCTGAACTGCAGAGGGCCCATGAAGATCGTCCCCTCCACCTACCTCCAGCACTTGAATGTTCTGGGAGGTGATGTAGAGGGCCACCCCAATGCCGATGAAGGCCATGCCAATGAGGAAGAACCCTGGGATAACAAAGTGGGCAGACAGCATAGGCTGCCAGGCGGGCAGACGCTGCTGCGTGAAGGCAGTGTTGTCTGGCCGATTGGCTGCCTGCTGGCTCTTCATGCTGCGGCGTCAAAGATGCTGCTTCAGAAAAACGCTGGGAAGAGGTGCTGCAGCCGCAGGAAGCCGAAAAGACTGAAGGTGATCAACTCTGACAAATATACATCAAAGCCAGTCTTATCCACATAGGAGCAGTGTGTATGTAGGTTTTTGGGATAACCTTTAGGTCAGCTGTTCAAACCCAGGTGTGAGGACAACCAGTCCCCTAATTAATAATCTAGGGAGTTGCAGTGAAAACCCACACTAATGTAGAAGAGATTGCCCACCCCTAACCTAAAACATTAAATAGGGTAAATGAAGAATAAGGCTGATAATAAGCAGTAGTCCAGAATTGCACTATAACAACTATATTAAATTTGACTTCGACAGTAACTATAAACTACACGCTAAAGAGCAAAGCAGCTTTTCCAGTTAAGGCAAATAAAGCTCGATTACTGTAACACCCAAATTTACAATCAGAGCTTCCTGCGAAGGTATAGAAGGTACCATCGACATTAACCAGGAAAACATACAAGTAAACGTCATATGTAGCACTTATTTGCCTATCGGATGTATAAATATCGCCGGTTCCGTAACTGCCCGAGTATTCCGGTACAGCCCGTTGCCAAAGGACTCACCCCTTTTCCTGAAAGTAACGGGAAAAATTGACCCTTATCTCCAAAAATAGACAAACGGTTAAATAGTACTCATCGAAGGAAACATTTTCTTGCAATAAAAAGCCGTTTCTTTAGTTACTTAACGAAGAGGCGTATATTGGCTTGGTAGAGTGTACTCTCACCGTACCTGTCCAGGTACAGCCCAGAGCCGGGGCAGGTGTGCACCTATTTCCGGATCACCCTCCTCACTGACGTCTGCACCGGAAGCCTGCAGCCATCTTAATTTTAATATACAACATGGATTATAATTGAAGCAATTAGACTACCCAGATGTATGTAATTTTGAAATAAACGGGGTGTTCTGCGCACTTCGTATGTTGACTAATACAATTTGGCGCTGGTGACGTCTTGAAATTTTCCAAGACCGCTTTTTATCGTGAACGCGCAACGTGTCTTTATCTCGCTGATGCGCGCACCCGCGTCTGCTCTCTTTAGCAAACGGTCACTTGCAGAGATGCCTCCCTGTTCGCGATTGATAGGATTCGCACCCAATCGTCGTATGTGAAACCCTGTATCGCTTTTCTATGAGCCAATGGGATTAAAGAGTAGGCGGGACTGTGGGACGGAAGGCTCTCGTACAGCGCTTTCTTTGTGCTGATAACTGCGGGCTTCTAGAGGTAAGGTGTTTGTTTTTTGGTGAATGGTCACTGCACTAGTCTTATGTCAGGACCATCGCAGTGCGTTTGAATGTGCCCAGTTAGGCAGCTTTGTTTTGGGGAATGTTCGAGTTTAGGCTAGCGTTATTTTTAGCGTCGTCCTAGTGAGTTGGTGCTGAAGCTACCTCACTAGCCTGCTCCTCTGAATAGCTTTAGCATTAGCCTTAGCGTGATACTAATGTCTTGGTACAATGCTAAGACGTGTGCAGTTTCTACCTATAGATTTAAAGTTAACCACTTTCGTTTCTTTTTTTAAATGCATATTCCATAAGACTCGCAAGACAAAGTTGTCAGGGAGAAATATAGTATATAGCTAATTGGTAAGCGAACCACTCTTTAAGACGCGGGGGGTGGGGGTCGCTGGTTCGGTCCTCATCTTCATGGTGAAGCAGTTAAATTTGAAATTTGTCGGGTATAAACCCGACAAATTTTAAATAATTAGCAGGGAGCCTGTGTGTGCCCGAACAGCTAACCCTAAACCAGTGACTGAGCCGGTGGGAGCGCTATGCACGGTCAAGTTAATCGGAGAATAACTTTCAGCGTGATCAGTTTTGAATCTATCCATCCATTTTCCAACCCGCTTATCTTACTGGGTCGCGGGGGGTCCGGAGCCTATCCCGGAAACAATGGGCACGAGGCAGGGAACGACCCTGGACGGGCACTCTCACACACAATTCACTCACTCATGCACACCTATGGGCAATTTAGTAACTCCAATTAGCCTCAGCATGTGGACTGTTGGGGGGGGGGGGGACCAGAGTGCCTGGAGGAAACCCCACGACAAACACCATACACGTAACCCAGGCAGAGACTTGAACCCAGGCCCCAGAGGTGTGAGGCAACAGTGCTAACCACTGCACCACCATGTCACCTCTCTGTCTTGAATGTAGTTTAAAAATATCAACTTCCTTTTTTGGAGGGACCAGTAAATGTTAACATTTTCATTCAACATCGTGTTTGTTTTCCTGCTGGGTGAGTTAGTTACAAAGACATGGTGTTTAATTCAAGGAAGAAGTCAATATTGAATACACTCGGCTAAGGTGCAGAAACATCGAGCCTGTCCCTCGAACACGGACTGCTGTCCCTTGCCAATTAATGGGTAATTTAGGCAGTAATCCCAGTCTTGTCCTTTGGTTTTTGTTTGTGCACTGACAGGTATCTGTTAATTTGGGTCTTTAGGCGGTATGAATTATGTTTGGCCACTAGATACGTTTTTAAAGGGGCACTTCATCCCAAAATAATAATAATAATTATAATAATAATTTTTCAGATAGCATTAATATTTATCTATCTAGATTGTTATGGTGAGGTTTGCCTAGTTTTGAGATATTGGCTGTAGAAATGTCAGTTTTTTCTCGAATATAATGGGACCGAATGGCATTTTTTCTGTTGTGATTAAAGTGCCAAAAAACAGCAACGTCTCTTACCTGAAATTATGAACTAGTTACATAACATAATCCACAGAATGTAGTTAGCAGTTTCACAGTTCATTGTGTACCTGATAACCCATAAGAAGAATTTTAACCAATAATCAAATGGTTAAAAAAATTTTACGTTTGCAGTGTGATAAACGCATAGAAGCTAGAGAGTAAAACAAAAAATATGCCTGGATACATATTCTGCCAACTTATGAGGACGAAAACTAAACTGACTCGTTTCCCGAGGTGGTATCTTTGCACAGCGAGGGACATCAGTGCCATTTGAGCTGGTATTTACCGCTTGTTGTGTTTGTCACTTTTTTGGTGTGTAGTGAGGGACACACATCCCGTTCTAAAAAAAAAATTGTATGAATTAATGATTATTGACTATCGGTGACAAGAAAATCCAAAAAGGACATGTCTATATTCTACTAAATTCCACACATTAATTGTATTGCTACGCAGAAGAGGGTGCTGGGGCAATACGGTTATTAAAGATGTTTTTTCTTCCACAGGAGAGATCTCGGCACTCCTCCATAATGTTGTCCAGTAAGAAGTCAGATGCTGGGTCGTCATCGTCGTCGACCTCAGGATCTGGAGGGGACAGAGCCCCAGAGCTGCCAGCATCAGGCCAGCTGGCCCCCCCCAACTCTTCCTCAAGCTCTTCTGAGGGTGGGGCACCCAGCGACCGCTCCCTGAAGAAGAAGGAGCGTGCATCGCCCAGTGGGGAGCAGGGCGGCCCCCTGCTGTCCCACCCCACAGGCCCAGGGGCCATTGACCAGGACTCGGCCGAGGGCCGCAGGACCAGTCGGAGGAAAAGGCCGAAAGTAAACACCTTGGCGGGGTCCTGTGGAGATTCAAGCTCAGAACCAGGGAGCTTTGGCTGGAGATACACGCTCAGAACCAGGGAGCTTTGGTTGGAGATCCACACTCAGAATTAGGGCGCTTTTGTTGGAGATACAAGCTCAGAACCAGGGAGCTTTGGTTGGAGATTCACACTCAGAACCATGCAGCTTTGGTTGGAGATCCACACTCAGAATTAGGGCGCTTTGGTTGGAGATACAAGCTCAGAACCAGGGAGCTTTGGTTGGAGATTCACGCTCAGGATCAGATGGTTTTTAGTGAACAGTCAGCAGGCAGGTTAGGGTAGAGCGGTGGAGATGTCCACGCAGGGCCCGGTTTTAATGGTGCTTGCGCTGTGCCTCCTGCTGCAGGTGGAGTACCGCGAGATGGATGAGAGCCTGGCCAATCTCTCCGAGGATGAGTACTACTCCGAGGAGGAGAGGAACGCCAAGGCAGAGAAGGAGCGCAAGCAGGTGGCTCCGCCCCCGCCCCCCCCTGTTGAGGAGGAGAACGACAGCGAGCCGGAGGAGCCTTCCGGTGAGCATGCCTTCCACTCTGTTGCCACACCGTGCTGCTCCTGGTGGCTCGTCACATGGTCACACCCAGCGGCACCTGCCTCTCCTCAGGGGTGGAGGGCGCCGCCTTCCAGAGCCGTCTTCCCCACGACCGCATGACCTCCCAGGAGGCCGCCTGCTTCCCCGACATCATCAGCGGCCCCCAGCAGACACAGAAGGTGTTCCTGTACATCCGGAACCGCACGGTGAGCCCAGCTTGGCCCAACTGTCGAACAGAGCCCGTGCAGCCGTTTGGATAATGGATGAATCTTTTGTGTGGTGGTGGTGTTCATGAACAGTAGGGGGCGGTGTATCCACGTGTATGGCTATGTGTGGGGACAAATCACCGGTTCTGTTTATAAATGTACACAGGATGGGGGTGCTCTGCTCACTCTGTACCCTGCCCACAGCTCCAGCTTTGGCTGGATAACCCGAAGGCCCAGTTGACATACGAGTTCACGGTGCAGCAGCTGGAGGCCCCCTATAACAGTGAGTTGGTCCTGATTGGATTGGGTAGTTTGTGTCCCTGGGGATGATTTGATTGGGCAGCCTTGATCTCCGCAGCTGATTTTCTTGAGTGGCCTGGGTCCACTGGAACTGATTTTATTGGGCAGCCTGGATCCCTTAGGCTACAGGGTTATGTTGTCATTTCCTGTTACCTGTCTGTCTCACTCTCTCAGGTGACAAGATGCTGGTCCACAGGATCCACAGTTACCTGGAGAGACACGGACTCATTAACTTCGGGGTGTACAAGCGTGTGAAGCCACTACCCGGTAAGTGCAGTGCCGCCTCAGCACCCTGGCCAGGCGTCGGCTCACTGAGCGCTGCCACGCTGATAGAAACGGGCAGCTTCTGCCATAGCTATGAGTGGGCAGCTTGCTGTTGACTGCATGACGACCATGTAAATGGACGAGTGGGAAAACACGGCTAACATTCTTTAGTTGTAAAACTGCAGTGGTTTGGGGCAAAGTGGCTGGTGGAAAAGTCCCCGATACGGCTGCCATCTTGAATATGTCTCTGTGTGGTGCAGCCAAGAAGACGGGCAAGGTGATCGTCATCGGGGGTGGGGTTTCTGGGCTGGCTGCCGCCCGGCAGCTGCAGAGCTTCGGGATGGACGTGACCGTGCTGGAGGCCCGGGTGAGTGAGACACACCCCCCCCCCCACACACACACACACACACACACGCTCACAGTACTCACTGAAACGTCTGTCGTGTGACCACTCTCCAAGATAATGCCTTAATCTCTCTGTGGCTTCCCATGGTATCTTGGCAGAAGCGGGAAGCCCCGTTGCTTGAAGCCTCTGTGCTGATCTGTGTGTGCGTATCTGTGTGTCTCATTCCCATCCCATCAGGATCGTGTGGGCGGGAGAGTGGCCACCTTCCGGAAGGGCAACTATGTTGCTGACCTGGGGGCCATGGTGGTGACCGGCCTGGGTAATACACTGCATGTGACACCTCTTTAGCCCAGCAGAGGGCAGCAAACACAAACTAGTGAAGCTGACACTGTAGGAAATGTTGTTGCTCACTTTGCATATTTGTTTAACCGTCAATTTGTTTAAGCTATGTGAGTACAACCACAACTGAGTCCAATCTGCGTTTTCTGTGAACTGTAGGTAGATGTATATTTAGCATGATTTGTCTGTGAGGAGGAGATGATCGCAAATGTTCTGAGAGGAGGGGAAACCAGAACTGAGGTACTTGTTTGCTGATAGGTGGGAACCCCATGGCTGTGGTCAGCAAGCAGGTGAACATGGAGCTGGCCAAGATCAAGCAGAAGTGCCCACTGTATGAAGCCAACGGTCAGGCGGTGAGTGTCTGCAGGGTGGCGTCTGCTCCTGCAGGGGGCGTTGTGGGCCTGGCTCGGCGAGCCATTGGTGCTGAGGTGGCTGTGTGTGATTATTGATGCAGCCTTTAAGCAACCCCCAGCTGGCCTCGCGTCCGGCTGCCTCGCCTTGCCTCTAAGCCTCCCATTCCCCCTCCAATAGTTGTAGTTTTAGACTAAGTTTTTTTTATTATTATTCGAAAAACCGTAACATGCAGTACTGGCTGAGCTGGAGCTGTACCGTGTGTGAGCAACTAAGAGCGAACGGTCCCGGGTTTTGCTGTAGAAAGGCCATCAGTGTGGGTTCGGTGCTCAGCGTGCAGGGATACTTAAGGACGATTTTGAGCTGATTATCTGAGTGGACGGAGCCTGGATGACTTTTGTTTGAGTTTGACGTTCGTTTCTGTTTGTTTACTTAACATGTTGTTTTGTTCCCCTCCCTTTTGTTTCTCTCTGTCTGTCGGACTCCCCATCGTGTAAAAAGGGCGAGAGATGCACCAGCGTATGTACCGGCCTCCTCCTCATTTTGCTTTTGTTCCTTTTTGTTAGTTTTATCCTAGTTTTCATTAATCTTTAAACAAGGTGACGATGCATGATTTTCATCACAGCTGGAGTGAAGTGACAGTCACTAGATGCCATTTAAATCAAGGCCATAACATCAGGCATGATGTCAGGATGTGCATAGGAGTGAGAGAGCACGCGTGTTTGTTTTGTGTGCATGGAAATGCGTGTCCATGTGTGTACGGGAGTGTGTGCGTGCGTGGGAAGCTGGAGGCTACTTTAGACTCATCTTCATCATCACCGCTGCCATAGTCACCAATGTCACCAGGGAGATAGACTCTGGAGTGGGCCCTGCTCCGGATGTTGTGAAGATGTCCCCGTCCAAGTGTGGGTAACATGGTCATCAGAAGGTGGCTGTTCCACACGTTCACAGCCCCAGATCGTTGAGGAGTTCTGGCGCACGACGTGCTGACTACTCCTCACCATCGCTCCAGGTGCCCAAGGAGAAGGACGAGATGGTGGAGCAGGAGTTCAACCGGCTGCTGGAGGCCACGTCCTACCTCAGCCACCAGTTAGACTTCAACTTCCTCAACAACAAGCCCGTGTCTCTTGGTCAGGCCTTGGAGGTGGTTATCCAGTGAGTGATAGCCGTCATGTCACACGACCATATGTCTGTCATGGTGCAGGGAAGCACCGTGGGTAATGTAGTCCATCCATCCCTGAATCTTCAGACTGCAGGAGAAGCATGTGAAGGACGAACAGATTGAACACTGGAAGAAGATTGTAAAGACCCAGGAAGAGCTGAAAGATCTGCTAAACAAGGTGTGTGTATCAGAAAAGTGGGGAGGGCACCGCTCTGTGTTTAGGGCCCCTCCTTCAGGGAATGAACGTGTGTTGTTCCATGCCCCAGATGGTGGCCACCAAGGAAAGGGTGAAGGAGCTTCATCAGCAGTACAAAGAGGCCTGCGAAGTGAAGCCGCCAAGGGACATCACAGCAGAGTTCCTGGTCAAGAGCAAACACCGCGACCTGACCGCACTCTGCAAGGTGGGCCGCGACCTGTGTGCCGTGCTCGGCAGGGGAGGGCTGGGGTGGAATGCACGTGATTCTGGCAGGTTTGACCTCTGGCCTCTACCTGCAGGAGTATGACGAGCTGGCAGAGGCCCAGGTGAAGCTGGAGGAGAAGTTACAGGAGCTGGAGGCCAACCCCCCCAGGTCTGGTCAGCATGGCCTGCTTGACCCTTTGGGGCTCTCCTTGGGGGGTTTCCCTTTGACCTTTCGGATTGTGCTGAGGGAATGAACTGTGTGTCTGTTTCTGGCCCAGCGACGTGTACCTGTCCTCGCGGGATCGGCAAATCCTGGACTGGCACTTTGCGAATCTGGAGTTTGCCAATGCAACGCCCCTCTCCACCCTCTCCCTGAAGCACTGGGACCAGGTGAGAGTCTAGCAGCCTCCCATGCACTGATCCCAGCTCAGCTCCACTGGGCATCGTCGGCAAGCAGAGGGACATGATGACTTTGAGGTCCTTCCTTTCTCCACACAGGATGATGACTTTGAGTTCACGGGGAGTCACCTGACTGTCCGAAATGGGTACTCCTGCGTCCCCGTGGCCCTGGCAGAGGGTCTGGACATCAAGCTGAACACAGCCGTGCGGCAGGTCCGCTACACGGCCTCCGGTGAGTCCGGCGGTGTGGTGTTCCAACCACGCCTGAATGTGAGGGTCCCGTGGTGCGATTGTGGCCCTGTTGTGGATGTTTCTATGAGCCCCTCTCTCTCTCTCTCTCTCTGTGAGCAGGCTGCGAGGTCATCGCTGTCAACACCCGCTCCACTACACAGACTTTCATCTACAAGTGTGACGCAGTGCTGTGCACGTTGCCACTGGGTGTGATGAAGCAGCAGCCCCCCGCGGTGCAGTTCGTGCCCCCTCTGCCCGAGTGGAAGACCTCGGCCATCCAGCGGATGGGCTTCGGGAACCTCAACAAGGTGCGGCGTTTCTGCAGCTCTGTGCTCCAGGGAAAGAACCTTTTGATTCAGAAGCTAACGGGGAAATTGTCTCAAAGCTTAAATTCTGCCCCCTTCACACCTGACACTGGTGCACTGTGCAGTCCGGTGTCCAGGACAGTGTCTGCAGCTTCTATCTACATTTGCTGTATATGTGTATTTCCTTCATTAGTATTCCTGACCGGAGTGAAGGTCATGCTATGATGCACCAAGGTGCCCGCCTCCCCCTCAGCCCCC
>JABFEB020000026.1:18877386-18890216 GCA_019775895.2 Stomatorhinus ivindoensis
GGGGGGTGAACAGCCGGGCGTGGTGGGGTGGGGCCACCATTATCCAGCCGCTCCGTCACTCAGCGGACGCAGGAGCAGAACAAAAGGCCAGGAGAGAGAGGAGCGCTTCACAGAAACTGTGGGACACCCCCAGGCCCCCAGCAAGCTGACAGTGGGGACACCACCATATCCCCACCTCACCTACGAGACTGATCCGCAACCCCCCCCCCTGAACTGGCAGCACTATGTAAACAAGCCATAAACAGCCTGGTGACGTCGATCTGTGTCACACCACCTGTGCTCTTCACATCGCTCTCTGCAGCGATGGCCCTGCCACCAACCTCAAACTCCCATGATCCTCGGCCTCTGGCCCTCCGACACATACCACTGGTAAAAGGAAAACTCGCGTTCTACCACCAGGCTGCGGGGGGGGAGCGTTGGGCCCAAAGCAGCCAGACAGCTGTCAATAGCAGAGAAACTGCCGACCACTCACAGCTAAATGGAGGCAAGACAGGTAGGCAGAGGAGGACAGCACCAGGAGGCTCGGCTGTGCGCCCCTGCCCTGGCCCAGCTGTGCCTGCGTGGCAGCGCCGCCTCTGGGCTGGGCGGGGGCGGCTCGCCGGCCCACGTCTCTCAGACAGGTCACAGCACATCTCTGCTCGTCACACCTGGGGCCTGCACTCCCGGATACGGCATCTAACTCCCGTCTGCAGTCACCGATGCTGCCTGCCTCCACCACAAAAGGCACCTTGTGGGGGTTTGGGGGGGGGGGGGCAGCTGGCCCTCGTAGCACACTGTGACATATACAGCTTGACACAAGCCCCAAGGGGGGATGGGGGGGTACATGAAGTGCAGCCCCCCAGGGATGCAAACTGGTTCAGCATACTACAAAAGACCCTATATATTTGCTGACGTCGATGTCTTTGCGTTGGCTGCAGTAGCCTTCCTCAGACAGGACAGGGAGTCGGTTTAACAAGCGAAGGGTCTGCGCCAAAATAATCAAAACTGCACCAGGAAAATGAGAGAAGCGCGTTGAGCGGGATGGGGCAGCTGCAGGCAGCGCTTTCTGTGCACAGCGCAGGCAGCGGATACGCATGCATCTGCATTATCGGCGTGTTCGCCTGCACGTCCAAAGCCGGCACTCGTGCGCACCAAGGGCAAAATCACACAGTGTCCCGACGGGGACGCTCTCTGGGCAGCGGGGCAGAGACGCCTGCCACGGCCCGCCAAAGGTATTGAGTTACGGCGAAATGCCCCAGGAACGGAATTTGTTCATCTTTGTACTTATATGGAAAGAGAAGGAGCTGAAGGCTATGAAACAGGAGAGTGCGGCCGCCCGGTGTTCGGCGATCCTCTCCGGAGGTCTGGCGGTGCTGCCGACAGGGCAGCCGAGTCGCTCTTTTCTTGGCGAAACGCAAAACTTTTCCTGTCCTATGACCAGACACACCAGAGAGACGAGAGACGCTCGGTTCGTGTCCGCTAGGAAGTTAGGACACCCCGCCAGCGGGGTCCGGAAACACGGGGCGCTGTGTCACGCAGGAAGCCCGGCAAGTCCCGGGCGGCACCGGCCGGTTACACGGCTTCTTACGGAGCCCCGTCGGTGGGAGCGAGGTTACACGCTCCAAAAGACAACAAAAGCCGCCCGGCCGCCCGGCCGCCCGGTCCGAGCCGCAGTTCTGCCGTCGGCCGCCGGGGGAGGAGGGGTGAAGGCGCCCGCGGTCCGGAGGCATGAGCCCCCCCCCCAGCTCCGTTCGGCGTCCGCTTACCTCGCTTTACGGGAAAAGCGCTTTTCTCAGCTCTGCTCCGGCGCAGGGACGCAAATCCTCCGACTTTCGCTTCTTTTCCCAACCAGCCACGGCTCTTCCTTCCCCCGGCTCTCCCTCCCCGCACTGCGGCGGAACCATCGCATTCCTCCGGCTCCTAACAATGAGGAAGGTGGGCTTTCCCCGGCCGCTCAGGACCCGCCCCCGCCCTCCCCGGAGTCCAGGAAAGACGGAGAAAGGAGAACAGCAAAGGAGAGAAGTGGGACAGGCCTCGGAATATAACCGTCCCCTGCCGCCAGCGCCTCGCCTCGCCGGTTCGGTCCGGCTGCGCGTCTTCCGTGCCCGTGCAGCTCTTTCAGCGATAGTCAGGCGAGGTGCCCAAAAAAGGCGAAGAAGGGAGTCGGCATTTCACCGGAGTTTCGTGAAAAAAAGAAGGGGGGGCATGAAGGACGAGAGAGGGCTGATCGCGGGAAGAGGGTGGGAAAACATCAGGGACGTCGTAACTTAACTGTTTACTGACTTTTAACTAGTTCTTGTTCCCAGAAGTTACAAACCGCACAGGGATGCTCCACAACCAAGAAGTTTTGGAACTATATGAACAGAGCCGTGTAATTGGCTTTAAAGATTTGTATTTTATCTTAAATTCATACAAATTAAAATGACCTAAGTTTTAAAGTATTATTTTATTGCAAATAGTCAGCTGTGAGCTAGCACTAATGTATAAATCGCATGCCACAGCACATCGCAACAATTACTGTGGTATTTATGAACTGCTTGAAAACACTTTACCCTATAATGCCATAAATGGTAAATTACATAATCCAATGTCAATCTGAAAAGTTACTGAGTAGCATCTCAGCCCACATTCCTGAATGAAGGGTTCCAGAAAAATCCAGGTAGGAGTAATTTTTGGGCTGCCTGGGGCTGTAACTGAGTCACAGTATTTCAGGCTGAAAACAACATGGGCCCATGCCTGCATGCTGAGCCCGTCGGTCCTGTAAGGCATGAGAAACGTCCCAGGTGTGAAAGCAAGGAGTTCCTCTGGGACCAGGAAACAATTACTGATTAGATTTTTTTTTTGTGCAGCTCCTCCCCAAGAGACGTCCATTGCGAAAAAAATTTCACGGCAGGTGTGTGTGTCAGGATGCCCTGGGAAGGAAATGGCAGAATTTATGAACAATATCTGATAGCTGGGAACTGCCGAGGAGCAAGGTCATTGCAGCTGCGAAAGGAACATAAAGCACAGGTATAGGACAGTCGGGTCAAAGGGCGGCAGCCTGGAGTTGGCTCCCACAGCTAGTCACCTGCAGGCCTGTGTGTGCCACATGCCTGCCAGCCAGCCGTGACTGGGCAGGAACTGCACACAAAGTTTAGATTGGCCCCAGTGCCAGATTTTACAACCGCAATTAAGAAACGCTTTATGGCGACCTGTTCGGTTGCCATGACAAGAAGAGAACGAGACAGCTGCGCCTTTGCCTGACATTTTAAATGCGTACATGTGTGAGGATGTCCATATTTTACTCGTGGACAATGTCCCAGAGTAAAATGTCCCAGAGTGAGTCCAGAGTCGTGAGGAAACGTGGCCCAGTGCAGGCCTGGGTGCTGAGTGGGGAGGGCCTGCTCAGAAAGTAGCAGGGCGGCACCTTGTAAGACCCACCATGCAACAGGAAGTGGAGCTAAATGATTCTGTCCTGACACGGGTGTCCGCAGGAAGCAGCTCGCTCCAGCATGTTGTAAGTACTCCCATCCCATAGGGGGGGCTCCAACAAACACGTCTCGGCAAACTCAGAGAGTAGCAAAAGGAAATGGTGCAATACCCCTGCAGGATCTTACATAAACAAACAAGCTCCCTCATTCCTGTGGACCCAGTCTTGGCCCCACCCGGCTGACTACTGACATGAAAGGATTCTTCCTGTTCACTCTGCATGGGTGGCTGCAAGTGAAGTGACTGAAGAAATCCTCAAACATTCCTGGGAAGAGCAGAGCAAACGAATAAAGTTCGGCCCAGCCGCCTGTCCAACAGATGCGGGTCACACTTTTCCCTGACTTCGTTGGAGAGCAGCCCTCTGGTGGTAGAAATGGTAACTTCAGCACATAAACCACCCAAAAATTCAGAATGTAAGCTGCTAAAACGTGACAAAAAACAAGCACTGGCCTGGCCAGTGAGTATATACTGTCCACGTGTACTTCAAGATTCCTTCCTGTAGGGTCTCCGGGGTGGCGATGGGTCTCGGTAAAGACCCTTACACCTCCAGCCCACAGTCACACACGGACCACCGGTGCCCTCTAACCCTGACCCCCAATCCGAGACTCGGTGACTGTCTGGGGGGATCCCAGGCCAGAGAGTCCATATAACTGTGGATACCTAAGGACCACAGTAACCGTCATCTGCCCACTCTGCGAACGCAAACGCCACAGCACCTGTGGGGTTAAAAGCCCCCCCCCCCCCCAACACACACACACACACACACACACACACACACACACTGCCTGGACAAATTCCAAATTCCTGGCTGCGTTTACGGCAACCAGCACCTCAGCTGCCGTGTGCCTGCCTGACAGAGGCGCGGAATGTTGTGTTTCTCCCTGGTCCTTGGAGTTACTGTGCTGTACCTGTTGTTTATCTTGGGACGTCCTGCCAGGCTGGGCAAGATAAAGTATCGCTGCTCAGCACTCCCAAGAAAGAGGCAGGCGCCATGGGAACCACTCCAGGAAAAAGGTGTTCTGCGGGAAGGCGCTCTTTGGAATGCGGCCCCCCCCACCCATGCTATCCCATAAGCCTCTTGGGCTCCCGCCAAGGCTGGTACACACCTGAGAATGATATGAGTGTTTGCGGCCACTTCTCTGTGGGATGACTTCCTTCAGCACATCTTGCAGAAGGGTGCGAGAGCTGGCCTCCATTGGGATTTCAGGTTACAAGCTCCGGGATGAAGTGCTGACGTAGATCCTGTCTCGCATGAAAAGCTTTTCTGTAGAGAATGGGCAGGTGTTTCAGTGACGCCTGCTCCAGGGAAACTCCAAACACTAGATCAGGAAACTGAAGCCACCTTGTCTGTAATTGCTGACATTTTCACCTCTTACACCATAAGATAAACTCAGCATCAGAATTTTATTTGTATTCTTTCGCTATCAATCACCCCTGTGTCACACGCACTGTCACAACTGCCTTCAGGAGAGCCCAAACGTGATAAACCGGACAGGAACCGGTCAGCAAACACAGAACCTCCCACAAGACCTTAGATGAGAGACCAAACCAAGGCTATTAATGGGCTGTGCCAGGACAGCATAGCTAAGCACAAGACCACAAGCACACTGTGACTTTTAATTGGTGTGTGTGTCTGTGTGTATGAATGGGTGTGTGTGTGTGTGTGTGAATGGGTGTTTATCTGGGATAAGTTCTTGCATGCCAGTTAGCCTACTTGTCTGTTTTCTTGTGATCTTGCATGTTTGTTAGTTGAGCCAAACTGACATTACACTTACTTATCCCAGAATAACTAGATTTTCACTGTTTTTACATGCTAGTCTCCAAAATGCAGCCTTAGTCAGCATGTTTTCTCACCTCCCAGCAATCTCCCACTGTTTAGAAAGCAGTTGCAGCAACTTCACACTAAAGGAAACCATTTCATTGCCCTCTGCCAATATCTTGATTTTGTCAACTGATAATTAAGTGTTTTGCCAACAAGTCTGTGTTTGTATCTGCTGAACAATCTCCATGATCTCTGGCTGTAAAGCACAATAATGGCGGGATTGTCGATGCAAAAATGAACTATGACGCTCTGGCACCACCCAGTGGCTAAAAGAAGAGCAGAACTTTTTTTTTTTTAAACTGGTATGACTTTGCCAGATGGGCACCAAGTTATACCGTACATGTTAGGCAACCAGGACCATAAAGTATATAGGGGTTAGATTTTTGCATTCTGAATGATTCTTTTTTGATAATCGGGCCATTAGTGTTTTAAAACTAAAAACTTTTTAATCAAACACTATCTATCTATCTATGTTTGATAATAAAGCTACTGCCAGTTCCATACACTCGCCACCAGAGGGACGCTCCTTTGTAGCCTCAGACAGAAAAACAATGATAATAATGTTTTTTCTGCTGTTTGGTATTTCTCATCTTCGTGTACTTAGATTATGTATTTTACGTCTAACCTGACTAATCTGAATCCAGGCTTTTGCCAGAACAAGATGGTGAATAACAGCCTGTGAGGCAGGTGTTTGTGAGGCAGCATAAAATACTGTATAACTAGATGTTTGAGGTAATTTGGTGGTGCATATAGAAACCAACAGAAATATACATCAATGTCCGAAACTGGCCAGTTATGATGAATACCGCCCCCCCCCCACACACACACACACACCTGTGTTTATCATAATAATCATTAATTTCCTGTGCACTGTCCATTTTCTCTGAAGCAGGCAGCAGGATAAGGAAATGGCTGGGGGTGTGGGGGGGTCCAACCAGTGGGGCCAGACCGTGACCCGCCCTCAGCCCGCCCCCTCGCTTGACCGTGAAGGTGGCACGTCCCCCAGACAGTCACAGCAGACATTCCTCGCCCAAGAGCACAAGTGGGGTCTGGCCAGTAATGTACCGCTTCATGCAGAATGGCTTTTAGCTATTAGTACAGATCCCAGTAGCGCCAGGCAAATTACTCAGAAGACAAGTGGGGTTGCTGGATCACACATCCTGCTGGTCACAAGGGCAATTGCCACACAGAGGCATACATCAGCTGCAGTCTGGCTCTTTGCTACCGGCACAGATTACATATGCATGTCCAGGAGTTCTCACATCCTACTGGGATTCACCCATTTCATGCTTTAATGACAGTAAATCAATCAATTTGTTCCAAAGATGAAAAATGACCCACATCAGTGCCTTAGCCGTGATGTGATGTGAGCACGAGGGTGCGGGGGAAATGAAGCTTAAAGTACTAATGTGACAAAGTCGATGTCCTCCCCACAGCCACACTTTACAGCGCTTTCATTAATTTACAGCCAGGCATACTGGGCTGCGTCCCGGCAGCTAGCAAGCAAGGAAAACTTCACTTTGCCAATGTTCTGTTGTGTCAATATCATGGATCACCTGGGTAAAGGCAGAGCGCCTCATGGTGCAGCTGGGAAGCTGGACCTCACCCCCACGCTACAGCTTAAAGAAATACAATCAATCAAACTGCAAAACGGGGAGGTATTTGAAAGACATGGGAAGTAACCGCGCCTTTGCGCCTACAGGTGGGACTTAGTTGGGACAGGCCTCGGTGCCCGCATGATATGGAACGCCAAACAGGTCAAAACACGCGAATTTTAACGAGTAGAATGCACTTTAAGAACACGTAGTTTACGTCTTGTTAACGTGCACTTTATGCGTATTGTACACGTTAAAAATTCATGTGTTTCTGACCATGTTTGGCGATCCATGGCATGGGCTCGTGTTTGTGACGCCTGTACGGGTACCTACGTTTCTATCTATGACAGGAACAGTCCAAATGAACAGTGACGTATCTCCTTCAGACCGTTTGGCGTCCAAATCTTGATCATCGGAGAACTCGGACTAGAAGCCACGTGAATTCAGAGGACCGACCACTCTGGCGCACGTGTCCGCGGCGGTCGCGATTCGGACGCTCATGTACATGAACGCGCCGCCGGGCACGAACCGCCTGCGCTGGGGCAGCTGACCACGAGGATTCATATTAACAAAAGTTATGACTTTATTTTAATAACACGTTTACGGGCCAGTCGGTGTACTGGTTTTAATACGGCATGCAAGTAAAAACGAAATACGAGTGTCCTGCAGCAACTTTACAAGCATATACTTTTATCAGGTAAATTTATTCAAGGAACGCATTTTTTCCGCTGGAAGGACATTAAAATAAAACTGGCTACTACGGATAATTTATATTTTGCGCTCTGCAAATTACAAAGCAGAAACACATATCCGTTTTGCGTGCATTAAAGTGGAGGAAAAGCGCCGCTCCGCTCTGGTCTCGATGCCCTTGGAGCGGAGGCTCCCCGGCGCCGGCTTGCGGTCCCTGCGAGCCCCGACCTTCCTCACAAGCCCGCCGACGGCGCCTTTCTAGCATTTTTGTGGAAGCGGCGGCGGCCTCGTTAACTCGCTTCTCTCGTCCATCCCAATTTTGGTCTCCGCTACCCGCAGCTGAATTAAATACTTACCGTTGCACCCAAACCGAAAATTATAATCCAATAACGCACACTGCACTAGTTATTATCGCTGATGCACACTGGATATTGTTATAGTAGTATACATAGAAACTACACTGCATGGCAAAAAAGCCTTTAAAGTCCTAAATACTTAAGAGCCAATGACTGGATCATTATTACGGCTCAGCAACATTATGCAGCAATAATGTCAGCTGAGAACCTGAATGTACTTAATGGCCAGCTTACACTTCCATACATCAGCAATGGATGTGTTCTTCCCTGTTGGCATGGGCATATTCCAGGACAAGAATGCCAAGATTCATTGGGTTTGAATTGTCATAGAGTGGTTCAGGGAGCATGAGGAATCATTTTCATGTATGACTTGGTCACCACAGAGTTGTGACCTTAACTTAATTGAAGGTCTTTGGGATGTGCTGAAGGAGGCTTTATGGAGTGGTTCAACTCACTTGTCAATACGGGATGTTGGTGAGAAATGAATGCAAATCTGGATGAAAATAAAGGGTGAGATGTTGCATAAGCCTGTGGGAACATTGCCATGAGAAATGTGCACCATAATCAAAGCTAAAGGCCGTCCAACGAAAAATTCAAATGGCGACATTTTTTTTTGGCCTGGCAGTGTATTTCAGTGGAAAGAAACTATGCTAGACAATATTATGGGTGGTCTATAGACAATATTACGAGTGGTCTATTTAGCAGGATGTATATGGGGAATGGGGGTGTGAGGTACTGCTACTGTCCAGGGGTGCTGTTAAGGATTTTGGGCCCCATGAAATCATATATTGGGCCCCCCAGTCCAGACCAATCCAGTTATTTTCCTATTTTTTTTACAGCGAATAGTCCTAATTAAGCCCCCGAACCCCCTTATGGCGCCCCTGCTGCTGTCACACAACAGAAATACGCTTATCGTCACGCCACTCAAATTGGCTCTACCTTTACCTTGTAAGTAAGTAAGTAAGTAAGTAAGACGTTAATGCCAGGTCTCAGATGGAGTCGTCATCCTGTTTAATCTGAGCTGGATGAGCCGCACTTTGTCATGCCATGAGGCCCATTCCCAGTATCGGCCGCTGTGACCATTATCAAATGTAAATCTTACGTAAAACGGCTTGCAGTGGCCCTGTTGTCATACCATTCTATGACAGTAGGGGGCACCCAGGAGTTTTAGTTTGCACCTAGGGATTGCAGTAGGCTCCCAAAAGGCACCTCGAACGGAACATTACCCTTTACACATAAAAGCCACACCAGTGAGGACACTGAGGGGGGTGCAGTATTCCTACCCTCTCTCTGGGCACTAGCAGCAGGGCAGGCAGTGTGACACACATATGCCACAGCAGCAGGGGGCGCTGTGCGGCTCAGCAGGTTAAGATTCTGTGCCTATAGTCAGAAATTCACCGGATGAAATCACACAGTCGGCAGAGTGGTGCTAACAATGCTGTTGTGTCCTAAATGGTAAATAAACGGACTGCATTTATATAGTGCTTTCATCCAAAGCGCTTTACAATAATGCCTCTCATTCACCCATTCACACACCGGTAGCAGAGGCTACCGTGCAAGGCACCAACCTGCCTACCGGGAGCAATTGGGGGTTCAGTGTCTTGCTCAAGGACACTTTGTTGGGGTCAGAAGGAACCAGGGCTCGAACCTGCAACCCTACAGTTGCCGAACGATACTGCTACCTCCTGCGCCTCCATCTTCCTAAACCCTGACCTCTTGTCTGACGGCTAACATCCATCCATCACCATAACCCTTTAACCCCTGGGAGTCGTGGGAGGGACCAGAGCCTCTCAGACACATGGGGTGCGGGTGGGAACCAACCCTAGGCTGCCACCAACACACCGCAGGGCACGCACATACACACACTTTAGACTCAGGATCAAGCCCTGCATGCCTTTGGACCGTGGGAGGAAACCGGAGCCCCTCGATGGAAACCCTCACGAACACGGCCTGCAAACTCCACACAGAAAGGACCCAGGACTGAACCCAGGACCTTCTTGCTGTGAGGCAGCAGCACTAGCCACTGCACCACCATGTTAACACACTCAGCTAAATAAATCTCATGTCAGATTCTGTGTGCCTGTATAAACCTACAGGCCCCCCACACTACTTCCGCTCTGTCAGTCTGTTTGCTGCTGTAGCTCATCCTCAGACCCTGGGGTATGGAAGGAGTGCAGACTGGAGAAATGCTTTTTTCTCTCTTCATTCTCTTGCTCTTAAGAAGAGGATTTTAGTTAAGCAGCAGATTCTGAGTTAGAATGAAGGTGTGGCAGATGTTTGTTATTCTGCGAGGTGGATGGGGCAGCCTCTGTCACTGCTCCTGTGCAGCTGTTTATGCATCGAGATGAATGCCGTGTTTGTGCTTTGTGACAGTGTGACCGTGACGCTATTCAGCACCGGTGAAAGGGGACTATGCACCTCGCACGTCCAGAATGTGGCAATGGCATTTAGATGCTCCCTGATCTCTAATCAAATCACTGCCAATTGTCATGACTTACATCTGATGCCTTCAGCAGAAAACAGACGACTTTCTTTGAAGCTGTGGTAACCGTTGAATCTTGTTAGTCCTAAGTAGAGCGGATGATGTTGGGCCCCTTCCCAGGAGTATGGTCCCTTCCCAGGAGTGTGTCCCCTTCCCGGGAGTATGGCCCCTTCCCGGGTGTATGGCCCCTTCCCGGGTGTATGGCCCCTTCCCGGGAGTATGGCCCCTTCCCGGGTGTATGGCCCCTTCCCGTGAGTATGGCCCCTTCCCGGGAGTATGGCCCCTTCCTGGGAGTGTGGCCCCTTCCCGGGAGTATCGCCCCTTCCTGGGAGTATGGCCCGTTCCTGGGAGTATCGCCCCTTCCTGGGAGTATGGCCCCTTCCCGGGAGTATGGCCCCTTCCTGGCAGTGTGGCCCCTTCCCGGGAGTATCGCCCCTTCCTGGGAGTATGGCCCGTTCCCGGGAGTATCGCCCCTTCCCGGGAGTATCGCCCCTTCCTGGGAGTGTGGCACACATGCAGTCAACGCAGAGAAACGCCACCAGGGAGCCACAAACCGCCATCTTCTTACCCAATGCACAGACGATCATTATTTTTCTTTTGAGTGAATGTGTAGGGGGTTGAGACTGTTTTATTAAGCACCCTAACTCCATTTGCTGGTCCTTTCCATTCCTCAGTTTCTCCCTGATTTCAGGGTCCTTTGATCCTGACAGCTGTATTTGATATAGGCCTTGAGCAGTGTTGGCAGTGACACGTTACTGTAATCTCACTATATCTGGCGGTAACAAGTAATGTAACTACTTTTTCAAATTAAGTAACAGAATTAAAAGTACTTTTTAAATGGGCTCGTTACTTTTGTCTTGCATGAAGAAATTAATGGAGAAATGCAGCCGATTCCTCTAATTTCCTGTTGGTGATCTAATGCCATGCGACCTCACAGTAGCGCAGTGAGTGGGTGATACAGTTTGACAGTTGCATAGTCTCGCAGTGTCACAGCAGTGACACTAAAATAATATAACTAGCAAATGTCTGGCTTTAAAATGCATCAGCAAAGTATCTCTTCAAGGTTGTTTGTTCACTGGCATGACGTGATGGTGTATCATCCGCCATCCCCTGATGTCTGCGGCATGTATTTCAGCAGCGACACGATGTCAGTGAGATCAATATACAGCCATTTCCCCCAATAAGGCTGTGTAACCCACAATAGGGTTAAACTATATGTATTTCTACAGTGTAAGGTAGATTTGTGCTGTTTCATTTTCAGTAATTTGCCCAACACTGATTGTGAGTGATGTCTTCAGGAATGGTTCTCTGCTGACATGCTTATTTAGACAAACTTTTGACAGCACCTGAGATGGAAAAGAATAAAAGTGAAAAACGCTGGTTTGACAATGTTGCCCTAAAAACATTTTGAAGTTTTCTTTCGCAAGCTAAAAATACCTGCCTTTTAATTGTCCGTTTTAATACTGTTAGGCAAAATGTCCTACCTATAAAAACACAACTTACCGCTATATTCTACTCTGGATTTGGGTCTTCAGCCAATTAAAACTGTAAAATGTTGATATACGGGTAGTGGCTGGTCCCACATGCCGGCAGTGGTGATCCAGTGTGTGGCAACATCTACTGTATAGAGTGAACTTCTTGTGATTAATTAGCAAAATATATATCATCCTGAAACAGCACGTTTACTCAGCTCTGAAGGCAGCTGCTATATGAATTTGAAAGCATTATTTTTGTATAGCAGTAAATTTGCCATCGATAATGTAAATTCAGTTGTAAATTGTTTTTACTACAGCACTCCGTCACCATATCTGACATATACTAATTTGTAAATTCTTTTTCTTTCCCTGTCGTTCTCTCCATCCACATCTCTCTCTTGCCATGTCTCTCTCTCCCCATCTCTCTCTCACCTGTCTCTCTTTCTCTCCACCCTCTATCTCTCCATGTCTTTCTCTCTGCCCATGTATCTGTCTGCCTGCATTTCTCTCTGCCCCATGTCACTCCTTCTCTTTCTCCCTATCTTTCTCCCTCCCTCATCTCTTTCTCTCCGTCTTCTTCCCTTTACACATCTCTTCCTATCCACTTCTGTCTCTCTCTCTCTCTCTGTGCCCTGTCTGCCTTCTCTCTTTGTTTGATAAATCCAGCCTGTATTCAGGGGTGATACTGGCCAGTCGTCACACTCGTCCCCTGCGTGCCACTTTGGTCTGCTCTAGTCTGCTCCAGTGACGGTGGCATACTGATTCTGTAATAACCGCCTGAGGATACAGGACTGTCCATCCTTATCAGCTGCTGCCTGCAGCGGAAATTAAGAAGAGAAATAAATAATCCAGCGTGAAGTGGCCATCAGCCAGGCCAGCGGGGGCCCAGGGCCGAAAGGCCGGGGGCCTGGTGTGGGGGGGGGGGGGGGGCTTGGTTTCAATTTGCCCGTGGGGTGGGGGGTG
>JABFEB020000026.1:18890316-18901624 GCA_019775895.2 Stomatorhinus ivindoensis
AATTTGCCCTTGGTCTTGGGGGTGCCTCATAATAACCATGACAGCTGGTATGCAGGATCAGGGCAGCAGGGGGTCTGGGGTGAGATTTTGAGGGCCAATTGCCTGAAATCCAAAAAGAGATACATCTCTACAAGCCGTTAAACACCGGCATCATTTTCAGAGATGGGCATCATCAAAATGACCTTCTGGGATATTTTTAAAATTCTGCAGCACAGCAGTCAATTTTCAAGTTGTCATTTCCTGCCCAAACACCATAAACCGTTAAAATAATTTTGGGTGCCAGCTTTTTCAGGAAGGCTTGGCCCAGATCATGCTGCACTGTCAATCACTGTGTGGTTTAAACCAGTGAGAACTGAGCTGGACCAGCGACTAGATGATGGATGGATGGAAATTTGAAACAAAGTCGGTTTTGATGCACAAATTGTCAGTAGATGGTGCTTGTGTATCTTCTCCAGTCCAAGTATCAGGCTTCGCTTCCTCCATCTCTGACCCCAGTGTCATGAATAAGTAAGATTGACCTAGCAGGAGGTGAGTTGTAGAGTTTTCACCTCTGTGTGCAGTAGGAAGGAGGAGAGAGGAGGTCCTGAGTGATCATCCTGAATGGATAATCAGAACAGGCAGTAACTGGAGGGATGGCACCCAGCCAGGAATGTAGGTTGAAGGAGCTTTCACAGACATTTCCTTCAAAAACAGATTTGATTTGCAGTGCAATGATTTTTGCAGTATAGGAGATAGCAGATAATCTATAATTTCTCTACGTAATTTGACATCCTCTGCTGTGGAAGATCATGGGTAATTAAATCATACACAAGCAGTTCTTTTTATGTGATGGACACACACATCCGTGATTTGCTTTCAATCTGATCAGTGGGGATGTGTGAGGTGCCGCTCAGGCATAAATCCCAGCTTCCAGCCAAACTCCCCCCCCAGGTCTCCATGTCTCTCGCTGTCACGGTGGCGTTCAGCTGAATCAGTCATCGAGTGTTCGGCCTACAGATTGCAGTTTCTGCCACCTGACTGGCCAGTGACTTAACCAGTCTCCACCACTTGACTGGCTAGTGATTTAACCAGTCACATGCATATTGATGTATGTTCTACACTGCTTAACTGCAGGAGAATTCAGCAGCAGACAAACTTTTCCAGCCTTCAGTAATAAGATGCATTAATCACTTCAACCACTGTCAACTGCCATTCCCTCCCTCCACACACACACAGAGAAAAGAATAGTTTCATTTCTCTGTACTTCAGTAGCTCTTTATTAACATGGTTAAAACACTGTAGCAGGTAAAGTGTAATGTTACACAGTGGAAACCAACAGAAACCCAAAGGAAGCTGTAGTGTCTGAAGGAGCTGTAGTGCCAACGGAAGCTGTAGGGTCACAGGAAACTGTAGTGCCAGAGGAAGCTGTAGTGCCAGAAGAAGCTGTAGTGCCAGAGGAAGTTATAGGGTTTGAGGAAGCTACAGTGCCAGAGGAAGCTGGGGAAGCTGTAGTGCCAGAGGAAGCTATAGGGTTTGAGGAAGCTACAGTGCCAGAGGAAGCTGTAGTGTCTGTGGAAACTGTAGGGTCTGAGAAAGCTGGCAAAGCAGTAATGCCTAGAGAAATTGTAGAGTCTGAGAAAAATGTAGTGTCTGGGGAAGTTGTAGTGCCAGAGGAAGCTGTAGTGTCTGAGAAAACTGGCGAAGCTGTAATGCCTAGGGAAACTGTAGTGTCAGAGAAAAATGTAGTGTCTGGGGAAGCTGTAGGGTCTGAGGAAGCTGAAGAGCTGTAGTTCCTGGGGAATTTTCTGTTTCTTTCTGTTCCAGAAGAGTGGTTTCACTCCATTTTTCAGTCTTTCATGTCCATTAGCATTAAAGAAAGTACAGACATCACAGCTATTAAGAAAAAGTCATTTAAGTTCCCTTCTGAGAACCATTTAAGTGACCTAGGGCCCATAAAGAGCCGATAATCCTGCATATACCCAGTGCAGACACGTGCAATCAGGGCAGGGCCAGCATTAGGTGTCCACAGTTGAGTTCTACATGCATTTAAAAGAAAATTCACGGTCGGCACAGGATCCAACATAGGCAGATACAACAAGCAACAACAAAATGTGTGTTGTAACATATGCTCATGAAATGGACAAACACCACATTGCGTTGGGATCTGCTGATTCATAATCCTGTTTTCACACAGACACAAGCGGGAGAGGTGGAGGAGAACAATACAGAATGCCTCACGATACTGTTCAGTTGCAGCGCTTGAACTTGATGAGTTTGTGGAAAGCCTGCTTGAACTCATCGTTAAAGACTGTGTAGATCACGGGGTTGATGAGGGAGTTCAGGTAGCCAAGCCAGGTGAAGACGTCAAAGAGCACTGGGTGGGACCAGCAGTCCTTGCAGATCCCCATCACTAGGGTGACTACGAAGAAGGGCAACCAGCAGATGATAAAGGCACCTAGTATGATGCCCAGAGTCTTGGTGGCCTTCCTCTCACGGGCAGCACTGATGCGCTTTCGCTCAGCAATGGCGTCACCTAGCCTCACCTTGACGCTGTTGGTGAAAAGGGGCGAGCCGCCACTCCAGCCCACTTCCACCCCAGCTTCAACGGCCCTGCCACTCCCAGGCCGAAAGTGCGCTCCCTCCTGGTTAGAGGTGGAATTGATGGAGCTGAGGGATGAACCTGCCGAATTGTGGACGAGCTGCGCGGTAGTGAAGCGCTTACCCTGGGTCGAGGGCGTCTTGAAGATCCGGGAACGGGCAGCTATGTAGATGCGGCCATACAGGATGACCAGGAGTACAGTAGGCACGTAGAAGGCCCCAAAGGTAGAGTAGAGGGTATAGGAGATCTTGTCTGTGTTCACCACGCACATCGTAACCTCCTCCTGGGCCTTCGCTTGCTGCCAGAAGAGTGGAGGCATGGAGATAGAGATTGAGATGATCCAGACCACAGCAATCATGGCCACAGCACGGCACGTAGTGCGCCGCTTGGAGTACTCCAGCGCATCTGTGATGGCCCAGTAGCGGTCCAGAGCGATGACACACAAGTGCAAGATGGAGGCTGTGCAAAAGGTGATGTCAGAAGATAACCATATGGTGCACACGATCTGACCGAAGGACCAGGTCTTGCTTACCGTGTAGACGATACTGATGGGCATGACCAAGATGGAAACAAGGAGGTCTGTCGCCGCCAGAGAACCAATCAGAAAATTGGCTGGAGTGTGTAGCTTCCGTGTCAGAAAGATGGCAGTGATCACAAAGGCGTTAGAGAGCACTGTCGCCAGGGTAATCATGGCCAGGATGGCTGAGAGAGAAACCTGCAAACCCAAGAGGACAGTCTCATCCCAGGGATCACCGCCAGAGGTGTTTCCAAAAAACTGTTCAGCCGACTGATTCTCCTGATCCATCTCCACAACCCACAACCTTTAGTTTTGGGGGTTTAGAAGAATTTCATCAGATATCATCTACAGCTAGGGTCAGATTGGGTTTACAGATCCATTTGTTCTCATACTGGGGTCTCCCAATGCTGCGTGACGGCGATCCATGGTGCTTCCTGATACACACCATTCCCATACAAAATTCATTGCAGGAATTTCTCAGATTGTGAGCTGGGAGCCTTATGTCAATGGTAGGGTAATATATTGCTATTGAATGATGACCAGTTTCCACACACTTTCACAAATTTTAGCATGCGATTTAGGTCAAGGTTGGAAGAGTCACCGTCTTTGTGTGAAGATCCATAGTGCTTCTCTGTAAGACTCATCTCCACTCAGTCAGAGAGTACATTGCAGGGTCTGGGACTCTATATGATGCTGCACTGCTGACTGTCTGTCAGATGGTTCTTGGATAGGTCTGAGCCTGGGGCTGATTCTGTTCCATTGGGTGCGGTGCAGATCTATGCTTGCAGGGAGTTTGGTTCTGGTCCGTCTAGCTGTACTGTTTGATCTAGGGTAGGAGATAAAGACACAGAAGATCACTGATAAGGCAGACGTGGATGCGACTGCACAGATCTCTTGTGTTTGAATGAACTTCTCACAGTGTAAACTTACCCAATACACACACTGTCAATAACAAAGCCCTTGACTTAGCTGCCCTCTTCAATGCTTCTCTCATGCCAGGCTCAGGATGTATATTATGATGAACACAAAGACAAACCGCAACCCTAAAGTGAAAACATATACAAACGTCCCATGAAAAGGGCCTACAGCCTGAGCTGGGCCACAACACCCAGAGCAAAGCAGCTTTTGGTGTCCCTGCCACCCGGGCTGACCAGGAGCCCACCACCCCCACAAAGATCCTCAACATTCAAGGCATCCACAGGGATTCCCAATGACCATGTGCCAGTGGTGACAGCTCTCGGGGTATGTCATACAAGGCTGGTGCCTCAGGGGCCTGTGCCTTCCATCTCAGACTCAATTTCAGACATTCAAACCAGGCACACAGGTGCAACTGGGGGTGGGGGTGGCCAGGTGGATTCAGGGACAGGGTGCCCAACAAAATGACCATTTTTAAAACAAAACATCATGGATCCCTAATGAAAGTGAATACGAAAGTTCAAAGCAGGAGACCTAATGAATGCAAGCGTGTCCAATCACATCGATACAGGTTATATTTAAAGAGTACGTCGAACCCACTTCTTTGCCATTACAGCTATTCGATTCGCCCACCTCCTCCCTCCCACCACCTTCGGCTCCCCGTCCTGCTCCGGGGTTTGGCTACTACACCTCCTGCCTGGTCGCCCAGCCAGATCTGTCACCTTCAGAGTCAATGGTACCAACGACCAAGAGACAGGCGTTTGCCAAATCTTTGTTCACCTAATTATTTAAATTCTTTCAACAAATAAACACTCATGTCAAAACTGTCTGTTGAGGTCTCCTTGGTTGAATTTGTAATCAGAAGAATGCAGAGTGGACCCCCAAGCATCAAACGATAACAGGTAAACAAACAACCCAAGTCTTTAAGATACGTAGCACTTCAGTATCAGGATTTCAGAAAATCTTCAGAAAACTTAAATCCTAGGCAACCCAAAAAGCTTCTGATAGACAGGACACTCCTACTTCACTCAATGGGTGCGATGCGTTAGTCACTGCCTGCAATACATAGTTAGCAGCCCTGCTCATCTCACATTAAACATCCTCACAGGAGAAGAAGGTGGCTCCCGTGTCTTCAGTGCCTGGCTTGAAAAAGCAAAATAAGGTGCAGCTCTACCTGTCTACATTAAATCTGTGGAGAGACAGAGAGATAATGATGGACGTATCACATCAATCTGAGAGCCAAGAGCTCAGTGCCAGTGAGGGAGCAGCGGTACAGACCGAAGGACAACGTGTGGTCAACCGGATCCCCAGTGCCTGCTCCTGCCTCATCCGTCACCAAGCACCAGCCAGAGTTCTGCTCACATCTCTGACATCCCCTCAGAAAGCGATCCACATCCCTCGGAGAGTCCACAGGATCCACGCCACTTCCATCAGTCACCCCGGTCGAGTCATGGGAACAGGGACATGTACCCACTGGGAAATCCACCTACCCAGAATGTCAGTCATCTTGGAAGAGGGAAAGTGTTCAGTGGGAGCCTGAACCAGAACCATTTGTGTGGTTCTGAATGAAACTACAATGTCAGAGAGTTTATAGGTTTTCCTTCGTTGTGTTAACACAGCCTGGATTGTCCATTATTGCTTGTTTTTTTGTTGTACTTCCCTAGAAAAGCAGGCAGGACCATACCCACTTGTCTTATGTAGGGTCACAGGGCTCTGGAGCCTAGCCTTGAAGACACAGGTTCAAGGCATGGACCAACCCTGGATGGGGCACCAACCCATCACATGGAGTGTCACCATGTTTTTGCTAATTAGTCACATGACTGATGATGACACCACTTCCCTGACATTTCCAGAGCTCCTCATGAGGGATAAAGCTAGGCTTCTCCCTGCTATAAGCCTCTCACCACCCTTGGTGTCAGATGGATGCCACTGGCTTGCCCCCTGACCCAAGAGACCGTGATCATACAAACAGTCCTTGTGTTCCAGGGGACCTTGTCAAAAGGCTGTTCATGGACACTTCATGGTGCCTAACCTGGTAAGTGGGCATAAGGGAATGAGTTCCTCAAGGCAAAATCAGCTAGTACTGGTCCCGCATCATCCTAGCTCCTTTCTGTCCCTGCCACCACACCACACAAGAGTCATCTCAGTTCTGTACGAGGCAAGCTTGTCGTGTGGCCCAGCACAGTTTTGCATTGACACATCTGTGGACTTATTGTTTTTATTTTGGGAAGTGTGTCAGACACTTCCAGCCACAAGGGGCAGTGGTTTGCTGGTGGGCTTATTGACTAATGGGGTCGAGTGAGCTGGGAGTCAGAGAGTGCATCCAGCAGCCAGTGACCTCCGGCCTGGCACACTGTTTGCAGAGCTTTAGAAGAGTCAACAAATTAGTACAGCAGAACTTTTCTATCTCGGAGTGGGATATGGGTGGAATCTGGGCCAAGAAGGTTCTGCACTGAGCAGAACCACACAGCACTGCCCTGAGAGACTAACACCTGGAATGTATTTGTCATACTGCACTCACGCGCCCCATCGCTCTGAGGGTGGAGAAGCAGGAATTAGGGACTGGTCTCAGGTCGCCCACAGCTGGGGACAAACATCTTCAGGCACTGAGTCACTCACCCAGAGTTACTCCTATCACAGTGTATGACTTCATTTAATGGTTTTACCAAAGTTGTCAGCACTGGGCCCTTCACTATCACACACTCGCTCTTCTATTCACCCTGCCACCTGTTGGCACCAACTCACAACACAGGCTAATGCTTCACAAATGTTTCACAGTTCTCCGCAGTCTCCTGGTCCCCTTAGTCATTAAAAGTGCATTAAGTGGTCAGCGATTGGACCCTGGCTTCACTGAATAACATGAATGAGAGGGAGGTTTTGGGGTCGTGGCAGTACGGCCACCTGCGTCACTCGTTATTGCTAAGGCTGGGGAGGTCATGTGACATGCTGAGCTCATGCAGAGTGCAATACCTAACACACCTGCTCTGCATTTGCCGGCTGCTGTGGCCCCCTGCTCCGTTTCTCAGGTGAAATGCCGGCATTCTCTCTATTCATTCCCGGGGAGGGCAGTGTTATATTGTGTGCCTGTTCATTGATTGTTCGGTTCTGTGCTGTTGTTATGGCAGTAGTCTTCACGTTGTCTGCTATCCCCTTAAATTATTAACTGTACAGGGATTTTTTTGGCACTACATAAATAACTCCGTAAGTATGTCTTCTGCAGAGTAATGTCTACCCTGTCATGAATGTTGCACTGTGGGTTCAGGAGGAATGTGATTTTGTTTCATTGTGTCCCATATATGACTGGGACGACAATAAAGCTTTGCTTGAATTGACTTGACTTAACTTGAGGTAGGTGTCACAGGGAGGCGAAGGGGTGGGCTGAGAAGCACAGAGCGTCTCTCCAGGGCCAGGATACCCCCTCCATTTACTGACCTGCCCTCACAGGGTGCCGTAAATCTCACTTGAACAAGTTAAATTAATGCAACAGGAGTTTACAAACCTGAGAGCCAGGGAAAGACTGTAAACCGTACAAAACAGGGACCTTGGTTGTGTTTAAGGCCAGAGCTGCCAGTGGGGGCACTTTGCAAGTAGAAGAACCTGTTATTAATAAGCATACAGTGGATACATTAGCTGGTGCTGTATCTCAGCTCCAGGGCTGGTTTATTTAATGGGCCGTGGCCAGTCTAAGCACAGGTGGGCAGCTGGGGCACGGGACTGTCAGGTCATGTGACCTGACTCTCTGTATGGGCCCAGGAGGCCAGAAAGGCTTCACGTGCAGATAAGAAATAGGACAAGCTGAGGTGAGGCGTCCATGCAGAGCGCCTTAACGTAACGGCAGCGGAAAGCGACTGGTGGCACACGCTGCTCAGCTCGCTTCATGCCACGTCACGGCGGCTTGCATGTCAGGAGAGTCCAGAGGGGCTGGCTGACAGCCAGGCAGCTGCACGCGGGGGGCGTCGCCCACAGAGGAACATGAAAAACATGCGACTCTCTTTCAAGCATGTGAGTCACAATTACCAGAGAAAAGAATTCGTGGGAATGAAGAAGGAAAGCCAGGCACGCGGAGTGGAGCACGTTCCCAGCGAGAAGGCCAGGGCGGCGCGGGAGGGTCAGGGCGGCGCGGGAGGGGCAGGGCGGCGCGGGAGGGGCAGGGCGACGCGGGAGGGGCAGGGCGACGCGGGAGAGGCAGCGGCAGGGAGGGCCAAGGCAAACATGCATGCACACATGCTGCGGGGAGCTACTCAGCCATGGGCACACACGTGTACACAGAGGCACATGTGAACGCCCACACACACGTGCATTCACAGGCATGCTTCTCAATCTAATCGGCACACGGATATCAGTCAGTGTGTATCGGCGAGCAAACAAAACACGCCCTGACGACAGAACAGGGTGGGCCGGCCCAGGGACCCCCAACACGCCAGAGAAACACCGCATGTACGGCTTACGCATATGGAATGCTCCATGTCGCTGTCACGGCCAGGCTAACGTGAGCAGGAGGCAGAGAGCTGTCCGCGGAAGCTAGCGGTTTATCTGATGCAACATTTCTGGCCTTCAGCCGCTTGCAATCCATGACCTCAGAGGAGAGACCTACAAAGCGGGAAGCCGTCATGCTGCAGCTGAGGGGGGCGCTGTCGAGTCAGGGAGCTGGTCGTCCTGAATGATGCTAATGGAATATTTTTCATCAAAAAAAGCCAGTCATGCTTCAGGTGAGAGGATCTAGTGACACAAAGACACCAGCCTGGTCTGAAGGACTCCCAAGCACATCTGCAGGGGTGCTTGAGGGGGATCACAGCTAGCAAGTCGAGCTTAGCTACACTGCTAAGGGGGCAACTGGGTTAGACTGCATGACCCAGGGAAAACATATCTGGCCCAAGTGCCACAGGTAAGATGTTTCCATGGTGACGGGGGGAGGGGGGGGGTGCTCATATCAACTGAGCCACACACTCTAAAAACACCGATAACCGACTATGTTATGCCTTTGCCCACCACTGGGGGGCTCAGAGGCTAATGTGCTGAGGGGTTTGTACATCCAGGGGTGGTGCATGGGGGGGGTAGGGACTGTTCAGCCGAACATGCGATCACCAAGCCGAGTGCAGCTTGATCATTATGGGATTTCTACACAACAGCTAAATAAGGAACAATGAATTCAGAGAGTGCAATGTTACACAGTGTGTGCCTTATATTGACTTGTCAGAATGTATATAGTTGGAATGTGGCAGATGCGTGAGTCTTGCTGGGATATGAGGACAGTTACAAGCAACGACGAGGACGCCGTGGTGAGAGGGAACGTCTCCCGGAGCCGCCACATGCACCTCCCCCACGCACCTCCCCCACGCACCTCCCCCACACAGACACACTGAGCTTCACCCTACCATAGGGCAGAGCGAGGTTCCAAACCCCGGCCCTGGCCTTTGTAGTCCCACAGGGTAAAATGTGTGGGCCCACATCCCTACCGGCACCCTGCCTGTGACCCCCCCCCCCATCAGGGAACGTCAGCCGCTAATGCGGTGATTAGCGTGTGTGCTTCAGCAGACACTCACTTTAAGAGATGAGGCAGATCCAGCCGTGGGCAGGAAGCTCAGGTTCAGGCTAATTCTGCTGAGAAAATAATAATAATAATAATAATTATTATTATTATTAATATTATTATTATCATTTTGAATATTGCAGTTATGATACAAGCATTTGTTGAAGCAAATGTAGTATTAATACCATTATGTACCATTAGAGTATTGTATCATAGTACTAAAATGTCATGCAGCTTGGCTTGGGACTGTTTCTTAATTTAACTAAACTGCAGACTCGTTCTGAAACTCCACGGCTCCTCCTGCCTCTCACACACCTCACGGGCTTCCTACCTGTCACACACCTCAAGGGCTTCCTGCCTCTCACACACCTCACGGGCTTCCTACCTGTCACACACCTCACGGGCTTCCTACCTGTCACACACCTCACGGGCTTCCTGCCTCTCACACACCTCACGGGCTTCCTGCCTCTCACACACCTTGCAGGCTTTCTGCACTCACATAGTGCGTATATTCATGCGCAGTCTGCTCCATTGATTTGGGATTCGGTTTAGGGCACAGTCCTGGCTTTCCTCAAGCTGGAAGACCTCAGTTTGCATTCAAAGTTACAGAAGAAACTCTTTTCTTTTTCAATCAGTCCCCTGAAATGCTGCAAACTGTAATTATTAGAATTATTTATCGCCATCAGTTAGCTGGGTAGAGTCCATTCTATCCCTAAAAGCTTGAATCTGACAGGAGACTGTTCCTGCTTAACCACTTTCATGCAACAGTCAGCACAGCAAAGGCACTTACATGTTAACTGTCAGCGAGTGGTTCCATGGAAATGCGTGACTGCTGACGCCAAAATAAACTCCTAATTGACTCCAGAATGTAAAGGTCCAGAAGAGGAGCACAGTCGGAATTAAACACTGGAAATTTGAGCGTAGGAAATCCCAGTCAAAAGAACAATAAAAAAATCCCATATGAAGCAACTCCGACAACCAATTCCAGTTCACCTGTTTCCAGGCGACAAAAGCGTAGACTGGGATTGAGCAGGGAACGGGAAGCGGAGGCCCCCCACGGCCCGCTGAGGCTCCGCAAGAGATCGATCTGACCAAGTTTCTCCAAGCGACTCAGGAGCGCAGTAACAGTTGTGCCAGTCTCTTTAATTCCCTCTCCCTCTCTCTCACTCTCTCTCTCCCTTTCCCTATCTCTCTCCCTGTCTCTCAGCTTCTTTCTCTCTCTGCCTCTCTCTTACTCTCGCTCTCTCTTACTCCCTCCCTCTCTCGTCCTCTCCCATTCTCTCTCTGTCTCACGTATAGGAAAACAAACACACATGCAGCACAGCCCCTGACTATCACACAGCCATTGAAAGTTTCACTGGGATTCTTCTTTCATTCGCGCCATTCGTGATGCAGAGGCGGGTCAGCTTCTGAAAACAGGGCCGACCCCGACAATGGAAAGGAAGCGCACCTGAATGCAAGGGTGTAGATTTGGGAATAGATGGTAGAGTCATGCACCTACCAATATTGTTGACATACCGTGAGTATTTTGGGGGGCGGGGGGTAGGGTTGGCGCCAATTTGGCTCTTACCAATAGGGGTGTAATGATATATTCAGCCCACAAGACGAGACAAGACACTATATTGGGTTCACAAGAATGAGACGATATTTTAACAGTATTTTAAGGAAAATTTCAAAGAGGGAATATATTACTGGAAAGCTGCCTTTTATTTAATTAATTTGAAAGACAGAAAATGCTAAATAATGCAGATGTATGGTGAAATGTTTT